>JAQJVL010000027.1:4473208-4745708 GCA_035578905.1 Stictocephala bisonia
CTTTATAAATGAATCACGCGTCCACTCACAGGCATGAATGGCCAGACTGTAGCGATGGCTAGGACTTTGTAGTAGTGTGTCGTCGCGAGGTCCAAACCAAAGGTCAGACATGTGATCAGGATGTGTCAGTGATAGCTTTATAAATGAATCACGCGTCCACTCACAGGCATGAATGGCCAGACTGTAGCGATGGCTAGGACTTTGTAGTAGTGTGTCGTCGCGAGGTCCAAACCAAAGGTCAGACATGTGATCAGGATGTGTCAGTGATAGCTTTATAAATGAATCACGCGTCCACTCACAGGCATGAATGGCCAGACTGTAGCGATGGCCAGGGGTTTGTAGCAGCGTGTCGTCGTGAGGTTCTGACCAAAGGTCAGGCATGTGGGCAGGATGTGTCAGTGAGAGTTTTATAAATGAATCACGCGTCCACTCACAGGCACGAATGGCCAGACTGTAGCGATTGCCAACAGTTTGTCGTCGCGAGGTCCAGATTAAGGTCAACAAGCGGACAGGATGTGTCAGTGAGAGTTTTATAAATGAATCAATCGTCCACTCACAGGCACGAGAGGCCAGACTGTAGCGATGGCCAGGGGTTTGTAGCAGCGTGTCGTCGTGAGGTTCTGACCAAAGGTCAGGCATGTGGACAGGGTGTGTCAGTGAGAGTTTTATAAATGAATCACGCGTCCACTCACAGGCACGACCTGTTGGCCAGACAGTAGCGATGGCCAACAGTTTGTCGTCGCGAGGTCCAGATTAAGGTCAACAAGCGGACAGGATGTGTCTGTTAGTGATAACTTATCTCTGGGTCATAGGTCGTCACAGCAAATGCAAGTAAGTCTTGTCTTGGATTTATACAAAAAAAAAACCTTAAACAAATCGTTGGTTGGAGTATATACGTGTTACCTATGGATTGCTAAGTGTTTGCGGATGTTATATTTTAAAACTAATGTAAAAAAATAGATTGAAAAAAGGTGTATATTCATTGGAAGAATTTCTTTCTCCTAGTTAATATTTAGCTATGCATTTGTATTTTAAGTGTTTGCTGTAACCCAATTTGACTCTGTTTATGTATGTATATACAAGATGAATAAAGAATAAATAAATAAATATAAACTTTTTCTTTAAAATAAAAAAAAACTGCACTGACTTATATTGTATCAAATTTGTTTGTTATTATATTTTTATATGCATTCTTTTACGTTCAGATGTATATTGCTGTTATTTTACTCATTTTATTACATTCGGTCTTGGTTGTAAAATGCATTGTACTTAACTTTAATTAGAGGGATGCATTTTCTCCAAATAGGCTTTAGGGAATGACACATTTAGTTGTAAATATCAATTAAAAATAATGTTAATAACTTACTGTGTTTTTCTTCTGAGAAATGCTTACTTAGTTAAGCCACTCATTACGTTTAATTGATTTATAAACTGAATTCTGACTATGTTAGGTTATGTTTGTCTCCCACTGAAGGCGTTGTAATTAGCACTCACCAGTGATGCCAACCTGCCAGCTTGCAGTGGTACCAACCCAATCATTACTGCATGTAGTGCGGCTGTTTCTTGCCATATGGTCGACAAGGTGAAGCAAAGGCCATGTTTTGTTGTTCGGCTGCCTTCTGTCATCACCGACAAAAAGAATGAATTATCTATTGTCTGTACCGTGTGCGTCGCGTCTAGCAACCGGTCTTCCTTGAACCGACAAGTTAGCCTGTATTCAGTCAATTTAATCTCTCGCCCTATTTCATCGTCCCAAAACGCAATTAGGCCCCGCTGTTAATGTTATTCAGTGGTAGATTTAAATTTCAGCGCGTATTTGTGATACTGACGACGACGTCATGTTTTCACTCACGGCGATTTCAGCGATTCTCTCTAGTTGCATTGTTGTTCGACTGCAAATACTCACCCACGCGCGTGCAAATCTCTCGGTTGGCGTCATTCGTGACGTCACTGCTAGTGCAGATAAGCTAATTGTTATAACTGCGCTAACACAGACGGCGCCGCGTCACCGCAATCTATTCACTCCTCGTGAGCCGCTCAGTAAGTGCATATTTCATGTTTCCTTTCGTCTAACTAGGCTTTACAATATTTTATGTTTGTTAGTATATAATATTTAATATCGCAATGTACTCTTTACTATTGTTAACCAGGATTAAATTTTACGTAATTTGCTAAATTTATAGCAAAATTTTAAAACGATTAATTTCAACCAAGGCACTGATTTCTTTGTTTCGATTAATTATTTTTCTTTATAAACATCATAGACCTTTGAAAGTTTGTAACAATCTTCGTCTATACATTATACTAATTATTTATATACTAGGGGGTGCCCCTGCACGCTTCGCGTGCCAATCCCGACGCTCGCTGTGCTCGATACACCTCGGTATGTGACTTGACCACAATAATAGTATATTATCTGTATAACGTAAAACCACAATATTACATTTATTTACAGTATCTCACTCACACTACTTGCTTTGCTACCTATTTACAAGTATAGGCCTAAATAGCCAATGGTATTAATTTACCATTACTTTTATATACACAATATAATCATAAATATTGCAGGTGTATATACAATATTTTTAGTCAAGGGTATTAGTTATTTTTTGACATTTTTAGCTATTTGATTGCTTAATATTTATATATATATAAAAAGAACTACACTTAGCAATCTTTTCTTGATTTTAAATAGAATATTAAACATATTCTATGTTAAACTGATGATGGTCTTTCGAGACCGAAATCGATTTTTAAACATTAAAAAATCAAGAAAAGATTGCTAAGTGTAGTTCTTTTTAGGTATTAGTTAGTCTTTTCCAAACATGTTCATTACATTTTTTTTAACTGCTGAAGATTAATCTCTAAATGTATGAGAAGTATAGACCTAATGTCAAACATACAAAATAAACATGTTTATTTATTTACAAAACATCTGTTATTAATTTAAGAAAATCAACAATGTTAACCTCATAGAACAATCTTTTATGGGCGGAGTCTACCCCTTAGGAGTACTTTATCAAGATGAAAATATTTATGAAACCTACTGTATTTTCTTAAAAAGCCAAACTCTTTTTGTTCAGTTTGCATACATTTCCCGTACAATATGTTCAGTTTGCATACATTTCCCGTACAATATGTTCAGTTTGCATACATTTCCCGTACAATATGTTCAGTTTGCATACATTACCCGTACAATATGTTCAGTTTGCATACATTACCCGTACAATATGTTCAGTTTGCATACATTTCCCGTACAATATGTTCAGTTTGCATACATTTCCCGTACAATATGTTCAGTTTGCATACATTTCCCGTACAATATGTTCAGTTTGCATACATTTCCCGTACAATATGTTCAGTTTGCATACATTTCCCGTACAATATGTAAAACATTGTGCATTTTCCTAAACCTTATTATATTTTATATTATGAGCCAATAAACCGAGGTACTCTATAAAAATGTGGTTACAAATCTTGTTACTACAAACATTAACGAATATATATTTTGAAAAATAATTTTATAAAAATAAGAAAGGGGAGGTATTTCTAGGAAACAGTAATACATTGATAAAATTACAAAAATAATCATAGACAGCCAAAATACTTTACACAGCAGTACTGTACATGTATGTACAGTGTGAAAATATATGTTCTACATAACCAAACACAGTACAAATTTTCATAAATTGGTTTAAACAATATTTGTATTTAATTTACTATAAATCTAGTTTGTGTGCCTTATATGGTACTACATGGTTCAAAGTAGTTCTAAAACTGATGAATACCTAATCTATAAAATATTTTTATATATCTGTTACCTCGGTGACCGGTGGCAGTTTGGATTTTAAAGCGGAAGGAATTGCTGATTGAACAATTAGTCTAGGTAGGGCTACTAACAAATATAACTTGAGATATATGCCACTGTCCTTTATTGTTAGTGTTCTATACAAGACTTGTCTTTTTTTATTAACGTCCTTTAACTATACTTTTAAGGTGGAAAATGTGGAAATAGTTTGCCCTTTGAGCGGTTATGAATTTGTTAGTTGGTTTACTTTTACCCTCTTATATAATACGACAATTGTATGATTTCATTGTATTTACAAACCAACGTGGTTATATTGGTTCTATCATTTCATCCTAGTTCAAAAATATTTTTTTCTATAAACATAAAGCTATTGCCTTTTTTATTTATGACTAAAATATACAAGAACTACTCCCAGTCCATAAATTTACCTTACACTATTTATTTTTCCTGGCCCCTCTTAAGTAATATACAATGATGTAAATTATTTATAGTTAATAAAGGGTTATATACCATCGCATCATCCAAATGTAACATTACAACATGTTTCCTGTTCAAGTGATGTTGCAAAACATGCAGCCTGTATACGCTTGTCAACTGCCATCTACATACTTAAGTCTTATATTCCGAATGACTTCCATAACCAATAACCATTAACAACAAACTGCCACTTTGACACAACATGAAACACTGGTGTTTCCATTTTAACATACTCTCAACTTATAATAATAATAAATCTTTATTTGTGTTTGACACAAATTATAAGATTGTAACACAAATTATAAGACCACAAATTTGTGTTGTCCTAGATTGTAAGAAGACTAAAATTATTTTAATAACATTTCAAAAATATTTTTTTAGGTTTGTCTCGAAACAACGTTGTATACGTTGAACCGTATTTTGGTGGAGGAGACCATCTCAGGGACTAGATCTATAACATCCCGCGGGATATCGAGTCTGGACCTGACGTGTGTTTGCCGTTTTACATATGCGTTTCTGCTCACTTCTAGTCACTCGCACATGCCTAAGAAACAACATTCCTTCTGCTAGCAATTGGAGATTCGAGTTAAGATGAGATTCGAGTGAATCTATTACGATTATTTAACCCTTTCCACTCAAGTGGCGGGGCAGCCCCGCCACGCAACTTACCGCACTAACTCCAATGTCGGGCCGGCCCCGACGTCTCTATAAAACGTTCTATGATTGTATTTAGACTGACGTAGTTACATTATTGACCGCTAGGGTTGTTCTTTGATATGTGCTGCTATCTGTAGAATTTTTTCGGAACCGTTTGAGTTTAGTATCGGTAAACAAACCTCAGAAAATGTAATGTTTGTCGTCTGTGGCTGCTCTGTAAACAGCTGGCTGACTGCAACAGCTATCTGCACTCACTTTGTTCCGTCATATGTTACCGTTCGTAATGAGCTTATAAAACACATTGTTGTTGCTAGGTTATCGTTGTTGTTTTACTGTTTAGTCATAATATTTTTATTTTTACGAAAATGAAAGAGCGTTGCAAGTAGGCTATTAGATTTTGTCTGTTTATATTTTTAGCTGATAACATGTTTTGAATTATTGAAAAAAGCTTTACTTACAAATTTGGTCTAAATTATGTACCTTTTGACTGTTGCTAAGCAATAAAATAAAATTTGTGGAGAAATTGTTTACTAGTTGCAGTGAAAATAATTTTTTTGTTAAAAATGTTGTTTTTCAAAAAAATTCGGTTTTAGAATTATATATTTTTTTTATGTATAATTTAGTCCAAAATATTTGAAAATGACTTTTTTTTGTTTGTAAGGATACAAACAACAAAAAACAAACAACAAATACTATTCTTCCTATTTAAAATTTTTCAAAAATTCTTCTTGTATCCGTTTTTTTGTTAGAAATTCAATTTTGTTCCAATAAATATATATAATTTAAAAAATTTGAAAATAAAAATATATGTTTTATTTTATATTAATCAATACTTTAGTCATTGAAGAAACAAAGAAAAAATACATCAGCTTTTTGGAACTATCAGATATATGTTTTTCCCACTGAACAAATGTAGTAGGCAATCTTTGCTTAAAAGTAAATGGAGCTGATAGAGAAACTGGGTTCCCAGTAATTGGAGTGGAAAGGGTTTTAAAGAATAAATACTCGGATGCGTGAATCGATTCACGTACAACATGCTGCTGTTGCAATTCCATAACCCGATTTCAAGTCGATCTCTGCATTTCTAGACAAAGAACAATCACATAAATTTAATAAAAATCGATAATCTTAAATAAAGTTGGTGCAAAGGCAGAGCAGAATAAGCCAAGTGATTCTAGTGATTCGAATATCAATAAGAGCTCAGTTTTATAAGCAAATATACCAGAATCGATTATTTTTAAATAATCGAGCACTCGATTCAAAGTCAAGAATCGAGTAATATTTATTTGCACTTGACTCTCCCTTCACTACTCCAGACCAATGTACTGCAGGACCTTCATACTGTAGAAGTACTACGATACCATAAATCCTGTATTTTTGTATTTGGTTGGTAGAGTCGCGTTTTCTTCTTTTTTCTGAAGTAATGTTCAACGTCCAAAGGAACACCCAAACGAGAGTTGCAGGGCCATAATTCAGAGAATAGTGGCAGATCCTTAGTCATTCCTGCGTTGTTATCCACTTTGTGTTTCCATAAAATGGAGTGGAAGAAAGTGACTGGTCGGGTGAAAGCTGAGGAAATGTTCCAAACAGTCCAGAGGAAAAAAGGCTAATTTTGAAAGGAAAGAGTTGATGACCCCAACGGGTTATCGTCCGTGAAAGGGAGAAAGGACAGGCCTATAAACACGTCAGAAGAACGTACTGTATGGCGGTAGTATATTGAGGTAGTAAATACTTATTATTGTCTGTACATACAGGGTGGCAATTAAGTCTGGAAACCCTTTTTAACTTTTAAACCACAAGAAAGAAAAACATTAAAGTTATTACACCGTTACTGGTGGCAGTAACCTACATTTCTGTTCAATTATCGACCGCATTACGTCTTTGGGGGACGGCCCACAAGGAGTCAGAACAAAATCTTTAATGGGAGCCTATGTAAAATTGCATATCAATTGAAAGGCCTGAGTTTACTAAAAACAATGCCGCAAACCGGACTTCAAAACGTTGATGCAGTCGGAAGAATTTGCTGTTTGAATTTTAAAATTATTCCAAACTGTAAAACCGCAGTGGCGGTTGTAAATGCCACTGCATGTTGAAGGTAGTCACGAGGCATATCTTGAGCTATTTGAGATATGAATTGTCTTGGGTGCGCCATATATGGAGACTTAGTACGATAAACTTTATCTTTAAAGTATCCCCAAGGAAACAAATCATGCGGAGATAAATCTGGCGAAGAAGCAGGCCACTCTACTGCACCGCGTCTTCCTATCCACATTTGAGGGAATATTGTACCCAAGTATTGTCTACCACTGTAGTGTGGTAGTGCTCCATCTTGTTGGAAATAAATTGTTTGGAATTGTGGGCCAAGACTAGCTTGTAGGGCAGGAATTATCTCATTAAGGAGCATTTCTAGGTACAAGACAGCATTTAAATTACCATTGATGAAACATTAGGCCTACAATTTGGTTTCCAATTATACCTGCCTAAATATAAATGTTTTGTGGGTGTTGTGTGTTCCCGGTGCGGGTTGCTGTTGTCCCAATACCGACAATTATGCCTATTAACTGTTAAGCATACATTTTGCCTCATCTGGAAATAAAACCTCGTTCAGAAGTATTTGGTTTCGGTTAATTCTAACCATCATACTTTCACAAAAATTCGATCTGCCGATCGAAGTCGTCTTCGTTGATTTGCTTAAACACTTTTCTGATTGTCATTCCATGTTCTTGTGCTGCTGTTCTGATTCAGTGGGATTTTCAACAGATTGCAGGACATCTAATGATGTGAGTTCATCTGTCACTGTTGTTGGTCTTCCAGTCTGACACGATCCTTATCACTGCCAGCCTTTTCAAAACGAGCAATGGTTTTAACTACTGTTGACTTGGAGATAGGATTTATGTCAGGAAAATTGTCTTTAAATAAATGTGTTACTGCATCATATGATCATACATTATCTACCCATCCACGCATCTTTAGCAGTGTTATTCTTTCACATTCACTAAGTGACATAACGGCAAATATCATAAACAAAATTACGATTACCATGTGCATAACCAAACCTGCTGAAAGCGTCAGTGCAACTTCTTACAGAAGAAAGATAACAGCCGTTGGATTCAAAGTCCAATTAGTGGAAAACCCAAAGAACCCACTTTCACTTTCTAACCGTAGTCATGTTTTTGGTATTGTTATTGATGAATTCTGATTGAAATTAATACATTGTCAGACATCGGGAAGAGGACATTTTTAACACTTGCTTTGATCTCAGGTGATTACACTTTTTTTTAAGTCCGGTTAGCAGCATTGTTTTCAGTAAACTTATGACTTTCAATTGATGTACAATTCGACATAGGCTCCTATTTAAGATTTTGTTCTGACTCCTTGTGGCCCGTCCCCCAAAGGCGTCATGCGGTCGGCAATTGAACAGAAATGTTGGTTACTGTCACCAGTAATGGTGTAAGAACTCATGCTTTCTCTGTTGTGGTTTAAAAGTTAAAAAAGGGTTTTCCAGACTTAATTGTCATCCTGTATATGTAATTTGATTGTGGCCGTGTCGAAAGTACTGGATCCTATAAATCAATAGAATAGATCTTGTATGTTCTTCAGAAATTAGTTTGTTCCATGCAATCGATCTGATTGATAAAATACAATAATATTAACAAATAAATATATATATATTTTTAGTATATTTTTAGAAATTATTTGCATAAGTAGGCCTATGAGTGTTCTATCACCTCCCCTAGAACGTCCATTGCTCTCGATACCCTTGCCACAATATGCGTTAAGCAGTTAAACGGTTCGGGCTCGTTGACCGGAAGAACCGGAAACCGGTCCGAAGATTACTGAATTTCACTTCTACTCCAATGTATATTCTCTACAGATTTACTGATTTCCATGCTAAAGTTTGTAATATAATGCCCATTTTCACTATAAATAAATATAACTTAGCCTACTCTCATTAAGCGTATACAATACAATTTTGATATCAATGTGTTAAACGGATAAACCGATATTTTTTTGTACAGCCTCCGTAAAAATTATGTTTATGTCTTGTTGAGAAATGAAGAAAACGCGAATTAAATAAACATACATAACAAACAAGAACAAGATTACAAAGTGGAAGCCACAACCAGAGAAGGAGAAGAAGAAAAGAGGGAAGACGACAGATGGAATTAAGTGATAAGATGAAGAAATGGGGTGCAAACTTAAGGACTTAAAGAAAACACGATTTATGTAAGTTTTGCGTATTCCAACAGGGTCCATACGCTAATATAGTAAGTAATAATAACAGGTCTTATGGACAATACAGTATATTGTCCAAACGGAAGTCAATTCACATAGACTGTGCTTCGTCAAAATATGCTTATAACTGATAATGGTCGATTTTCTCATTTTAATGTGTAAAATCGTACAAAATGAACGAACCCTGTTTCCACAAGGCACGTTGTCGTGTTGTTGTTTACATTTCTAGACGGCACGCGAGTATTTATTGCTCATTACGTTTATTATTATGGCACTGTTTTCGTAGTTCGTAAACTCGTAAAATGCCTATTATATGGCAGTTATAACGGCGCTTTACTATCGATTTGTTTTTGCTCGATTGTCGGTTTATCAATCTCGGTTCGCCTAGCGATAGTTGTTTGCCGGCGGTGGCTCAGACCGGATCATTGTTCCTCCGTGTCTCGTCCGGCAGCCGGCCTCTTCATCAAGCAGAATTGAGGAAGGCCGCGGCTCGATCCGCGGATCCCCTCCTTCCCCGCACTTGTGACCTACTTTCGGCCATGGCGGCCCACCGCCAAATCCGTCCGCACATTCTCCGCCAATTCGTTTGGTAAAGAAATCCTAGTGGACTACGTTCGTAGACTTTTCATTTATGCTGAAAATTAGTTTTACAATATGTACGTGATTCCGTAATGACCTGTACTGCGCTCCTCTCTGTTTCTGTACATTTATATATAACATTTTTACTCGTCCACTGAATTTCTATTTTTTTATAGAATTGTACAGTGATTATCAAAACTGCGTAATACAGTTTGTTGGTACAGTAATTATGATTTTTCAGAAATTCCTTTAGCTGCCTCCCAAACCCATTATCTTATGGCATTCCAGTTTGGGGAGCTCAGTCAGTCAGAACTAGGGATGTTTCGATATATTTTAATCAATGTTTTCGTTTAATAATATCGGCGATATCGATATTTTGGTCCGATGTATCATATCACTAAATATTGACGTTATTCTCCCTACTCAAAATCATCAAGATTAAAAAAAAAACACATAAAATTACCTCTTATCCGTACTAAACATGCAATAATAATAATAAAGTATGCTTTGAATAATAAATAATGCTGAAATAATAAAGTAACTGTAATAAGTTAATTACGTGAGATTAACGCACTTAAATGTAGTTTATTGAAGACCGGTGGCAGTTGTGTGTGAGTTGGCAGCGCTGACTCTAGGATGCCTAGCCAGTCATTATTATTACATTACTCATTATAGTTAACATAAACCCCACAGATGGTTATGTACTTGTTTATCATTAAACCCCACAGATGGTTATGTACTTGTTTATCATTAAACCCCACAGATGGTTATGTACTTGTTTATCATTAAACCCCACAGATGGTTATGTACTTGTTTATCATTAAACCCCACAGATGGTTATGTACTTGTTTCGCGTAGATAAATGTATTCGTTTTAACATTCAGTAGCTATTCTAAATAGTGACAGCTAAACATGGGTGTATTTTTGGACATGACATAAGAGTTATTGCATAATTTTAAACAGATAATTAAAAAACATAATTTAAACATTTACAGTTCGATATATCGATATATTTCTTTCGATACTATCGGTAGATCGATATTTGGTTTGCGATGTATCGGTAATTCGATATATCGATGTGTTGAAAATATTTGCCATCTCTGGTCAGAACAAACGAAAATTTCAAACTTCAAAAACGAGCCATCCGAACTATTTTTAAACAAATATTAAAAGATAAGCTATTAAATATAGTTCCTTATAGTGTTATTTTTTTCAATTCTATTTGGCAAAGTGCTGCAAATATTTTAGTTTATTACCAATTAGCAAGACATGTTTATTTTATGTATTTAATTACCCCATTGTAATTATTTATTGACAAGTGTCTATGTACAATTATGTCTATGACACAATAAAGAAATGAAGGTACTTTTATGGAAATATATTGAAAAAATAATCAAATATGTTAAAGGAACGCTAATTTTAGGTGTATGAAATATAAAATTTTTTTAACGCTTGGCCCAATGCAAGGATATGTTATGCAAAAATTTAAACATAGGTTAGGTTAGAATAATCCACTGCTGATACTGAAAGAAGCCTTTTTCCTTTCCAATACAGTGGCGAGCTGGTGGCCGAGCGGTCTAAGACGTCCGGAATTTGAGCTTGGATTAGACAGTAGTTGAATATTTAAGTTATTATGGTAGTATATTGGTGGTAGAAAATAGTTTTTGAGTTTAAGGGTAACTGAGGAAATGTTGCCCTATTTCTACTATAATATTCATTAACTGTTCAAATTGATATTATTGCTATCCTATTATACAAATTCTAAATTATTTCATCGCAATTAGTTTGACCGCGATAATGACAATGTTCAACAACAGCTGATCACTATCATGGCGCGTGCGACTGACGTGACCATAAAGTCATTTCCAAACTCGTGGCTCGGAGACCATATAAATTGTCACGACCGGCACGTGCCACCCAGCTAGCTCGTCGCCTTTTATGGCCAACTTTCACGTCTTTGACAGTATAGCTAAATTTAATGGTGTACCCGAATTCACACAACAGAGGTAGCGCCAGCCACAGTACCCTTCGACGCCTGTTGCCTATCCCTGTACGGAGTTACATCTTATGTCCAACCAAAATGAATGTATATTGCTTAGGAAATATATTAAGAGTGGTGAACTGGAATATACAGTTTACAGTAACTTGACCATACGGGCGTTTGGCTGATCTGCACTACTATTCATGTAACACAGTAGTATGCACATAAACAGGGATGCACGTATGTGTCTTACGTTGGCTCCCCCCTGTGAATATACAGTTTACAGTAACTTGACCATACGGGCGTTTGGCTGATCTGCACTACTATTCATGTAACACAGTAGTATGCACATAAACAGGGATGCACGTATGTGTCTTACGTTGGCTCCCCCCTGTGAATATACAGTTTACAGTAACTTGACCATACGGGCGTTTGGCTGATCTGCACTACTATTCATGTAACACAGTAGTATGCACATAAACAGGGATGCACGTATGTGTCTTACGTTGGCTCCCCCCTGTGAATATACAGTTTACAGTAACTTGACCATACGGGCGTTTGGCTGATCTGCACTACTATTCATGTAACACAGTAGTATGCACATAAACAGGGATGCACGTCTGTGTCTTACGTTGGCTCCCCCCTGTGAATATACAGTTTACAGTAACTTGACCATACGGGCGTTTGGCTGATCTGCACTACTATTCATGTAACACAGTAGTATGCACATAAACAGGGATGCACGTCTGTGTCTTACGTTGGCTCCCCCTGTGAATGTAACATCTATACATACATAACATCTATACTCTATTGGCTCCTTCCACAACTACACTTCCTTTACGTGGAAGAATATTTTAGATTTCAACACAACACCGTTGTGTAAGCAAACAAGTGAATTGTTTATAAGTGTAACATAAAATATTTTACAATTGCGTCGGGCAGAAAGTGACCTGTATGTTATTTTTAGCGCATACGGGCGTTTCAGCAGCGGAGGGAACCGCTCCTCCGCTCTGTCGCTGACTTCAATGGCGTGACTACTTACGCCTATAAGATAATGCTTATGTTCAAATTTCGCAATAGTATTAGTTGTGATGAACTGTACAAGTTTGTTTCATTGCAATTTATTTTTATATTTTTACTAACTGTGTTATAGTTATTATTAATTATTATTACTATACTAAATAATAATTTTATTTATCGCTGTAAGCTTGATTCATAGTGTTGATGAAACCAACCAATGATCACTGATGCTGATGACGTAGTGGGCGAGGCTTGCCAATGCGCTAGTTTCCATGACAACATGAAATGTCTTGACACAGTGGGGGGGGGGGGGGTAGAATAGATCCACCGCTTAGTGCATCTAGCTATTTTCAGTATAGTACACCATCTAAGTTGCCTATCTGTTGTCATTAATAGTGTGTTTTGTTGCAGGTATGGCGGCGCGAGAGGTGCCCAGAATGTGAGGTAGGCCTATTTACTCGGTATGTCTAAGTGCAGTTGAATACTGACTGATCTCTTGGAACGTAAAATCTTAATTAGGTAATTTTCTTAAAGGACTAGTTCAGTAAAAATTGTTTCCGTTGAATTGTTGCCGGCGTGGTGGCTCAGTGGACAAGGCTTCGGACTGCGGAGGGCATTGTCCAAGGTTCGAATCCCCACTGAGCCAACGGTCGGTACTTCACTCGTTGAATAAAATTGACGCACAAGCTTATAGGCCTATGTCAACTGGCGAGTGAAGTTAAAAAAAAAAGGATAAAAGAAACATGGTTAACTAACGAAACGTAACCAAATGTAGCGTAACATGGGTAACCAAACACAACTGAGTAAAACAGATATTCTTCCACATTGACTGTTAAATGAACGTTATAAGTTCTAAATCTCTTTAGAAAATTTTCCAAGATCACCTGTAAATGACCGACAAGAAAAAAAAAAATATATATATATATATATATATATATATATATATATATATATATATATATATATATATGTTGAGAGTTTTAATCACAGATAACTAACTCTACCCGGAAAGCTCATTATCTGAGAGTATGTGAATTTTACGTTTTAAAGCGCGTCGAGCGGCTGGGAACTTGTCGGCGTTGCCAGATTAAAGTCTTTACGCGTCTCGTTCAGTTCAACAAGTAGTTAGAATAAATTTATGTATAAAAACAAACATTATTTTATATAATTATTTTTTTTTTTTTATTTATTTGTGATAAATTTAAGGTAATTTAACTGAATATAGGTTCAAAAATACGATTTAGATGTCTCGATGTAGAATTACTATTTAGAAAAGTCATACAATTTAATCTCAATGTTGTTTCTGGATTTACAAAAGTGGATCCAGGGTTAAAACTAGATTCGTGTCCGGTCGGCCAACCCCAAGCTATCCTACAATAATACAAATTTGGTGGTCAGCTGCAAGTGTAAACACTAACTTAAAAGTTTAAAAACTTCAAAGATTCAATAATTTGAAGTTTAAATTAAAAATAATAGGGAATTACACTTCTCTCCATTTGGGTTTGTATTGTTTTTATATGTTTTAGTTATAAATAAACAAACAATATATAGGTGGTTTTATTGATTTATTACATCATTTTAGTGATTAAACTGAAATGATTGAACAAATGGAACAAACAATAATAAATGGCAAATTATGAAAAACAATAATAAATTGACCTGGACAAATTAGTGATGAAAACAATAATGGTAAGTCACTGTCCACAAAATTGACAGCAAGTGTGTTTTTTCCGTACGGGTAGATCTACATTTTTGGATACTTTTGTGGTTATATCATTGGGGTGAGGGCAGTCATGGTTGATATTGCTGCATACATTAGAATTTTGATCACCACTGGAATTACATGTGAGTACTTACTTAACTTTAATTTTTTTCTACTGCTGGTGGATTGAGCAGGCGTACTTGTACCAGAGGATTCTGGAACATCCAATCCTTCGAGCAATGGCGAATCTTTACCTTGTATTTCTAGGATAGTCTTGTCTGATTCATCGAAAATATAGGTTTTCCACTTCCACCTCCAGGTTTTTCTTTTTCTGTCTTCCTTTTCCTGGAAAATAAAAAACTATTTAGGGGACAGCAACAGAAAAGTATTTTTTTTTTTAAGAAAAAACATTTTTTTACATTTTTATACTCTGTTTAGTTCTTTTTAATTTGATATAATACACTTTTAGTTTCTATTGATATTTGATTGTTTTATTGATTATAGTAATACCTTGATTACAGGTATAATAGAAGGTCTATGTTAATACCTAGTATTGTGAATATATTAACATTTTAGATATATAGCAAATGGTACTTGGATATTAATAAATGGTTTTACTTGCCTGAGTTCTTTTTCGCCAGTTTCACGACGTTGTGTCTCAAATACTTCCAATCCTTTGACAAAATTCCAACTGCTCTAGCCTTTTCAGTTATGTCCATCCATGCCTTCGTTTTTTATTTCGTGGGTCAAACTATTAGAAAACTTTCGAGATAATATTTCTTTATTATTATCTTTTATTCAATTTAAAATCATCACTTTGTCATATGCTGTTTTAATAGTTATATTAACACAACAAAATTAATAGTTATTGAAACAACATTAACGTATGTTTTTTAACAATTGACAATATTTTTTAACTGTCACTTTTTCATAGTAAAAATTACAAATCTATACTTGTGACCAATTTGTAGAACTGTCGGGATTGTAAGACAAATGTTTTTTTGACAATTACGAAATAGGGATAATTAAACTTTGACAATTGTTACAAATTACAATATTTCACCTGACACTTGTCTTGATAGTAAAAATTACAAATCTAAATGTTTATGACAAATTTGTAGAATTGTCAGACCTGTCAACGTTTATGAAACAGGGCCCAGGTCGTATGCTGTATATATCACATGTTTTGGCGTTCTATTGTAATAGAATGTCTTGCTTATGCAAAGAAAACGTCAAATCCCGTGAAATATTGAAACAATTAACATATGTTGACATTGTGTGTGATTTTTATTTAAGTTTTGTAATTTGAGCTGGAAAAACAACTATGCATCCTCAGATCTACTTATGTCTCAATGTAGCTATTAAGTTTAGATTTACGACTTGTGTTAAAATATGGAAAAACTGTCAATCATGATGTCTTAGAATTGGTAGTTTATGAGTGCCTAAATGTAATATTAGACCATATATAGACTACACTCTGTACTGCGTGCTGAGGAGTTGCTGAAGAACAGCTCAAGTCCCACGCGTGCTGCCTCAGGCACTAGTGACTGTGACTTGAGACCAGTCAGGTACCTGAAGTAGCGCGCGGGGACCGGGGTACAGGCGTCAGACTTGGAAGGACAACAAGAATGTTATGGAACTGCAAAAAACCGCCACTTCTCTGAAGCCGACAAAAACAATTTTCATCGTTAAAAAGGAGTGTGGCAGAAGAAGCAGGAATTTCACAACGTTTAAGTAGGAAGTGCTGGCAGTATAACCACAAGTCTATCTGTTTGTACTTCGACAGGTGATGTGGGTTGAATGGATTAAACTTGGCGCCAGGAAGATTGGTTGGTACTTGGCGGAAGTACATTGAGGACCTGGACAACAGAAATGAGATGGTAGTGGGGGAGGGGGATGGCAACAAGTACTGTTATACTATTTCATTTGTCAATGGTGTTTCTTCAAATAGATGTCAAACCTTGCTGTGTATAGATAAGGATGGCATATATTTTCAACATATCGATATTTCGAATTATCGATATATCTCAAACCGAATATCGATAAGGATAATATCGAATGAAAAAGATCTATATACCGGGTAACCGATGTATCGAATTGTAAATAATTAGTCTGTTTACAACTATGCATTAACTCTTTATGTCGACAAAAAATACACTCGTATTTTGTTGTTACACTTATTTAGCCTGTGATTTAGAATGTAAAAAAAATAAATATATTTATACACACGAAACTAGTTGTGGTCTATGGGGTCGAATGAAAAAAATTCAAAATAAGGATAATTGTTCTATTTTTGTTTTTCACATTTAAAAATGCGATTAGGCTCCTTACGTAAAAAGCAAAAATATTTTATTATTTACACTAATGTTTTGTACGCCTAAGAGGCAATTTAAATGTTGTTTTTTTTTTTCGAATCGTGATGATTTTGGGGAGATAGTTACGTCAATATTTAGTAATATGATATATCAGACCGAAATATCGATATGGCCGACACTATCGATACTAATGTGTCGATATATAGTTGCCATCCCCATTTGTATAGGCTTGATTCGTGTTGTAGTGTATATATTGATTGTTGTATAGTTTTTTATAGTAATTTTTTCTTAATGTTTAGGGTATTTATAAATGGAATAGTAATTAATCCATAATACTAAATTATTGAGTGTTCAATTCATTTATAATCTAACAATGTTTTACAAAATCCTGTAAGACTTACATTAATTAACTTTTTTAAATATTAGAGTAGTTTTGAATTAATTTAGAGTAGTTTAAGCTGTATTAGTTATTAGTGTATCAGTAGTTGTATAAATGTAACTTTCCTAACATTATTACAGTCACAGAGAAGAATGAAACAGAGGACGCATCCAAAACGTCCAGCACCTTGTCAGTCTCTCCTTTTATTTCCCCTCAAATCTTCGAGAGTAAATTTGTCAATTATTACTATAGATGTAAATAAATATTACTACAAATGTATAAGAATGTGCATTATTTGTATTCTGTTTATAACTGCCATTGAGGCAGTTCGCTGCGGACAAAAGAAAGCGACCTCTGTTTCTTTTCTCTCTGTGCCACAGTTTAATGTTTGTTCTTCATTTTGACGTAAATATTATACTGTTTAGAACTGGTTACTCCAATGTGTGATATTGTATTTAAATAGTTAATCAGTACTCCATGTATTCTTGAAGTTGTTTACTGAAGACAATTCTTTATGTTATGAAAATATCGTATAGGTTACTCAGGTGTAATAGATATGGTTTATCAATGTTATATTTACTATTCGCTTAGTATACACTCGTAGTTGGCCATAACACTAATGTGGCATCTAAGAAAAATATTACTTGAGTTAGGATGACTTTGTATAACCTGTGTAGTCTTGTTACTAATTAAGTTTGAATAGCTCAGAAGGAGCAAACTAGCCAGGGCAGCAAACCTGATTGTCAGTTCTCTTCCCTATACAACATTCGGGCACTGACTACCTCTCAACACGGACACTCCATACTTCTCTAGTAGTGTATACGTCGATGGCAACCATTGAGGGGAGCCAGGCATAGAACCTATCTCCTACAATCTACACAATACTACAACCTCCATGGACTTATTTTTGTAATGTTTGCACAAAATTATTGTAGTAAATAACGCAAGTTTCGTTTTCGTGTCCAATGTCCATACTATCTTTTGTTGCATGCCTATTGCACCTTGGGGGGGGGGGGGGTATAAGTACTTGTGTCGTTCAGAAGTGAACAAAGGATACGCCTGCTCGGTGGACATGTAAAGTATTTCCAACAGCTGGAAACTTCATTATGTCATATCAAAAGTTCCCATAATGGATGGAGGGCGTTCTTCAAGGGATCGCACTCGGCCCCCTACTCTACACGTCCGTGACTAATTACCATGTTAGGACCGTTCCTCTAGAACAAAGATGGATGGCCGCTTACCTCGATAATCGATCATCTTGAGTGGTTCATTGTTGACCTTATTTCTACCCGATAAGATATGGAAGCGCCTAAGCCTTAACATTAATTAAGCGCTGTCTATCGCCGGTAACTGCTGACACAAAACCCTAACAATTACTTTGTGCCGTATTCAACATTCTTATCTGATGTATTTATAATGTTTAGTTAACTCATTACGATAATAATTTGCTGAATCACTGCTGACGCAGATAATGTTCAGTTACAGATAACTAGGGCGAGCTTTAATTAGTTATTTATTATGTAAACACTATCACATTGTTTCCTCTTGATAGCAAATGAGAAATTGAATAGCTTCGAACATAATTTATACTAACAATTAGTAATGTCTTACATAAATTGCGCTAACATTTACTACCACGCAAATATTTTCCATTACCGGCACGTTTTATTTCCACTGAGGATTATAAAAACTCTTAAATTGCATTTTACCGTTTAACGTTGTTAAGTTGAGACTACTTTGTTTGGATTTTATTAAAAATACAGTAAGTAAAAATTCATATTTAACCGTGTGGGGTATTAAATACTTTTATCGAAAACGCTCCTACTTGGAAGATCTTAACTGTTCATTTTTGGAAAGTGATCCGCGTTCTTCTTAAGGCTATCGTTTTTCGACAGTGACGATTATAACTAGAATTTTTATTTGTCATAACATAATTGATTTTGACGGTTTAATAGTTCACATCCGCTTTTGTGTAACAATTTTCGTTATTGCCATTCGTAAAATTTTTAATTTCTTTTTTTATAGAATATATAACTAATAACAGAGATTGTCTTTGCCTATCTGAACACAGCGGAAAAGAAACATAGGTTAGTTTCTTATGGCCGCAGCAAACGCCTCCGAGGTAGTTTTTTACATATAAAAACTAACGTTTGTCTTCATACGTCACCAGTAATAATTTTATGTGCTACATTTATCCTTGAGGAATGGTGGGAATGAAGGAGGGACTGACAAGGAGGTGGCCCTGCAATCGCATGGCAAACTGGATACATGACTGTCCGACTTACTAACTCGAGACATGACCTAGACTTTTGGACCTTTTTTCCAAATATATATCACAGCTTTTATATATAATTTTTTGTGAATTAATAATTTTAATCATAGCTAATAACAAACCATACGCAATATATACGCTACACACATTTAGCGCACTATTGGATACGACTTCTGTTTCTTTTTTTCTTGTGCTAATAGTTTTAATGAGCCAGAACAATAGACTTAATGAGCCAGTATTGTGAGCCGATGCTTTGTATATTTTAAAAAGAGTATAACAGATTTTATCCATTGTAGCCTCCGAACTGAATTTAAATACAGTATTATAAAAGCTTTATACAGGTATGTTTGCCTTTTATATATATAAAAGATCAACTCTTCCGTAAATCTGAATCTCGCGAAACTCTCGTGTTGACCAACTTAAACTCTGTTTTCAGTACTTAAATTAAATGAAAAGAATCTTCCTTATGTGGACGAAGCCACTTAAAAGCCAAGACACCACTTAACCCTAAGAATTAATCTATAAATATGTCTAGGAGATAATCTGGTAAACATTTCTCAAATTGCTTATAAGAAGAATATGTATTTGTATATTAAGCCTAAATAAATTTAGATTGGGCCTACATTTTGACCCAACGAAAGTCAGCTAAAAACTGAAGCCTTTTTAAGGTGATAGCTCATAATGCAGTAGTGGTTATGCAATGAAGAGTATGTACGCGATCTGTTGGCAGTCGGTCGCGAACTGTAGTACTTAAATTAAATGAAAAGAATCTTCCTTATGTGGACGAAGCCACTTAAAAGCCAAGACACCACTTAACCCTAAGAATTAATCTATAAATATGTCTAGGAGATAATCTGGTAAACATTTCTCAAATTGCTTATAAGAAGAATATGTATTTGTATATTAAGCCTAAATAAATTTAGATTGGGCCTACATTTTGACCCAACGAAAGTCAGCTAAAAACTGAAGCCTTTTTAAGGTGATAGCTCATAATGCAGTAGTGGTTATGCAATGAAGAGTATGTACGCGATCTGTTGGCAGTCGGTCGCGAACTGTGTCCTACATTGCAAAAAGCTGTGCTAAAAGAATCTGGGCCATTGTCACAATCCGAGCGGAACAGTTTTCGCGTGGGTCTTACATTGAGTTTAGTGGGCCACTTTCATTTATTACCTCACTGATGACACTTAGGTTTGATTAATACTCACTGATAGTGCTACATTATTAATTATGTACAGTTGGTGGTTTTTAGTTGGTTAATTTTAATGGTAAATATGGATTATAAGGGACCCACCTGATTTTCACATTTTTTTCAACTCCGCTGCATTTTCAGTTTATTTTAATCGGAGAAAATACAGATTTTTTTACCAAAAATATTTTTTAAAAGTACGCCAAAAACTATGTAGGCTATATAGATATTACCAATACCTTGTAGATTCACCTTCTAAACACGAATATGGCATCCGTTTCTTGCTACAATAAATAAAAATTGAGATATTTAATATTTTAGTTTTGTATAAGTTGGATTAGGTTGGTTAGTTAGGTTAGCAGTATGTATTGACGGTCACCAAACACTAACCTAACTTGTCCCAAAACATTTTTCTTATGGGATTAAAACCAACAAGGACGACAAGCCTCTGCAGACTTAAGAATACAACTAAATTCAATTATCGTGTGTGCCAAATGTTATCAAGGCTGTTACAACAGACTTGTAGTTGGGCCCACGTTAACGATTTTAATTAAAATTTGGCAAAAACTGTTCTGGGTTTACTTTTAAGTGCTCAATTTATACTAATAACGTTTACAATTAATTGTTTTCAATATCCAAAAAGTGGCCATCAATGTAATAGACTCTTATTTCTCCACTTTGCCTTGTGGATGAAAGGACCAGAACTTTGACAATCTTCTACTTGTCCCCCCCCCCCAATCTTCCAAGAAGTCGTAGTAATTATTACTACAGGTTTATAAATATGTACATTAGTTGTAATGTACATTTTTCTAACTGGTATTGAGGCGTTCGATGCGGCTTTAAGAAAGTGATCTCTGTTTCGTTTTTATATGCGCATACACATTAAAATTTAACTCTACAAAAGTTACACATATTGTATCAACTAATAAACTTTTAATTGAGGTTAAATAATAAAGCAAAATAAATAATGACAAATTTTGTTACTTTGCAAGTAACTTAAGTTGTATCGACATGTCTCGACAAAATGGCCTAACACTAGGGCAACGATATATCGATAAATATGTTTCGCTCTATCGATATATTAGTGTCAATATTTTCTTTCGATAATATCGGCCATGTCGACATTTTAGTCCGATTATCATATCACTAAAGAATAACGTTATTCTCCCTCATCAAAATCATCACGATTCGAAAAAAAGCACATTCAAATAGCCTCTTGTGCGTACAAAACATGCAATGAAATAATAAAATAACTCTATATAGGTTTTACGTGCGAGATAGTTTTCTAAAGCTGGAAACACTGTAACAGTAAAAATGAAACAGACTAGGTGGGAAATTTATTACCTAACTCTTCTTTTTAAATGGTTTATCTGACAAATATTGGAAGTAGGATTAGTAAATTAATTTATTAAATTGTTAGTTTTTATGAGAAGCTATTTTAAACAGACGAGTCATTTACAATTCGATTTATCGGTCACCCGATATATCGATATATTTCTTTCAATACTATCGGTAAATCGATATGTCGGCATGATGAAAATATTTGCCATCCCAATCTAACGCACATGTTTCAATCTCGTTTATGGCAGAGTAGAAATTCCTCAAATCATCGGGCGTTTCCGCGTAATAGACTCGGAACCTCATTGGAATTTTCTCATCCACCAAACCACTTGTGGCAGGAGAAGAGTGTATGAGTAAATTTCTAGGGAACGCCTACATTTCTAGGGAACGCCTGCATTACTGGGGAATGCCTGCATTTATAGGGAACGCATACATTTCTAGGGAACGCCTGCATTTCTAAGGAACGCCTGCATTTCTAGTGAACGCCTACATTTCATTACCAATGTTGAACGTGTGGCGTTGGGTAATGGTGTTGGGTGGGTGATGACCACTGTACATCATCCTCATAGTGCAGTGGGAGAGTTTTGACACCCACTTCCAGTATACTTTTACGTAAGTGTACTAGCCCACCCATACACGTACGGTTGTATTACAATAATTGTACTACAAAGTGACCCACCCACACACGTACAGTGGTATTGACCCACCCACCCACCCATACACCCAGCCATACACATGCAGTGGTATTGACCCACCCACCCAGCCATACACGTGCAGTGGTATTGAACATTTAATTTATCTATAATATTCAACAATCACATTAAACATTTACATTACAGGAGGGTTGGTGAATAAATCACTCCCCTCCCTTGTTCTACAAGTCACTAAATGTTTTACAAGTCGAGGCATGACAAGTCAGTCCTCCCTCGGTAATTCCTCCTTGATATTCTCTTCCCTGACTGTTCAAAGCGTTCTCTGATTGACGGTCACTTTCTTGAATTTCTGAATATACTTTCTTTTTTTTATATGATCACTCCTCGTGGATCGAAATGCGAATGCTGGTGGTAACATGTTTGTATTTCAGCATCGGTGTAAATAGCTCAAAATTTAAAATGTAATGTTAAAATACTAAGTGATATATTTTACTAGCCGACATCCCTTTTGTACCCTCTAAACCACCACGTCAGTATAAAGCTCAGCCTGCTGCCTTTCTCCAAGGTAGTAAAGTTTTATAGTCAAGAAACCCTTATAAATCTACTTTAGGGGAATAGAAAAAAGTGTAATCATTTCAGAGTTACTAAAACTTAGCCTACTTATAAACATTTCACAATGAAAACCAGATGAACAAAGTTTTTTAGTCATGTTTAAGTTGTTTGTATCGGCTGTTTGAAATAAATCAATACCAATGTTAGCCTACTCTTGAGGAAACGTAGAGGAACTGTTTCTACCCTTATATGGATAGAATTTCGTGACATCCCTTCTCAGTGAATCTCTATGATACAAAATCTAACGTCCTCCCTCTCCAAATTTCATCAAAATTTGTTAGTGCCTCCGGAGATTTCGTGATAAGTGATTGCATAGTTTTGGATTATGTATATTATAGATAAATTAAATGTTCGTAGATAATAGAATTTCGGACACTGGTAGCGCAGTAGCTGGGTTAGTTACGTAGGGACAAAGTGTTTGGGAGATTGTAGGCGATAGGTTCCATGCTCGGTCCCCTTTAATACCGATATGGCGTTCGCTCAACGGCTGCCATCGACATGGACACTACTAGAGAAGTCTGGTGTGTCCATGTTGGAAGGTAGTCAAGGTCCTAGATGTTGTCTAGGGAAGAGAACTGAGTGTCAGACTTGTCTGATAGCTGCATATCAGACCAACTCTACGTGGTTCGGATTCCACGTAAAGCTGTAGGTTCCATAGTTGCCCTTGCTATTGGGCTATTAATAAATAGTCCTTTCTGAGCTAACTCGAACCCAGATAGTAACAATGACTACTCTCGTTCATATATACACATCACCCCACATATTCGCCCATATCTCTACGATCGGCGTCTTAGAAATGAATAATAATAAAATCATTCCATGTCCAAGTATGTCTGTGTTTTTATATGTATGTATGTTGTATATACATACGTTTCATTTTTTATGGCAGGGCCAGCACCTTGTCAGTCCCTCCCTTTATATATTCAAGTCCTCATGAATGATCGTAGTAATTGTTATTACAGATATATAAAGATGTACATAAGTTAGTTGTAATCCATTTTATAACTGCCACTGAGACGTTCGCTGCGGCTACAAGAAAGCGACCTCTGTTTCCTTATAATCTGTGAGTGTGCTATTTGTTTTATAATAATCTTATCAAAACCTGTGGAAAAGGATTAATTCTTGTGTGTATGCTAAGTAGGTACAGAGAGTAGAGCCGGCGTGGTGGTTTAGTGGCTACTTTTTTCAAAGGTCGGTACTTCACTCGTAGAATAAAGTTCACGCACAGCATTTGAACTGGAGAGTGAAGTTTTATAAAAACAAACAAACATCGCTATACCAACAATACAGCAGGTATCTGTTGTATCTAGTTAAATTTTGACAAACGTCATGTACATTTTGTTATAAAAAAACATTTACAAATAAAATATTTAACACAACTTGCCTAAAAAAACAGGAACGAAAGTACATTAGATAAAGCCGTAATGGACCACTTTACACAGGATATGAGCAAAACTGCGCCACATTACGTAAGGCGAGAATTCCTTTAACAGTGTTGAAACAAACACGGTTCATGTAGTTAGCAGAGTTCACCCCGAGGGGCAGGGGGATTATTGCCGAATTAGGAAGAACTTATTGTAAGAGATTGCCACAGAGAAACAGATGTCGCTTTCTTATGACTACAGCGAACGCCTCAGAGGCAGTTGTATATTTATAACAAACTAATGTACATATTTATACATGTGAAGTAATAATTACTACGTTTATCATTGAGGATTTGGGGGAATAAAGGGAAGGACTGACAATGGTGCTGGGTCCTGTCATCCGATTGGTAAACTGGATAAATAACTAGTCGACACACAATCAGCGCACTCTTGCAACCTCTGTTTCTTCCATCTCTATGGAATTGCCTCTCATCTTTGAATTTAGTAGTTCGAAAAACTGCTTACTATTACACTTTCCTTAGTCCATAACCAAACAATAATATTCACACAAATATTCACAATATTTGTCCAATTCACAGTGGATTTATAAGAAGACTCACCTAAGAGTGACTTTATTTTATCTATTATTTGTATTATAACTACCAGTTACTGGATGTTGGTAGTTATTTACTTTTTCCAAGAAAATATTGTTTTGTTCACATTGTACATAATTGCGGAAATAAACCATTTATTATTATTCTAATTGCTATCAAATATTGGTAGTTGTCACCAATCAATGAAACCATTTTTATGCTAATTAAAAATACTTGCTATTTACAGTGCAAGATGTGAATTTGTTTCTTATTATCAAGTAGATGATGAACCTAACCTGATGATCTACATGTTGATGCATGTTTTTTATATAAGAAGTGGAAATATAGGATCTTTTAATTTATCACACTACACGAGAAGTAATAATCAGAGAATTTTCCAGACACCAACAGTAAATAAAGACATTTTAGACATACATTTGAATATGCAAGCCCTAAACCATTTAACAGACTTCCACACAAATAAAACAATGTAATAAATTTACCTCTTTCTGCAAGCTTTTAAAACCATGGCTATTATCATTTACAGAAATATATTTTTTATTTGATGTTTTGGTTTGATTTTGTTATATAACTGTTCATTATAGATCTAGAGGAATTTCGGAGAGTTTGATATAGTTATTGCTTGTTATACTATATTATTGTAATTCGTAGAACTTAAGTCATTGCTTATTAAAATGGATGTAATCTTTTTTTGTACAATTTCTGTTTCTTTTGATGACAGACGCTACGGAAGATGGCAGTTAAATGTATAGTAAGGACTAGAATCAAAAGTTTGTGTAATGTATTATTTAGTTTGTTTTTCTTTTTTGTAACGCTGGCCACACTACTGGATCCGTGGTCAGTGACATTTCCCGTAACTTTTAAGAAAATGTATATTTGTAATTTTTGTTGGGAAATAAATCATTATTTCATATGGTAGATGAGAAAGGTTCAAAAGTCATTTAAAATGTGGCATCTATAAATATATGCTGTTAGGCCTACAGTTTATCACTGTCAAAGCTACTTCCTAACCGAACAAACTCATTATAAAAGGTACAGCTAAAACACATTGCACATCTTGAGTAAACAAGGGGCGTGGGCGGGTGGAAAGGTCACGCATCCTTTCATCTCCCTCTTAGTTTTGTGTCAACGGTGGTTGGTTGGTTTATCACTGACAAAAGTAGGTTAGACTGTCTGGAACACTCGGCCGGTTTCGTAAACATAATCGTCTGTTCGGATGTTTTCGGAAACCTTCGGCCGTCCTCGGCTCAGTGCGATTGGACCGACGGTCTCTTTACTCTCAACGATCGGACGCCCTCCGGTTCCTAGGCAACAGCAGTGTGTCGGCAGAGGAGGAAAACTATGTAATAATATAGTTTATTTGTGTATTCATACATCAGTTTACATAGTAATTAACTATGTATTATTCGACACCTGCCTTGAACACACGGTTCGATGACTTCATATACAAATCAGCCAGGTAAATAGATGACCGCACAATTTAGTGATGTGCTGTATTTCTTTTTAAGAATCCTCAATCCGGTCTATTGAAGTATTAGAAACGTTCACCAACAAAGCATATAAATGAATTGCATTCTTAATGTTGTATATTCCATTATTTAAAAAATATATTAATGGGACTAGAATGGTACTCAAACTTTTATTTAGTCCATAATTAGAATGATATACGAAATGGCCCAGAATGGTACTCAAATTGTTATATAGTCCATAAATAAAATTATATATGAAGCGGGATAAAAATGGTACTAGAATTGTTATTTACTTTATAATTAGAATAATATATGAAGAGGGCTAGATTGGTACTCAAATACATGTATTTCAATATACAGTATAATTAGAATGATATTTTAGGAAGACTAGAATAAATATCATCTACCACATACAGGAAACGCTTCCACAACAACGTTATTTTTGTCCATAAATATTTTAATAATTAATTTTGTGATAATTGTGTTCCATAAAGTATAATTTACTTGGAACCATTAAATAGTGAAGAAATAATATTAATTGGTTACTTTGAAAGTCAAATGACCGCTACTCTGGAAAGGATATAACCGTTCGATTTAACCGTTCGATATAACCGTTCGAAGTCCGGTTTGTGGCAATTAATTTCTCTTGAATGACCTTTCATTTGATATCAAACTAAACCCAAGCTTACATTGGAGATTTTCGTTTAACTCCTCGTGGGCCGCCCTCTGAAAAGATGAAATGGAGTAAAAAGATATGTTTATCGTAGCCATGATGATGTAAAAGACTTACAAGTGAAGTCATACAAAAGTTGTGAAAGCGATTCCATATTTTTTTCCATCTTGTTTATAGACGCATTGCTAGAATGGTACTCAAATTGTTGTATACTGCATTACATAGTTATAAAAGACTATATGTACTCAAATTGTTATATAGTCTAAAATTTGAATTATACATGAATGGGACTAGAATGGTACTCAAATTGTTTTATAGTCCATAATTAGAATGATATATGAAGGAAGCGTCCTTCATTGTGTGAATGATACTGAAATTATCATATAGTCTATAATTAGAATTATATGTGAGGGGAATAGAATGGTAATCAAATAATTAATTGTTGAATCAATTTTTAGTATGATGTCACACTAACTTAAGTTATTCTGATGGTATAATCAGCAGGTTTTGATTACATTTTAATTTGCTGATTATTCTGGAAACAATCTAGTTATATGTAGGCCTATTGTAGTTGTTATAATTCATAATATAATGAGACAGTTACAACTATTGTACATGCGAATTGTGTGCTACTTATAAGTACTGAGTTGAGATAGTAAGTGTCTCAGGGAGTTCTACTTTGATTGTACTTCATCAGGTGCTCTGGTTGTTTTTTTCCCGGCATCTGTTGGAGTGCAATTGGTGTATGGACAACCGTTCTGCATTGAACAATCTTCCAAGACGTCCTTCAGCCGCCAAGATAACAGCTGATCGCTTCTAGCCTGCAAGCACGTCTTAGTGTTAGGAATAAATCTTAAGCCGTAACTTATTTGATAATTATCTTTACCTTGTACTCGTGTAATTAAGCATTGAAACTGGTTGTGTAGGCCTAATAGAAAATAAACTTAATTCTTAACAACTAGTTTCTTAATTCATTGTGAATTATTTGTTGTTAGAAATTACAAATATGTAAGAAAACATATAGTCACAGAAAATAAAGAAACAGAGGTTGCATCCCAATAGTGCGCTAGATGTCTGTCGTGTAGTTATTTCGCCAGTTTGCCATGCGATGGTAGGGCCGGCACCTTGTCAGTCGCTCCCTTATTCCCCCAAATCCTCAAGGTTAAACGTAGTTATTTTTACTACTGGTGTATTAAGATGTATACGAGTAATTATAGTTGCCCAATTAGGCCTACACTGCCACAATTGTGTTCGCTGCGCCATATGATAGCGAGCTCTTTTTCTTTTTTCTCGTTGGTGAAACTACCATCCACATGTGTATTTAATTTATTAATATTTATTGTTTTTGTGTATTCTAAAGTGAACGTTAATATGGAAATTAGCAACTAAATCAAGATGAACTGTATAATTTGTTGAACTACTTAAGTATTGGTTATAAAACATTATTGAAGTATGTATATAAAATACCGCCTCAAACCTCTGGACTATTTCATGCTTTAAAATTCTGGCCTGGGAATGCTAAGTTTTTTATCACTAGAAATGTTTGTTATATTTAAAAAAAGTCTTATAAACGTATTCTCCTGGATTTAGAAGATTGTGCTTTAAAATTTTCCAAAAAAAATTAATATTAGAAGGTGTACTTATTTTATTGTTAATTTATTGTGTACTTATTGTACAAATATTAAATTTCATTTGTATTGTGGTAGGCTTAACGTTTTGTATATTTTTAATTTTAATAGTAGTCTCATTAAAATCTTTATATTATTCACGCTTCAGTACTTAGGCCAATTAAATAAAATTCGTTAGTATTTCCACTAAATCTCTAATCAAAGCAATAAGGATCTTACCTGTGAATACGACAATTTATTTAATCTACTCTAAAATAACTTTATTTTTCTTAGCTGAAACCTGGATGCAATTATTAGTAAAATGTTAGAGGGTTTTGTGGAGCCTTGCATGGATGCTCACATTATACGTGAACAATTTGATAAAAATGAAAATATATTTCTACAAATAAAGTATTGGTTTTTATTGATCAAGTGTATTTAAAGCTAAAATAACCAGATTCCGTTCAAACAAAATAATTATTTCACGAATTTACAAAATTCAACATTAAGCGTCAATAATAACTAAAATAATCGGAAATTGTAACAAATTGCCGATCATGGTTGGCATCTAAAAAAAATCAGGACTCACGTCAAAAGTTTGTGACTATTCTGAAAAATCCCAAGTATGGTCACTTTAATTTTTGGGTTTATGTAATTTATTATGTTTATTTGCATTTTAGGTAATGTTATTATTTTGAGGCAAGTTTTATTTTTATAGTGTATTATAATATTAACCATATTTTAATCAGATTGTATTGGTTTAAAGTTAATTGAATATTAAGTAAAATTCAGATTAGAACAAAAGGATAATTTTATACGTAAATGATCTCATAAGTTTCCATATTTTTATGTTTGTTATATTCTAATTAGATATACGTATTCATTTTTTTACAGTTTTAGTTTCATAAAAGTTGTAACACCCACTAAATTATAATAATGAATATTTTTTTATTCGTGCATTATAATTTGTATAAAATATAATTGTACAATTGTTTCAAAATATTTTGTTTGTTTTACAGTTAATAATTGTTGTTATTTTTTAGCGGATAATTTAGGCCTCTGATTTTTAATTGTTTGGAATGCTATTTTGTTGTTGTCTTGTCACGTATATACTAGCGGCCACGCTTTGCTGTTGCTTATTCTGATATTATGTTTTATTATTTTACTTTTTTGCTTTAGTTGGTAGAAAAATAGAGTTGACTGTTTACTTGATTTTATCAGAAAAAAGTAACTTGCAGTTGTTTTTATAAATAAACAATATCATCTGGTTACCGTAACAAACTTACAGGATTTGGATGCAATATGCACACAAATCAGCTGGTTACAGTTGCACTATTTCAGCACTGTTTTTTTTTTTTTTTTTTTTTTTTTTTTTTTTTTTTTTTTTTTTTTATGTAAGTAGGTCGGGAAATTCTTGAAATGCCCTGTTCTTGTTTACAATTGTAGGAACTAAACATAAAAAAAACTCTTTTGTATAAATGTAATGCTGTGCAAGATTTTAAAGTCAATCCATTCTCTACTTTTCGAGTTTGTGTGCAAAAAAAAGGAAGTTTGATATGTCTAGAGATAGAAAATGGGAAATAAATTATTTCTTTCGTTCTCAAGAGTCTGCAGAGGCTGTCGGAGGTTGTCGGCCATGTTGGTTTTAATCCCAGAAGGACAATGTTATTTTCGAACCGCACGTACGATCACGCGTATCCAAATTAAACAGTCTCTAAATGGGTTAATTCTAGATGCAAACAAAGCGTTTACTATATTTTCTGTGCCTCACACGGCGAGACATTCATGGGTTTATAATGAGCAATATAATGAAATAATTTTGTTATGACAACTGTTTACTTGCAGTAATATTTTTATTAAGATGGAACCAATTACAAATTCAGAAGTTAGTATACGACATTTTTTTTCATTTTTTCCGTCTGGGAATTTTTGTCGGCGACAAAGTTCGAAGGTGTTAATTGAAGTTTTATAATATCAAAAGATTTTGATACAAATATTTTTCTTTTGTATAATGTGGTAAAGTGGCAGATGTAAAATACATTACGCGTGAAGGTCGTATAATCGCCCGATGATTGGTTGTTCGCTCTATATCCTTTGGTTTGCTACCTTTACATAATTTTTCAATATAACATATATATTTTAAAATCAATATAATTAACCAAACATTCTAATAAATTTTAAAGTTTATTCGTGAGGATTTTCGATTACTAAGTAATCATTGTCAAACACTCACATCAACTAATACAAAATTTAGATTTAAAATATCTCGAAAGAAAAATAAAATATACAATTTCGTATAAAAATAAACATATATGTGGCTGAATTAGATTTTAAATAAAATAATAATGTTGAGTTGGTGTTGGTTCATTATTGACTAATTTTTCTATGTATTTATCATGAATTTTGTTTCGTACACATCCAAATACTGATAATTTTGTACTTTTACTATATCAAAGGATGAATATATATTTCGTAATCGAAAGGCCTCACGAATAAACTTTAAATTTTATTGGAATGTTTGCTTACTTATTTAGATTTAAAATTGTAATTCCAATAAGAAACTCTCCAAGAACCATGGATAACATATATATTAAAATATAGTTATCGTTTCAGTATATACTCTACGCAGATTCAATATATACTCGACGCTCCCTACTGGGATTGTAAAGTGGAGCTGGGCGCCATTTTGGTGGTGACGCCCGGCTTCAACAAAGGAGGTTCTTTGCCCACTCTATTTGTATTACTTGCTTTTTGAGGAAACCCGGCTTTACAGGACCTGTATGAGTGGACTGTCTTCTTGTTTCTATGGCCAATTATTTGAATATTTCGTTAGTTTTGTAAATTACACGGTATTAGTCATGGGTAATTTTTTTTTATGTAGTCCTAAGTTTTCAACCATCTTCTTTGTTCAGTTTGTATCCTGTACATTAGCTTAATCTCGTTAATTATACCAAAAAGCTTGCATTTAGAAACCCGTGCAGGTTATATTCTCTAAATTAAGGAAAACAGTATCTTTTACTCCACCAGAAGTAATTTAAAAATCCACTCTCTCTTTGTATACAATTTAAATCACTGTATTTTCACTGTGATTCCGTTCTGCTAGACAGTTTTATGAGTGCCTCAAGTACATGTTGCAAACTACACAACCCCCCCCCCTCGGGAAAAGTAAAGAATGAAGAATCACCCACCTGTCTTACATCCGGAGACTGCTTTACCACCCTCTTCGTAAATTCAACCCAGAAAAGCGATAATATACTCCTGTAATGCCCATCATCCAACCAAACTTGCCCTTTTCACATTTTAAGAATATTCCTTTATTAATGATGGTAAATGGTAATACCCTAATTTTATTTCCATACTCATTTAGTTTTAAAAGTCTGCATGGGTGGTCGCCATTTTGGATTTATTCCCGTAACAGCATAGTGACGTCGGACAATTTTAAAACGTCTTTTTAAAGAGCGTAAAAGGTACCAGAGAATCATTTTTTTATTTTCAAAAAAAATCGATTTGTGATGAAATACAAAAATATTTAATATTAGTTTATAATTTTTTCAAAAATACAAATAAACGATCAACATTTAAAAAGTGGATTCCCTAATAACCTTTACGCTCTTCTAAGGGATGTAAAAATTAAAATTTTCCGATGAATCGTTCCACATTGAACACTATTCTCATAGGAATAAATTTTAATATTTATCCAAAATAGCCTTATTTTAAGTAAACGTTATCACTGTACTTGTAGCTGATACAATTTTAATATAAAACAATTATTTTATGAACAAATAAACTAATATTGGAAATATAGTGTAACTTTAGCTTACATTTGTAGCCTACTAATATAAAAATTACAAATGAAAACTGCAGCGAGATTGAAATGTAATAAATGATAAGAAAGTCGTAGATATACTTTACAGTACAAGACATTTTGTTAGAATGTTTTATACGGTGAAAGGTAAACTGTAAATATTTTTGACTTTTTTTAATATTCTTGACAATTTAAAAAAAATTGTGTGTAAAACCTTTCGATTTTTTTTAAATTCTATAATCGCCCACACATAATATAACCGTACTTCGCACTAACACAAGTGTACAATAATTCCGCATGTTAATGTTTGAAGAAAGTCATTATACAGTAGTAGCCTAAGATCAACTTACCCCCACTCTTGCTCGTCTATCATCTGAGTGGAGAGGACAGTTTGCTGAGTACGGACTTTCCATGACCAAACGACTGTCTTGTACCAGACAGAACGTTGAAGACGATAAAAATCGGAACGAGACTGTTGCCGTCTCCTGACAACTCGCTAGTCAGGGCCTCCAGCCATGACTTGACTGTTGTCTTCCTTCCTTCCTTGGTCTGTCGCTGATGAGTTCTAATGACTTACCCAACTTTCTACCCCAATAACTGATCCAATCGCAGTCGAGCCTCCGACTCTCTACCTGATTTACACCGTGGAGTAAACCGACTGTCCTCAGTCATTCCATCCTCAAACTATTGTAAGCTGAACAGTCATGGCATCTTACGCTCTCTTCCTCGCTTACTGACGACCGCGTATTGCTAAAAACATTAATTCACATACATTTGCATATGCTTTTTAGGATAAGTGTGACAAGGGCCCCTTGAGATTATTTTTTCCCAACCAGTTTTGGTGTGATTTTTGAAAATATTAAATTATAAAAAGGTATTTTTATTTGTTAGGGAAAAAATTAAGAATTTTATCTCTTAAAACAATCGCTACGTTAAGATCAAAGTTAACAATTGTACTTTTGATACAATAGGTTTTATAAATTTGATTTCAACATTGTCCTTATATATTGCAAATTCATGTGGTGGCAGGTATAGCAGGATTTTAAAGTTGAAAGAAATTAAATTTTATAAAATATACCGTAACTAGCACTGTATCGATATATACAATGTGTGTGTGTGTGTGTGTGGCGAGGCAGATATCTTTTGTGTGTATTTTTTATGGCGAGGCGGATGGTGTGTATTTTTTTTTATGCCAAAACCAAAGCCAATAACTCACTTCATCAAAATAAGACCAAACCACAGAGCAGGAAGAAACAGAGGTCGCGTCAAATAGTGCGCTAAATGTGTCTTGAGTAGTTATTTCTCCATTTCGCCATAGATATGGAAGGGCCAGTACCTTGTCAGTACCTCCCTTATCCCCCACAAAACCTCGAGGATAAACGTAGCAATTGTTATTACAGATACATACATTTCGTGTAATCTATTCATAACTGCCACTGAGGCGTTCGCTGGATAAGAAAGCGGCCTCTGTTTCTTTTTTCTCTGCTCCCAAACCTAGTAAAATCTTAAGTTTATTGTTTGTTTACGTCAGGTATAAGTTATTGCAAAGACAAAGTGGGTGCTTTTAACTACAAACAAAACCACACTCATTTAACAAAATTAGCCAAAACTCAGTAAAATCAAATTTGTAGTTTTTTTAACCTTTTTGACGTTTGTTTGGAGTTTTGAAATTTTACAATAACCCCACTAGTTATGAACAGAAATCACATAGTCATTAAAATTAGTCTAAAATAGGAAAACCTATATTTTAGCGTATTTTTTAAGTTTGATAGTTTTAGTAGTGTTAGTTATATTTTGCATACCTGGAAGGATAAAAGCGATTCCTGCCAATTTTTTGTTTTTAAATATAAATAAACAGTAAATGGGAACGAAAAACAAATGCACGAATAAATAAATAATATGTAACGTTAAGTTAGTACAATAAATAAGGAAATCTAGCCAAAAATGTCCCGGAAGATTTTCTTTTTTGTACAGCAGAGATACATCAAAATGTCGAAGGTATTAAACCAGCGTGAACTTACAAAGTTAGCTTTCAACGTAGAAAACGCGTTCGTATTAATAAAATATTTGTGATAAGAATAATTTTAATTTTCAACAACTTTTTCTTTGTGCTGCATCATCATTTGTGATTATTTCTTTAGTAGCAGTAGTGTTTATTTTTTTCTTATTAATGACATGACAATGTTAACATGATTTTTGATCGCATTGATTAACATGAGCTTTTTAAAATTAACACATGGTAGCTGACATCAAACCATACGATATCATCATCATATTAAGGCGTTTTTATGCTTAATTTTAATTTATGTTATAACTAGGGGACACCACTGCACGAATGTTATAACATCAACCCCGACGCTCCCTGCGCTCGACACCTCGGCTTTCGGCCTCGTCATGTGACTTTACTACAAATAATAGTACAATAATAATAACTATACAACGTATAACAAACAATAACTACAAATAATAACTGTATAACGTAAAATCACAATATTAAATTTATTTACATTATCTCACTCACACTACTTGCGTTGCTCACACCACTACCTATTTATTAGTAGGCCCTATAAATACCCGATGATATTACTTAGCTTGTTTCAAACGTGTTCATTTCATTAATTGTGTTTTTCTTTTTAGCAGCTGAAGATTAAACTCATAGTAGGCTATAATATTAAAAATACATCAAAACATTCAAAATAAACATGTTATTTCATGTTTATTTATTAATTACAAAACGGCTGTTATTAATTTACTAAAATCAACCCAATTGTCTCCTTATGGAACAATCCTGTAGGGGTGGTTTCTACCCCTTAGGAGTAGGCCTACATTATCAAGATGAAAATACTTTAGTTGTCCTATTTGAGACCTAAAGAAACAGTGTACAGAATTAGCGATGAGTGAGTGAGCCAGGTCTTTCCTTTTATATACATACATTGTTTTTGTGATAATTATTTCCGGCCTAAAGAAATGTCGTTTTTACTCACCTAACAAACCTAACCTAACTTGTCCTAATCCTATATAATACACAACACAAATTCGAAATATGCGTTAAAATATGGTGCCTAGCCTTCCATCCGGCGAAAATATATTCAAATTTGTGTTTTAGGTTAGTTGTTGCTTTTATTATGATCGTGCATATAACCACTAAACGAGATTCGCCGCAAAAGTAGTTCTTCCGCCACATCTCGAGAAATAATTAACTATCATGGGAAAGAGTAGTTTAAGAATACGTGTTCAACGTAAAAAAAATCGGACATTTCACGCTAAATGACTGAGATACTTTAAAAGAAAAATAAGTTTAGTTAAAAAGTAAATGTTCCTATTTTTTTTAGTACAGAGGTAGGTTTCTGCGGAATGGAAAAACGTTCCAGTTTAAAATATATACCTATACAGTACTTTCTATGATAAACATTTCAAGATTTCTGAAGCGTTTAGAAAGTGCATAAATACCAAGTTTTATTTTTTATTCAACAATATAAAAATCATGGTAATACTAAATATTGTTTAATATATATATTATATTGCCATAGCTTTTTGATTTGAGCCAGTGTAAATCTGCTCGAATCTCGATAGCGTAAAACTTATTATTGATATCATAAACATTACATTAATATGTTAGTATTGTTAATCAATAGCAAAATTAACATTCTCACATACCTTACTAAAACAAGTTAAGATATATTTAAGTATCCACAGCATATTTGAGCACCTATTTCACTTTTACAAACTAGTTGACCACAATCATCCTACATGAAAATGAGCTGTTCACAATGTCAGTCGACGTTCTTTCTCAGTACCGTCTAGAAACAGGCAGAGAGCGGAAATATTCCATAGAGCACGAAACAGGAACCGTTTCTTGTATAGACTCAGAAACTTAACAACTCTTTCTAAAAATATCAACAAATTGTTAGTGTTACATGGCCAGGTAGCTATTATCAAATGTTATATGTATTAATAAATAATATAACAGTTTGTATTTGCGCACATTTCGGCATCCGAACTTTTAGGTTATGTGCATGACAGCAAGAAAATACAGAACACATAAGTTACAACTATTTTATATTTGAAATGGAACAATCGTTAAGTATACTGCCGCTAACTCAATACGCAACGCCACACCACAGAGAAAAAAGGAACAGAGGTCGTTTCTTATAGCCACAGTGAACATCTCAGTGGGAGTTGTAAGTAAATAATCTTAATACATCTGTAGAAAATGATTACTATATATATCCTTGAGGATTTGGGGGAAGAAGAGAGGTACTGACCCTTCTAAAGTATGGTAAACTGGAGAAATACCTACACACTTTCAGAGCACTATTGGATGCGACTATGTTTCTTTGTCTCCGTCAACAAAACACACCCACATAGCCCAATTTTTATGAGTACTGTATTTCAGAAAAATGTGATTTTAGTTAGTTAAGATGTTTGCCTTCATATTGTTTTTATATTTTTATTCATTATGCATAATTAATTGAAAGGCAAGTTCCATAAGATTTGTTTATTTAATTTTGAAATTTTATGAGCCATGATAACGCATGGCATTTTGTTTCCACATTCAATAATAATAATAATAATACATCTTTATTTGCCATTGGATAAATACAATCATAGACAATGTCAAATATACAGCAACAGGCCAAGTCATTAAAAAGTTATATTAACAGTGAATCAAAATAAAAAAAAAATAAGCTTCAGGTTGTATATCGTTAACATGTTACCCAAAAACAAATACATAAATCAATTACAATAAAATACGGCTAAAAGTTAATATTGTCAAGCATAAAAAATGCCTCTAAAGTGTAAAATGGGTTTTCTAAACTCCAACAATAAAATTTGTTTAAAAATAGTTTTTGATCGTATTTATTGATTAAAGGCAAGAGAAAGTTGTAAGTTTTCAAGCTTTGAACGACATGGCTATCAAGTGTTTTGTAAGTCTGTAAAATTCTATTTTTGCATTATTTTTCTGTCTAGTATTGTGGCTAAGTGTGTAAGATGTGAAGTTAAGTAGGTGAGGGTTTTTAAAAACATAATTTACTAAATCAAACAAATATAAATTAATAACGGTTGGTATTTTTAAGGATCTGAAGAGTGGTTTACAGTGTTCTGTTAAGCTAGATTCAGAAACTACTCTAACCGCTTTCTTTTGTAAGATTAAAATGTCTCGGATTCGTTTAGAGTTCCCAAAGAAAATTAGGCCATATCTAAAGATGGACTGAAAATATGCGTAGTATGCTGTTTTTACATAACTAATTTTAACGCAATGTGTCAAACGTTTCAAAAGAAATATTACTCTAGATAGTCGGCATGCAATATAATCAATGTGTTGATTCCAGTTAAGGTTTTCATCAATGAAAACACCCAGAAATTTTACACAAGAAGAAAAGTCGTTATTATTGATACATGTATCAACGGAATTGGACCTTAAGCTAAACAATACATTTTTGGTTTTGTCATTATTTAAAAGAAACCCATTCGCTTGAAACCACTCAGACGCATCTTACTGAGATTTTTTTACATTATTAGCTTTTCTGTATTTATTTGTATTAATTTATTTGTTCTTAATACGCCCATCAGCGATATATGGGGCAATGTGGATTTCGAATTAGTGAAAGTAATTTATACATTAAAGCTGACTATTCCTTAGAAAGTGTCATTAATTTAATAGCCCAATTTAAAGAGAAATGTACACCTTCATCAGTTGATCCTTTCTATTTTTTTTATTTATTTTTTTATTGGAATCGTATGGAGGTGAACAGCTGTGCTTGTGATCTATGTTTGTTTATAGCTTAACTATTTTATAAGGAACAAATACAAATAAGGAAAAATTATTATACACAATATAAGTCAATCAATCAAATCAAAATCAGTTTATTCTCATAAAAAGAAAAGTACAAAAGAAACAATACAAAATATAACTGAGAATGATCCTCTCATGGGCTAATGCCTGTGCGAGAGGACCGAGTAGTTATCAATAAAGCTGTATCCTGGCGAATGGAAAACTTAAGTAACAAAAACACTTAATATCCATTTTATGAAATACAATACAAATGACAAATACAAAATAGACTCCTCATACCAGAGGTCACAGGAGAAAAAAACAAATAATAATGAAGATAATATTACATCTAAGAGAGAAGAAACAGACAAAAAAATTACGCACTCAGACAGAAAGACACGCACTCATGCGCGAACAGCCGCTCACACACTCGTGCGCGCACAGACGCATAGACACATATCCGCGCACATACACACACGCACTCACGAAACACACGAACACTCATTTGCACACAACCGCACACACATGCTTGCACCCAACATTCTCTCATGCGCGCACAGACGCAACTCGCACAATCTCTCATACATGCACAGACGCAAACGCACCCATGCATGCATAGGCGCACACTCACACACACCACACACGAGCATGCACACAACTATGCACACGAAACAAGAACTAACAAACACTTGCAGCCACACATGTTTCAATGTACAATGTTCAAGCACACTCCCATATAATCAAGTACATTCAAGCTCTAAATTATACATAAATGGAACTCATTAATTTGTCAACTTCTACTAATCTTCCTAAATTAATTAACCAGTTATTTATTAATTTTTTATAGAAATTTATCTTATCAGTATCAGAATATCTTATGCAGGCCGGTAATTTAGTGAACAGAATATTTGAAACATAAAATGAGCTTGTTAAATTGGCTGATTTAAGCAGTCTAGGAACTCTTATACCTATATTTAGAGCGGTTCTAGTTCCTACTAGATAATAATATAATCACACCTACTAGATAATAATAATATAGTTCACACCGATAATAGTGAACATATTATTTTTGTTTCTAAATACGTACAAAAGTAAACACCTTAAGTAAAGCTGATTGATCGAAAAGACTTTCATTTCATCAAACAACAAGTCTCTAGGAAACCTACGACATTTATTAAGAACAGCTTTCATAACAGCCTTCTGGGTTAATTCTAAAAGTAAAATTATTGACTTGTATGTAGCACCCCATGCTATTATACCAAACTGCAAAACAGATTAAATGTATGCATAGTATAGCTGACGGATAAGATCTAACGCAATAATATTTTTTTAGAGAATAAAAAATCAAAATAAATTTTCTTATCTTGTTCCTAATATAATCATTATGTTTATTCCATTTCATCCGGCTATCGAAAATCACACCAAATATTCACTAACTCACTCAACATTCTCACAAGTCTTACAATCAACAGTACAGCCACAAGTGTTGATCTATGGGGTCAGTATCAGCTCTCAAGGAAATAGCAATAGGTTTAGTTTTGTCAACATTCAATGTGAGCCGATTCTGATCAAACCACCGCCTGACGGCGAGCAGGCCGCGTTCTGCCAGTCTATACTGTGACGTTTTTTATACGTCCTAATTTATAAATAATTAATAGCTATGTGGGTTTTACAAATGAGCAACACGATATACTAAACAATTACTAATTTTATTGAATATAAAAAATTAACTTATTATAATTAAATGGATTAATTCCTTAACTTTAACTATTGAGAAAAGTACAATTTACTATTAGGCCTACTGTTACAGTTAAACTAATTTATATTTACAATCTTAGATGGCATCAATAAATGGCAATCAATTACAATTACTAATTGCAAAGTGACTTTACTAAATTCTCTTCTTTTAATTACAATTCCTAGCTCTATAAAGTGGCTTTCCTAGATTCTCTACTATTATTTACAATTACTAACTATAAATTGACTCTACTAGATTTCCTACTATTATTTACAATTACTGACTACGAAGTGACTTTACTAGATTCCCTACTACCTACAGTCCAAAGCTAACAGTTCACTCACAGTTTCTTCAGTGTCCCTTCAGAAGTCGTCCACAAGTACCGCACTGCTCCTTCGTTGATCCCCACAACGAACCACTCACCGGTAACTTCTCCGTAGACCACTTCACTATACTTGGACACTTCACTCGCACTGTAGAACTCGCTCACTGTCGCTGCAAACACCCAGGCTGTAGGCTCTAGACTCACTGACTGACTGACTGACTGACTCGCGCTGGTATCCGGGCCGTATATATCACCTGCAGGTCTCCATCTAGAAGCTTCTTGAATTCCCCTGCGTCCGAAGTTCCATGACAGAGCTGGCTCGTCAACCCAGAAGATTCTAGAAGTTCATTGAAGAGGTAAGGGGCGTTCATGCGTAAGCCATTGTGCCCCAAAGGTTGTAAACAAGCAGGGCAGGTGGTCAGCGACCCATCCATTACTTCCGCATCACCGGTTCCCAGGATAGAGGCCACTCTAGATGTCACAATACACTTCAGGCCAGTTGGCCCCTTCAAATAATAGAGCCGTGTCATCGGCGTAAAGAAAAGAACTGCCATTGACTAAATTTAATTTACCAATATTATTTACATAAATTAGGAAAAGGAGTGGACCCAGCGTACTACCTTGAATTACACCAAAATTAATTTTCCTACGTAAGCTGTGTTGGCCCATTATAGACTACTTGAAACCGATTACTTAAATAATCTTTAAACCAATTTAATGGCGTGCCAACAACACCAATGCACTCAAGTTTCTTTATTAATAAGTCACGGTCAACTGTAGGCCTATGAAAACCCTAAGCAAGGTCTATAAATACCGTACTAATAATGGTTTATTTTTTCTACCAATTATGTCGTGTATTTCTTCAGTTAAATTGAACAAATCATCATTTAAATGTTTATCATTCCTAAAACCGAATTGGTTGTTGTATAAAATGTTGTTATTTAATATGTACTTCTGCAATTGATTTCTGACACATTTCTCTAGAAGCTTAGCCATCAAATTTAAGAGGGTCATAGGCCTGTAATTAACAAACAGGTTTTTCCATTTTTGAAAATCGGAACAACTTTTCCGGTTTTTAAAGAAGTTGGAAATATGCCTTTCATTATACTTCCATTTATAATTCGCAATAAGGGTTCTTTTATGGAATGAAAATTATTTTTGAATATTGAGGCAGGAATATTATCAATACCAGGTGCAGAACCACCTCTCAAGCCAACAATGCACTTCTCCAGTTCTTCTTCGGAGATTGGCTCAAGCTGGAACACGGAATCCACCCTGTGTGCTTAATCGTCAACTATGATATCGGCCACAGGGGGGAACGCACTGGCAAGGTTCTCACCAACTCCTACATAATTTTCATTAAATCTATGAGCTACTCCCAATATATCGATTTCCTGTTTACGCTCCTTTTTCGAGTTTGAAAAATGCTCAACTGGAAGCCTATTACACTTTATCCCCGTCCCCATCAGTTCTGACAAAATTTTCCAAAGTTTCCTGGGATTATTTTTAGCGCTACTTATCTGGTTTTTATAAAATCTCTCTTTAGCATCCCTAATTAGATAATTTAAAACATTTCTATAGTTCTTAACACGTGTTTTTATTTGAGGATTAAATGGTTGTTTTTAACTTGTTTGCTTAATTTGTCCCTATGTCTAATTGATCTAAAAATTCCAGGTGTTATACATGGCTTGATTTTGGTAAATTTAGCCGAAAAATGTTTTGTTAACGTAGAATTTTGTAAAAAATCCTGAATTGTTTTTAAGAAACATTCACAGCTACAATTTATGTCATCATTATTAATAACTGAAACCCAATCATGGTATCTAACAACAAATTGATATCTAATCAATTGGCTGACTTTTGTTTCATCTAAGTATGTTATTTCCTTTTTAAAACTATTTTTAATTTGACCTACAATAGTATATTCACATGCCACAAAATAGTGATCAGTTAACTCTGGCTGAATTATACTAGATTTTATATTATTTAAGTTCAAACCATCTGAGAAAATATGGTCAATACAATTCTCGGAATGCGCTGTCACTCTAGTTGGCTTGTTTATGTAACTGGCAAAGCCCACTTCATACAATACATCAAGATAACGTTGCGATAGCGCATTCTGGGTATCGTGCATAATACAAATATTCATGTCACCTATAATCCAATGCGTCCGATCCCCAGACCTGGTCTCACAATAAGACTCAAGTTCATCAATGAACATGTCAATGTCGCGATCGGAGGATGGACTTCGGTAAACCGCCAAAACACTGTGTCGCCCACCGCCAAGCGTAATAATAATAAACGATTGTATAGTTTCAAAAACACTTAAATTAAAAGTTTTAATAAATTACTAATACTTGTACGGAGAATATGCCTTCAATAAAATATTGAAAAATTACTTCTCAGAATTATTTATAGCAAATTAAAGATTTTTATTTCAAGAATTTTAAAAGGCCTACTGATTTTTAATTTTACATCATAATTCCATTGAAATTCCATATACAACAGGTTCACAACACAAAACCGGTTCCTAGAAATAACTGATGTACCGTATTTACAAATTTAAATGCCAACGAATTCAGTGAATATTGCCAATTCATTTACGAACATTAGACATGTATTCATTGATATTATTAACCTAAAAACGTGTAACAGGTCCACCAAATTGATGAATAATTTAATTGATTTATATAAATTATTGCATTAAAGAAAGGGATATATTTAATTGGAATAACCAATGAATGTTCAAATTATATTCGAGAATTGTTGTGAGTAAATCACCAGTTAGATAGAAAAGCAAGCAGAAATATTTATCCTAAACAGATGCTTGAAGCAGTAAACACATTCCTTTCTTTGTTACCAATTCAGACATGGGTTGGGTTATTCCAGGAAAATGTCGCAGTAACCAGATGTTGGATGAGTCTAGGAGGCACCGGTTGACAAAACAAGAGATACATTCAACTTATACGGTGGGTTGCGATCTACAAAAACTGAACACCAACAAAAACGGAAAATAGTGACGTCACAGGGCGTAGCACAGGACAGCAAATGAAAACGAACAACAGACGATGTTGTTGTGAACCCTAAAAAAAAAGGAAGCACGCTATAGGCTGACAGAGTGGAGGAGAGGGAAAGCCACGCGGTTCACCTACGGAAGCGAGGCGAGACCCTCGTTCACTCTTTTCTGATCTATCACAAGGGTAACTATGTTGAGGTCCCCAGGACTACAACTTGTTGCTCAAAGTATCAATAAATTTATTTAAATTCTTTCGTCTGTTTAGTAAATTCATAAAGGGTTCACATTAAGAATCTTGTTGTGCGGTTTTAACCCAGTTAATAAAACTTAAGATGTGTTTCAATGAGGCTACTTTGAAAGTGCAAGTTGATCAGATAAGTGTAGATATAAGTTTTTGTAAAGAAATGTTACCAATATTTACTTTTTAGTCATTTAAGCAAGGCTAAAATTTCATGTCCTAATAATTTTTGTCAGAAAATACAATATAGTAAATTTTAAATTAATGCTAATAAAAAATGATTTTATAAAGTAGACTTTGAGTTCTTGTATTATACAGCTCCACCGAATTACCCACTAAAACGACCCTGAGAAAGAGTTAATTAAAGTTAAAGAATTTTAATTTATTAAATAATTTGATTAAATTAATTGAGAAAATGTAATTAATGTAACATCACATAGGTGTGAAAGGTTACGGTTTGGAGCCCAAAGTGGCGACAATTCATTTAAGAGTAATGCTTTCAATTTAATTAAATAATTTAAATCAATGTAACAACCTCATTAGAGAGGACAACGTTACAAACGTGATAGCTTACCAAAGATGTTTTTTAACTTGGTTACTTTCCTGGTCGGACACGTGAGTAATAATGCATTTTAAATGGCATATAATGGTTAATTTTGCTTGGTTCTTGGGTGGTCGATTTCATGAACAATATATTTTCACAGAATGCTACCTTTTTTTATGTAGGCCTAAAGTTTGTTTCTTGGCATGAAAATACTAAATATTGTCATAATAATTAGCTGGGTGGCTGTAAAATTATCTAAACTTTTTGTACTTTTATACTCCAATAATGACTATTATAATGCGTGTTGAAATGTTAAAAAGCTTGCACTACCAAGCTGTTAAAGAATGGCGTACTCATTGGCACGAAACTCCGGAACCACTGAACAGATTTACATTAAATTGGGAGGGAAGTTAGCTTTTTGTATTATAGAGATTCACTAAGACAGGATTTCTCGAAATTCCATTTCTAAGAGATAGAAACAACCCCTTAAAGTTTCCTTCCACCCCCCACCCCCTCAGAGTCTGCAGAAGCTGTCGGCCACGTTGGTTTTAATCCCATAAGAACAATGTTATTTTCGAACCGGACATAAGATCACGCGTATCCAAACTAAACAGTTATTTTTAAACGGATTTTGCCCAAACAACTTTCATTTGTTCAAGAATGACATTGTGCGTTAAAATTATTTCGTGAATTCCTTATTTGTTTGATAGACAACAAAAGTATTTAGTTGAAAGTTTTTATTTTCACCTATTTTTCAAAACTAGGCGTATGTATTGAAAACTTCAAAAGCAAACTCAATGCACATTATGATAACGTTTAAAATGACACCTCATACACAAATGTTGTGTACTCGCAAATAACATTGTTCTTCTTGGGTTAAAACCATCATGGCCAGTGTAACGGGTCCACCAAATTGATAGGCAAATTAATTAATAAATAATAGATTACTATATAAAAGAGAAGAAATATATTTAATTAAAATAAATGGAGGAGTTTTAAATCATATTAGAGAATTGTCATGTGGAAAATAACTGTGGGACAGACGAGAGGCTCCAGCAATAAATCACTGTAAACAAATCCTTTGTTCAACACAGGATGGGTGGGACGAATTCCAAGAAGTATCAAAACACATGGGAATATCTAAGACTAAACAGTCAGCAAGTTACGACGTAGGAGCGTGATACAAGCATCAACTTGTCAGTTAGTTATTTTCCATTAAATCCCCTCCAGGTCACAAGTGGCTGATGTGCAGTAGAAGAACTCAGATGACGAGTTCTGAAACGAACCAATCAGAACGGGACATATCATTCCAAATTTGCCCGTAGGCCGCAGCAGTTGTCAACACAGCTACAGCGTGATATACCCAGAAGGGTCATAGTCGCGTACCCAAAAGAAAAAAGGCGGGAATCCGACTTCAACGGTGAAGAGACGTTTCTCAGCCCATTACAAGTCAGATCATAGAACGTGAAGGATGTCATCATCCATCGACATCCCGCGATTTCGGACATGTAAATTTTTTATTCGATGAATTTATTAAAATTCAAAGGTAGTTTTGTTCTTTAAAATCATTTTTAATAAAGATAAACAAATAGTGCTTTACGATTTAATATCAGATTAAAATATGTGTATTAAGAACACGATACAGTCTATTAAACCACGCGGTTGAACTTCAAGACCACGAGGACACTCAGCTAAGTTTTACTGATAATTTAAGTTATAATCTAGAAATCAATTATCAACTTTTTAAATAATATTGTTCTGATTGTCATTTTTAATATATTGAAATTGAATTTTTATTGTAATGCAAATACTAATTGAGTAACGTAATGATTTTGAATAATGTAAAATAAATTAAATTTTGTAAAGTAATTTTTGTTTCATTATACTACGTTTTCTCACCGAATTACCCGTATATTGACCCTGAGATCAATTTAAGAGCAATCATGCAATAATTTAATGACTTTCATTAAATTAAATAAATAATTTTAATAAAAGCAACAACCTCTTTAAAGGTAAAAGGTTATAAATTGTCACCCAATAACGTGGGACAAAAAAAGAAATGAATTAAAGAATTCTGATTTATTGAATATTATTATTTTAATTTAATCAATAAATTAAAATAAATAAAATAAATAATGTAACGAAAGGCACAACGTTACAGAATTGGCGCGACAACGTGAGGCTTTGTTGTTGCAGATTTAATTAATAATAATAAGTGGTTGAAAATTTGCTTAATTATTACAGATTACGAAAGTTCAACGTTACAGAATGGCGCGCACAACGTGAGACGACGTAGTATAATAAGTAGTAAATTTTAACCTATTTAAAAAATATTTAAAGTTGAATAAGAGAAAAGTGTTATAGGCTAGGTGATATGATAAGAAGAATGAATTAAAAATATTTAATATAGGCCTATCTGATTTAAACTCAAAATTTAAGAAAAAGAAATATAATAACTTTATACTTTGTACTTGATTAAAATTTGCAAAATAATGGCTAATGTTGATGGAATCCAAAACTCGGAGTTTGACTCCGAGGACTCTGATACCTCCCTGAGCGTAATTAGGGAATCAAATTTGAATAAAAATAAAAAAACTGAAAACCATGATCTAGGAATAGACAGGGAAGATACTTTGTCTAGCATTATGGACATGTTAATAAAAATAAACACCAAACATGATAATCTAGAAACTCAACTGAACAAAATGAACACTAAATATGATAATTTAGTAAAGATAAATAAGGAAACTAATACTAAATTAGAGGAAAATAATAAGAGACTAGATGCAGTAGAGGCTAAACTAGAAACTAAATTTGATGAAATCAGCATCAGACTAGACCAAAATGAAGTTAAGATTAATGAAATAAACATTAACCTAGAAACCAAACTTAATGAAGTAAACAATGAGTTTAGAAGAGATATAAATCAACTTGAAAATAAAGTAGATAGACAGCTAGAACAAATTAAAACAAATTGCATTGAAGAAATTAAAGTTCAAGAAAATAAAATCAGGGACGAAATGAACGATAGGGACAAAGAACAGATAGTAAAAATAAATGAGGTAGAAAATAAATTGAGTGAGATAAATAAAACTTTGTTAGACAAATATATTGAGCTAAATATCAAACTAACTAATGTGATTGTTGAAGTAGACAATCAAATGATCAAAGTAAATGACAAAATAGAAGAACAGATAGGTTATCTAAACACTATCATAGATAATAAAATAGAGAGAGCTATCACCCTAAATAATACTAATCTAGAGGATAAAATAAATGAATTAAAAGACCATGTAGATAAAGAAATAAAAATGATTTGTGACCAAACCAAGAGAACTCAAATAAATAGAGACAGATCTGGTGTAAGAGACAGTAGTAATAATACACACATAGATGATGTAAACATATCATTAAATAAAATCATTATTGATGATAATAAAAACAAGACTACACAAAACACTACAAATAATAAAACAATCTCTAGCACTAGTGCGGAATTGTACTTAGTAGATTTCTATCCAGACTCAAACAAATGTCACCCAATGACATTTATTAAATTTGCTAAGAAGTTTGTAGATCTATCAGAGGATCAATGGGATTGTCAAATTCTATTTCTTATGAAACACTTGAAAGGGGAGGCTAGTATATGGATTAGAAATAGACTTGACAAGTGGAATAACTTTTGTGAATTCGAAAGCGAATTTAGAAATAAATATTGGGGAATAGACAAACAGAAAGAGTTTGAAAACAAATTAATGGGGGGGTGGTACCTATGATGCTAACAGGGATGACATGGTAAATTACATCATGGAATACTACAACATATCATGTTTTCTAGATCATAAGCTGAGCATGACCACTTTTCTTAGTTTCATATCACGACACCTACCAATAGGGATTAGTGCATCAGTAGCGACAGCTAGTAACATACAAAACGGAGATGACCTAGAAACCTATTTGAAACAACTAAATCATGTAGGTAAAAGTCAATCTGATTCCAATAAAAGACCACAAAATAGATCATATGAAAACAATAATAAACAAGTAGTAGTCAATAATAACCATAGTGAGGTTAGAGAAAACCAAGAGGTTCCTAGACGTAGAGACAATGACAGTAATAGAAGAGGGGGTTACAGAGGTAATTTTAGAGGACAAAGCAGTAATTATCATCATAGCAGAGAAGATGTTAGAAATGAATGACAACTACAGCAAGGCGCAAACACAGGTAGGTCCAGAGAAAGTAAACAGTATCAATGTAACCTAGAACAAATAATGGAGAAACCAATATATTTAGATTATGAGCTAGCAGGTGATAGTCAATTAAGTAGGTTCGCTCAAAATATATTAAATAAAAATCCAGTATTTGTATTAAACAAAAGAAGAGTAGGACTATGTGTAAGTGGCCAAAATATTCCTGAATTAAAAAATGAGTTTAATTTAAACAAGGATAACCTAAATGAAAAACTTCTCATTATGATAGGGACTAATGACTTTTTACAAGAAATCCCAACCAAGTATATCATTAATGAATATAAAAGCATGATAGAAGAGTTAGTTAGTTGGAAAAAAGAATTAATTCTATTAACTTTACCACCAATACCAAGACTTGCTAAAAGTGATGCTTTCCATTTTCATAAACTAAATGTGTTTAATGACTTTATAACCTCTTTGAATAATGATAAAAATATTAGGGTAATAAACATATCTAATGTTTTCATGGACCCAGAATTTAAAAATAGATGCAACCTAGACTTGTTTGAAAAAGAGATTTTCTCAAGGGGCCGTAAAAAACCTGACCTTGTTCATTTAAATAAAAAGGGATTTTGCATTATGAAGGAAATAATAAATGACTTTGTGAAACAAATAAAATCAGAGCAAGAAAATAAAATCCAAGTAAATACTAATGAAATATTTTTACATGGGGATTTAAATAGTGAACTAACCAATGAAAATAATTTCCATGAAATGCCTATTAAAGGGTTAACTCACTTTCTTCCTGAAATAAATGTAAAAATAGGCCATAAAGAATACAGATGCATAGTAGACTCAGGATCAGAAGGGACAATAATTAGTCAGGACATTTATGAAGATATAAAAAATAATGTAGACTATCAAATACCTCAATTACCAGTTAGCAATTTACAAATAATAGGAGTAACTGGAGTTAGATCAAAGAAAATAAATTATCAGGTGCAAATAGACTTTGAAATAAATAGTCAAATAGTTCCAATAACATGCCTAGTAGTGAAAGAGATTCAAGCAGGAATTATTTTAGGGTGTGACTGTTTCATTGAAAAGTTGGCCAAAATAGATTTTGAAAGAAAGTGCTTAGAACTTAAAATAGATGACAAGAGACTAGTAGTACCATTTGTACCAAGAAACAAATTAAACATGGTAAATGGACTAAGAATAATACAAGTAGGACATATTACTTGTTATGAAAGTGAAAGAGAATTAAATAACATAACCAATGAATTAATAAGTATTATAAATAATGACCAGCTTGATAAAATATTTAAGTCAACAAATAATGAACAAATACACAATAACATGACAACAAATAGGAACATAATAATAAATAAAATAAACATAAATAATCAAAGTGAAGTAAAAGAAATAGTAACGTCAGATATAATAAATAATGAAAACAACTTTGAAAAACAAATAAATAAAAAAAATACAAGAAATAAGTAATGAAACTAAATTTCAAAATAAAGAACAGGTTGAAATGTTAAAAAATGTTTTAATAAAAAATAAAGTAGTATTCTCAGATAATCCTGGTTGTATTAAAAACTATGTAGCTAAACTTAATGTTAAATGTGAAGTACCGTTTATAGGAAAACCATATCCGGTACCTTTTAGTAAAAGAAAAGCAGTAGAAGCAGAACTAGAAAGGATGTTAAATTTAGATGTAATAGAACCATCAAGCAGTCCTTATTCAAATCCTCTGGTATGTGTCATCAAAAAAGACCTAACAATACGAGCTTGTTTAGATAGCCGAAAACTAAATCAATACTTAATAGCAGACAGACAAAGTACCGAACTGACTGAAGAGATATTTCAAAAATTTATAGGAGCAAAGTATTTTACAGTGTTAGATTTATCACAAGGATTCTGGCAAGTGAAACTTGACCAAGAATCAAGAAAATATGTTGCTTTCACTTTTGGAGGAAAGAATTATCAGTTTAAAAGAGTTCCATTTGGACTTAAGGTAAGTACTGCACTCTTTACCAAGGCATTACAAAAAGTTTTAGGTAATGAATTTTCTGAATTTTTAACCCAATATGTGGATGACTTATTAATAACAAGTAATGACTCATTTGAACAACATATAGAACACATAGATAGAGTACTAACAAAGTTAAGAGAAGGAGGTGTTACAATTAAACTTAAAAAATCAGAATTCTTAAAAAAGGAAGTTAAGTTTTTAGGATTTATTTTAAGTGAAGAGGGAATAAAAATGGATGAAGAAAAAATGGAGAAAATAAGAAATTTTAGAACTCCAAGGGGATTGAAAGAATTACAAAGTTTTTTGGGGTTATGTAACTATTATAGACAATTTCAAAAGGGTTATGCAAATCTAACTAGTAAATTTAGTCATATCCTTAGTTCTAAAAAAGCATGGAAATGGGGTCCTAAAGAAAATGAGACTTTCAATGAAATAAAAAATGCATTTTTAAAGTCAGTACTTTTACATCATCCTAATTGGGAGAAACCTTTTTACATAAACACAGATGCATCTGACATTTGTGTAGCAGCTGTCTTGTATCAATTAAATGACAATGGTGACGAAGAGGTAATTTATTTTGGAAGTAGGTCCTTGCTTGAGATAGAGAAATCTTACAGTGTAACAGAAAAGGAATTGTTAGCAATAGTGTTTGCATGTAAAAAGTTTAGGAGTTACTTGATAGGCCACTTTGAAATAATAATTAGATCTGATCATAGAGCTTTGTCATTTCTAAAGAGCTGTAAATTAACTCATGGTCGCTTACTAAGATGGAGTCTAGTGTTACAAGAATATAATTTGACTATTCAATATGTTAAAGGAAAAGAAAATATACCAGCTGACATACTTTCTAGAACAGACAACAATGATTATCAAGAGAATAAAGATAAATATAACTTAAAAGTTTTAACAAATAAGTTAAATGTAGATGTACCAGATAGAGTATTTAAAAACATGTTTAAAAATTTAGAGAAACACCAACAAGAAGATACATTTTATGGTAGGATTTTAAAGAAACTTGAAGACAGCCAGGAAATAAAAATAAAAAATAATTATTTAATTCATAATAACATACTTTTTCAGAGAGGTTTACTAACGGGGGGTGAGTATAGAGTATGTATACCAGAAACATTATTAAAAGATTTAATAGAGAAAACTCATCTTAAATATGGACATTTAGGAGGCCATAAAATTTTTACTATACTAAAAGAATATTGCATTTTTCCAAAAATGGAGAAAACAATAAAAAAGCAATTACAAAGCTGTGACATATGTCAAAAGGCAAAACCATCTAATAAAAAACAAATAGGTAGTTTAAAGCCAATAATTCCAAATAGAATCAAGGAACTAATTTCAGTAGATTTAGTAGGAGAATTACCAACCAGTAGAGGGGGGGTAAAATATATTTTTGTCATAGTAGATGTATTCTCAAAATTTGTTAAACTATATCCAATAAAGAAGGCCAACACGAGGACACTATTAAATAAAATCATCAATGAATACATACCATTAGTAGGTAATATAGAATCAATTCTCAGTGACCACGGTACACAATTTACAAGCACACTCTGGTACAATACTCTACACAACAAAAACATTAAAACCATACACAGCTCTGTATATCATCCACAGTCTAACCCTACTGAACGAGTAAATAGGGAAATAGGAAAAATACTACGTATATACTGTAATGAAAAACATACAGCTTGGGCAAACTTAATTGACTTCATAGAGCATTGTTTAAATCATTCTGTTCATGATATAACAGAAGAAATACCATTTGAAATAATGTTTGGAAAAAAGTATGATAATATAATAAATAAGATAATCCAGTTTCCAGGAAATCACAAATTTGATCATGCACATAAAACTGTTCTAGTAAGAAACAAAATAAAAAATAAGGCACTCAAAAGGAAACAAAGACATGATAATAAGATAAAACCAATAACATATAAAGTAAATGATCTTGTATTAGTAAAAACACATTTTCACTCAGATTTGTTAGAGAAAAAGATGAAAAAGTTCTTTCTGTTATACAAGGGACCCTATAAAGTGACAGCCATTAAAATGGAAAATGCTTAGGTAGTTAATGAAATAGATACAGGAGATATAATAGGAACATATAATGTAACACAACTTAAAAAATATACACAAAAAGAATAATTAAACAGCTTTTAATAAATATTCAACTCTAAAACAATTTAAAATATAAATTACTATTCAAATGAAAGAAAATTAGGAACAGCAAAATAAAAAATAATGAATGACTAAAATAATATGATATTAATGATAACATGTGAAATGTAGAGATATTGGATATATAGAAGTGTTTTGTATAAAATTGTATTCTTAGAGTAAAAGAAACTTGATTATGTCCATATTTTAAATACAATAATGATAAAATTTGACATATATATTAGATGAAAATGTATGAAAATGTTCTAAAATATATTATTGTCATAAACCCTGTATGTTCATATGAAAAATGATTCAAAGAATGATGATGATTAAGTTCACTTAAAATAAATAGGTGAAACATCTTGTAATATGTTGTGTAGTGACTTGTTAATGTTAAAACAATGTCTGTATAACCTGTCAATGTTTATTCAAATAATAAGATGATATGACTCAAGGATATGTAACATCATGATAAAGTGAATAATGTCTAATGCAAGACTTTGTTTTTGTAACTCTTGTATGTAAATATTGAACATGATTTTTAAAGATACACGAGGCATGTAGTCTTATGAAACCAAGATGAAATAATGTCTATGTATGAACAAAGATAAGGAGATGTGATTTATTATAAGGTTATATTACCATAATGTATCTATGATAATGTAATATGACTCAATGATATACTTTGAACATACTATTGTATGTAATCTGACAAACTTAAATGATTTATAATCATTTAAAGAATGCATAGAAGTTAAGCAGCCAGTGGTTAATAGTGATACGATTCGATTCTAATTAAACCTTGCCACCTCCAAATTCTAAATTCTTTAACGCCAAGTACTCTGTTAACCACACAATGGCACGATATATCAGTTTAAGGTGTTGGTCAGCCTTGACAACAGAGTCTAAAGACAACAGCTTAAAGTGTGCTGCAGCATGGCAAGTCCCCATTTACAAAGTCATGCTGCAGACACCATTAGATTAGTAATTTAGAATATAACATTAATGAAGATGGTAGAGGAAACATTGTATATATGTAATTGTGATTTTTCTTAGTAAACTTTCATAATGTCATTGATGCAAAATAACAGAAATTACCAATTGAAATAATCAAACTATAACTGAAGTAATGATTAATTATACTAATATCAATAATAAATAACAAGAAATAATTATTGTAAAACTTTTTGAATACGATGATTGTAATTAACTATAAATTTATTAATTTAAAACATGCAATAATAACATCGTTAATAAAACAACAAAAATAAATTAAGGTTAACACATAATAATATACAACTTGAACATTAAAATAATCATAAATGCCAATCAACGTTGATGAACAAGGAGGAGCCAGGTTTTCTATTCATAAATGGACAAAAGTGGTGCACAAAGATCAGTAGCCTCAAGATGGTTCAACGGGCTGCTCGGACCTTCCCACCAGCAAGTCGTGTGGATCAACTCTCTGCACAAATTCCTGGCATCAAAACTTTCGGAAGTCGTCAAAAAATAATCCAATCTACTAACCCAGCAACAGGCACGTGCAGTGACATCAGGCCCCACTGGCGTAACATTGACGTCCTCAATATTCTAAAACGATACACACTTGAACACCAAGGTGCTGTGAATCAACAACTCCAGAAGCGCGTGCAGTGACATCAGGCCCCACTGGCGCAGCTACAACCCCATCACCAATCCAGAGGTACGTGCAGTGACATCAGGCCCCACTGGCGTAGCAACTACAACTCCTTTGATGCAAAAGGATGTCATGGAGCAATCATGCTCGGAGCAAGTCGAACTTTAATCAAACTACTGACGCAGCAACACTTATGATAGACGCCCATCGGACCATAATTAACTCCACTGGCGTAGCCACAACTCCATCACTATTCCAAGGTACGTGCAGTGACATGAGACCCCACTGACGTAGCAGCAGTTTCTTCAATCTTCAAGAACCCTAATCCATACTTATGATCCAGGACACTATGGACTAACCATGATTGGAATTGATCGAACCATAAGTGATTCTAGTTTAACAGCTAATTCTTTCCAAAGTACGTGCAGTGACATCAGGCCCCACTGGCGTAACATTGACGTCCTCAATATTCTAAAACGATACACACTTGAACACCAAGGTGCTGTGAATCAACAACTCCAGAAGCGCGTGCAGTGACATCAGGCCCCACTGGCGCAGCTACAACCCCATCACCAATCCAGAGGTACGTGCAGTGACATCGGACCCCACTGGCGTAGCAACAATTTGGCAATATGTTTCAAACTAATAAATAAAAAAATAAAATATTATGCAAATATGTATGGAATAAATAATAGCAATAAATAAATAACAAAACCAAAGTATAAATAATTTATAAATGATGAATTTTTAATAATGAAAAAATGACAATGGTGTTTATTGATAAATTTTTATATTATTCAATAATATGTGAGATATAAATATTAATTCAAATAATAATCTTATTACTAAAAAGAATTACAATAATTTTTATAATAAATTATAAAGTAACAAATAATAATAATAACTTGCATCAATGACAAAGAACTATGTAATGCATCTGTTGATTAGTAAACAATGTATAATACAAACTATTCTTGTATTAAAATAGGAGTTGATAACTTATTGTTGTTAATCAATACTTGTATATAATTTGATGATATGTGTACCATGTATTTCTGATAAAGGTATCGTTTTGTTTGATAACTTTGATTAAGGACTGATGAATTTCATTCCAAATAAATAATAAGTATAATCTGATGACTTATTATGTAAATAAGTTGGTAATTAATGATGTACAACTTTAAGAATTAATCATTTGTTGAATAATAAATAATATGTAAAAAGTTTTAAGGGATCTTTGATTTATTGATCAAGGATAAATGTTAAGATTTAACCAGGGATTGATGATATGTATGATAATATAATGACTTATTGATGATTGAAAATGTATTTGGAAAATTGTTTGTGATTAATGGCTGACTTGATAATGTAAAGATTTGTTTTAGAGGTAATGATTTATTTGAGAATGTTGTGGACTGTGTAGTGATTAAGAATTTATTCAAGAAATTAAAGAAAGATAAAAGATTGAAAAAAGATATAGGAACTTAAAGATGGATTTAGGATTGATAACGGATACTTGTATTTAAAGAAGGTTTAATGGGATGAGATAGGATACAGAATTTAAAAAAAAGGGCAATGGATTGAAATTAGGTTACTGTATTAAAAGAAGGATTTAAGGAATGATAACGGATACTTGTATTTAAAGACGGACAAAGGGGTGAAATAGGATATCAGTAATTAAAGATGGTTAATGGGATGAGATAGGATACAGAATTTAAAAAAAAAAAATGGCAATGGATTGAAATTAGGTTACTGTATTAAAAGAAGGGTTTAAGGAGTGATAACGGATACTTGTATTTAAAGACGGACAAAGGGGTGAAATAGGATATCAGTAATTAAAGATGGTTAATGGAATGAAACAGGTTACAGAATTAAAAGAAGGGTTTAAAGGGGTGATAACGGGATTAAGTATCTAAAAGATGGTTTAATGGTTTGATAATAGATATTGGCACTTAAAGACGGATAAAAGGATTGATGTCGAAGTTAAGAATTTAAAAATAGACAAAGGAGTTGAGAATATATTTGAAATATATGACAGGATATTGAAAAATGATTGACAAATTAATATAGGATATTGATGAAATACTTAAATAAATAAATGATGATTCATTTATGACTTGATGAAATATATAACATGTTATGGTGATGAATAAGTCATGTGATTTTAATGATGATGTGAAATATAATAACTGTAAGTAAGTTGATAATTAATTAATTTTGAAGTGTAACCTAATAATTGATAACTTATATTTTGTTGATTTTGATATATGACTTATGTATTTTGGTGGATGATTTCATATTGTGGAATGAGTCATTGATTTTAAATAAGAACTTGTATAATTTCTGATGATGTATTGATCTTAGATTTATAATTTTTGAATTTGTACTAGCAAATGAAATAATTTGCCAGTGGAAACTAATCATTTACTAACTAAGAGGAAATCATAATTTAATGATTAGTTAATTTTGATAAATACTTGTATAGAACTTAAAGATGTATTAATTGTTGATGTATGAATTTCAGTATGTAATGTATAATTTTGTGTAACAATTTTTGATCCAAAACTGATGATGTTTTTTTTTTTTATTAACAACTTGTAATAAATAAAAAAAAAATATTAACTTTTTATAAACAATTATATACAATGAAATGAGTTGTTAAACTTTTAATTTATAAATTATGGAATTGTTAGTTAACAATTTTGATTTATTGGATTACTGTTTGATAAATGTAACTTTTGAATTATTGATTTTTATTGATGACTGTGTAGGATGTAATGAATTTTTTGAATTCTTAAATCACAAATGACTAATTTGTAATTGATAATTTTATGATTTATTGAATTGTAATTGATTAAATTGTATTAATGATTTAATGGACTTATTTTGATAAATATGGATTCTTAAATGTTGATAAGGAGATAATAATGTATTGCCATAGAATATGTAATCTGATATTGAATTATAGAATAATTAATAGACTTAATTTACTAGATGTAATAAGTGATGTAAAACTAAAACTTATCTGAGAAACAAATGACAATTTGGCGAATCGTGTTTAAAATCAAGATTTTTTGACTCGCGTTACTCACACATCGCAAAAAATCGGGGGGTACTGTAACGGGTCCACCAAATTGATAGGCAAATTAATTAATAAATAATAGATTACTATATAAAAGAGAAGAAATATATTTAATTAAAATAAATGGAGGAGTTTTAAATCATATTAGAGAATTGTCATGTGGAAAATAACTGTGGGACAGACGAGAGGCTCCAGCAATAAATCACTGTAAACAAATCCTTTGTTCAACACAGGATGGGTGGGACGAATTCCAAGAAGTATCAAAACACATGGGAATATCTAAGACTAAACAGTCAGCAAGTTACGACGTAGGAGCGTGATACAAGCATCAACTTGTCAGTTAGTTATTTTCCATTAAATCCCCTCCAGGTCACAAGTGGCTGATGTGCAGTAGAAGAACTCAGATGACGAGTTCTGAAACGAACCAATCAGAACGGGACATATCATTCCAAATTTGCCCGTAGGCCGCAGCAGTTGTCAACACAGCTACAGCGTGATATACCCAGAAGGGTCATAGTCGCGTACCCAAAAGAAAAAAGGCGGGAATCCGACTTCAACGGTGAAGAGACGTTTCTCAGCCCATTACAAGTCAGATCATAGAACGTGAAGGATGTCATCATCCATCGACATCCCGCGATTTCGGACATGTAAATTTTTTATTCGATGAATTTATTAAAATTCAAAGGTAGTTTTGTTCTTTAAAATCATTTTTAATAAAGATAAACAAATAGTGCTTTACGATTTAATATCAGATTAAAATATGTGTATTAAGAACACGATACAGTCTATTAAACCACGCGGTTGAACTTCAAGACCACGAGGACACTCAGCTAAGTTTTACTGATAATTTAAGTTATAATCTAGAAATCAATTATCAACTTTTTAAATAATATTGTTCTGATTGTCATTTTTAATATATTGAAATTGAATTTTTATTGTAATGCAAATACTAATTGAGTAACGTAATGATTTTGAATAATGTAAAATAAATTAAATTTTGTAAAGTAATTTTTGTTTCATTATACTACGTTTTCTCACCGAATTACCCGTATATTGACCCTGAGATCAATTTAAGAGCAATCATGCAATAATTTAATGACTTTCATTAAATTAAATAAATAATTTTAATAAAAGCAACAACCTCTTTAAAGGTAAAAGGTTATAAATTGTCACCCAATAACGTGGGACAAAAAAAGAAATGAATTAAAGAATTCTGATTTATTGAATATTATTATTTTAATTTAATCAATAAATTAAAATAAATAAAATAAATAATGTAACGAAAGGCACAACGTTACAGAATTGGCGCGACAACGTGAGGCTTTGTTGTTGCAGATTTAATTAATAATAATAAGTGGTTGAAAATTTGCTTAATTATTACAGATTACGAAAGTTCAACGTTACACCAGCAGTCTCTGCAGACTTTAAGACTAAAATTGGCATTAATTTAACTTAATAATTTATTTCAAACCCCTGATATAAAAAAAAAATATGCCACCTTGGCTAATTAGGTTTCATTGTGTAATGTAGGTTATTTCTACTGACAAGATTGCACTTCTTTGCATCCCCCTAAAGTGGACTATAGGGGTTTCTAGATCATAAAACTGTGTTATCTAGGAGAACGGCAGCAGGCTGAGCTTTTATATTGATGTGATGGTTTAGAGACCACGGAGGGAAGCGTAGAGAACCACCTCGTAGCGACTGTCAGCTATAGTATGAAATGTTACAATAGTTTTTGTAGATCGAATAATTCCTTTGTTCTGTTTAGTTGCGACACTCGTTTACGGTACTACAGCTTCATTCCATTTGTTTGATAAAGATAATCGACTTTCTTCAGAATCTAAGCAGTAGAAATGACTGTCTAGTTTCAAATAATGTTAAGTTGGAAACCTTTTTTAGAAAAATTATTATTTACAATATTTTGAAGTGTCAAATGCAGTTTAATATTATTGACCCACACACCTGACCACCCTTACAAGTATGAGAGTAATGACCCATACCTACACACCCTTACACGTACAGTGATAATAACCCATCCACCCACCCCTACACGTACAGTGGTAGTAACCCACCCACCCACCCCTACACGTACAGTGAAAGTAACTCATCCACCCACCCCTACACGTACAGTAATAGTAACCCATCCACCCACCCTTATACGTACGGTACAGTGGTAGTAACCAACCCATCCACCCACCCCTACACGTACAATGGTAGTAACCCATCCACCCACCCCTACACGTACAGTGGTAGTAACCCACCCACCACCCCTACACGTACAGTGATAGTAACCCATCCACCCACCCTTATACGTACGGTACAGTGGTAGTAACCAACCCATCCACCCCTATACGTACAGTGGTATTGACCCACCCGCCCACCCATCCCCATACAGTAGTATTGACCCACCCACCCACCCATACACGTACAGTGGTATTGACCCACCCACCCACCCATATACGTACAGTGGCGTGGACCTACCAACCCACCCATGACGTACAGTGGTATTGACCCACCCACCAATAGACGTACAGTGGTATTGACCCACCCACCCACTCATACACGTACTGTGGTATTGAATATCACTGTACGTGTATGAGTGGGCGGGTGGGTGAATATCACTGTACGTGTATGGGCGGGTGGGTGGGTGAATAATTTGTACGTGTATGGGTGTTTGGGTGGAACCGTACTTTTTCAAGACCCTCTGCTATAATGATTAACCAGTCACCATTTTTGATATGGGGGTTATTTCAAATTGAATCTTAAAAATAGCTAGTTGCATTGTTTTAAGTTTATTGTAACACAATCTGTATATATATAAATGTATATAGTAGCTTAACATCTTTTTTAGTTTTTGATTTTTTTAGAAGTAAACTATATTTAAACTGTTGTATAAATTATCATTGTATGTAACTGTTTCCATGGTTACAATATACTCGTATGTTTCACTTACCAAAATATGTCGGGTACATTTATGTGTTACCACTGTATGAGTATAAGAGGGCGGGTGGGCAATGACCACTGTACGTGTATAGGAGGGTGGGTGGGTCAATGGTCATGAGTCACATGGTCTCGTTGTTTTGAGCCACCAGTTTGTTCTTACTCTATGATTACACCCCTGAGGTATGGAGGTCGCCTCACATCATCAAGCCAGCTGTCAGCCTTTATTGTTCTGGCAAAGTTGGAGATAAACATCGGTGCAATGTCAGAAGTGACAGACTTTGACATTTTATCTTGATCACCATTTCTGAATAGTCACATACTCACGTGCTTGTAAAAATGCCATATTTTTTACTTATTGTTTTGTTGAACAGACTGTAAAATAAAACAGAGTTAAATATATAAAAAATAAATATATATTTTTTAAACACGACAGCCGGCTGAGTGTGTATACTGACTGTTGCATGTGTGTGCGTGTGTGTGTGAACTGTTCGTCGAGTGGAGAGTGAGGCTCCGCCTAGGCTGTCCCTGTCACAAGGGTGTTGGCCAAATAACAAGAGGGTGTCCAATGTCCGTGGACCTTTGATGTACAGGAAGACTAATTAATTGACATCCCCAGTCAGTCAGTTTGCTCATACGGTCTGTCTTGTATCGTCTTGTAATGTGTATGAGCTGTTCGTCGAGTTGAGAGTGAGGCTCCGCCTAGACTGTCCCTGTAACAAGGGTGTTGGCCAAATATCAAGAGGATATCCAATGTCCGTGAACCTTTGATGTACAGGAAGACTAATTAATTGACATCCCCAGTCAGTCAGTTTGCTCATACGGTCTGTCTTGTATCGTCTTGTAATGTGTGTGAGCTGTTCGTCGAGTTGAGAGTGAGGCTCCGCCTAGGCTGTCCCTGTCACAAGGGTATTGGCCAAATATCAAGAGGATGTCCAATGTCCGTGGACCTTTGATGTACAGGAAGACTAATTAATTGACATCCCCAGTCAGTCAGTTTGCTCATACGTTCTGTCTTGTATCGTCTTGTAATGTGTATGAGCTGTTCGTCGAGTTGAGAGTGAGGCTCCGCCTAGACTGTCCCTGTAACAAGGGTGTTGGCCAAATATCAAGAGGATGTCCAATGTCCGTGAACCTTTGATGTACAGGAAGATTAATTAATTGACATCCCCAGTCAGTCAGTTTGCTCATACGTTCTGTCTTGTATCGTCTTGTAATGTGTATGAGCTGTTCGTCGAGTTGAGAGTGAGGCTCCACCTAGACTGTCCCTGTAACAAGGGTGTTGGCCAAATATCAAGAGGATGTCCAATGTCCGTGAACCTTTGATTGTAACAGGTCCACCAAATTGATAGGTAAATTAATTAAAATAAATAAATAATAAAATTATTGTATATAAGGAAAAGGATATATTTAATTTGAAGAAATAAGGAAGGTCGAAATTATGTTAGAGAATTGTCGTGAGAAAGACGCCAGATGGGTAGACGTGGAGACAGAAATATGTCCCCTCAAACAAAACCCTTTGTTCAAAACAGGATGGGTGGGCTTGTTCCAAGAATTATCAAAACATATGGGAATGTCTCAGACATAACAGTAAACAAAGATAAAACGAAGCTGGCGTGGGACAGGACTCGAGGAGTCGACTAGAATGTTCCATAGGCCACACCCCGGATCTAGCGCAGAAGAAAGACGCAAAAGTCAGTTCCCGAAGGGAACCAATCAAAACGGAACATGTAATTCCAAAAATGCCCGTAGAATGCAGCACAGTACGGGGAGAACAGTATACTATATGGGTTTGCTACCTCGTGGCAAAACCGGAAGGACCGATAGTCTTGAACCCAGAAGGGAATAATGCCGGAAGAAGAAGTAGGGGTAAAAATTGAGTCCCTTGATGGAGAGACGTTTCTCACTCAGTCCATCTTAGATCAGAAGATCATCAACATGTGTCGGGTTTTCGGCCTGTATAGACCGCGTGGGCACTTGGACTAATAAAGTCACATTTACCAATAGTTTTAAATAATTTAAAACAAGTTTTAAATTAAAAGTCTTTGAATTGTGCGTTTTTAATCAAGTAGTTCTTTAAAATAAAAAAAAAATCGCGCAACAGCAAATAACTTGGACTCAGCTACAAATTTATCCAGATAAGTTTAAGTATACAGTTAACTTAAGAAATGTATGTTAATATAATTTCTCTAAATGAAGTAGATTAAAATCTTTGAATTGCTATTGTTAGACTTTGAGTGAAATGAGTAAAGATTTTAAATTTTAATAACATGTAATAATAAATCATTTTGTAAAAATCAATTATTTTGTTTCATTATACTATGTCGTCTCACCGATTTACCTCCTATACGACCCTGAGATCAATTTAAGAGCAATCATGCAATAATTTAATGAGTTTCATTAAATTAAATAAATAATTTTAATAAAAGTAACAACCTCTTAAAGGCGAAATGTTACAGAATGGCGCTGACAACGTGAGGCGATGTAGTATAAGTATTAAATTTTAATCTATTCAAAAAATATTTAAAATAAAGAATGATAATAATTTGTCAACAATTAGTAAAGAATGCTGAATTCATGTAATTTTCATTTAGTTTAATCAATTGATTGAGTTAAGTAATTGAAAAGTGTTATAGGCTAGGCTATATGATATGAATAATGAATTAAATACATTTTAATACATTTGATTTAAAATAAATTAAATATAGAAAGAAAAAATAATAAGAAAATATTTTTGTTTAATTTAAATTCAGTATTCATTTGAGTAAAAGAAAAAACTAGTTAGAGTAATATTTTTGAATTTATTAAATTATAATTTATAATAATGGCTGATGTTGATATAGTCCAAAACTCAGAGTTGGATTCTGAGGATTCAGATACCTCTCTGAGCGTTATCAGAGAAATTAAGTTAAACAAAAATAAAACCGAAAACGATGAAGCTAGGCTAGAATCAAGTAGAGAATACACATTGTCCAGTATAATGGACATGCTGGTAAAAATAAATACTAAACAAGATAATTTTGAAACTAAACTTAATCAAATTAATATTGACATGGTAGAGATGAATAGGGAAAATAATGTGAAACTAGATGAGGTTAAGAAAGATATAAATAAGAGAATAGATCAACTTGAAAGTAAGTTAGACAAACAAGTAAAAGTAGATGTTAATAAAGATGGTGAATCAAAGGAAGATAGTGAGGTAAATGAAATAAATGAAGTTAATAATGAAGGTAGGAAAGAACCTATCAAAGTAAACAGAGTTGAGGACAGACTAGTATCAGACAAAATAAACGTGCTGCTAGGAGTAAATAATGACATAAATACCAAGCTGGAGCAGATTAATGTTAAGCTAGGGGGATCAAGTAGTAAGATGAAAGCAATGAATAATAATAAGATGAACTTAAATGATGACGATAACATGAGAGTAGATTTGCTACTAAAAATAACTAATGAAATAAATGCTAAACTTGATGAAATAAATGTAAGGTTAGATGAAAAAAGTGTTGAGGTAAAAGAAGTAAATAATGATGTAATAGATCTGAACAATGAATCTAATATGAAAACGAATAAACACATAAAAGAAGTTGATGATAGGATAGGGAGTACTAAAGACAACTTTGTCAATAAAACTAAGAAAGTAAATGTAGACTTTGTTGAGTATGAACTAGATGAACACTTAAAAGCAAATGCAACACCAAGAGAGATAGGCTATGAACTAAATAACCAAATCAGTAGGCCTAAAATAAATGATGAAATAGAAAATCAGATAGGATATCTAAACACAGTGTTAGATAACAAAATGGAACAAATAAACAGAACCCTAGCACTTGGTAACTTTAACTTTGAAAGTGTAGTAGATGACTTCAAATGTCAAGAAAATAAAAAACTAAAAACAATCAGAAGTAGGTTAGAAGAATTGAATGAGTTCTTCAAGTTTGAGATGGAGATCATAAATAAATATTGGGGCCTAAACAAACAAAAGGAAGTTGAAAAAAATAATATGATGGGGGGTTAAAACTTTGATGTAGACATGGAGGACTTTGTAAACTATGTGATGAGATACTATAATATCTCATGCTTCTCAAACTTTAAATATAAAAAGAAAAAATTTTAATCAGTGCTCTCGGATAACTACATTTGCTCAGAAAACTAAACTATAAACTTAGCTGTTCACTAAAAAATACTTAGAAATAATAAATAAATAGTGATTGAAACAAGGAAACTTTAATAATGATAGGGGGGTTATATAAGAATAAATAAAGAAAGTGTAGAGATGATTATTAAATGAGAAAACACTTAAAAGATATCATAATAATAAATACATGATAATTTAAAGAATATGACATTAATAATAATGTGAGAGTTGATTAAAAGAAAAATAAACTGAGGGGTAATTATTTAAAAGAAAAATGCTTAAAGATGTCATTTAATAATAAACAAATAATAGGACTAGTTGAAGAAATATTGACAGTAAGGTGAATCTGTGATTGAATAGGAGATTTAAATATAACATTGAAATAATATGACTCAAAGAAATGTTAAACCATGATGAAGTAAATAAAGTATAATGTAATACTTTGCTTTTGTAACTCTTGTATGTTGATATTGAATATAATCCAAAGACACACATTGTGTATACTCTGTTAAAATAATAAAAGGAGAATTTCTTTACAATACTGTGTTATTGTAATTTGTTTATACTGATATTGATATGACTCAATGAATATAGCAATAATGATTCAAGGATGTATTTAACTAATGTGATTGAAGGAGATTTTTGAAAAGTATTTTATTTTATTATAATAACTTGTTTGTGTCTATATTAAAAATAATCAGATGAATGTAATTCTGATATTGAATGTAATGATTGATTTAAAATGAAATAATGTAGAAGAGATTAAAATGATAGATGATTGTTATAAATTGTGTATGATAATTCTGATAATGACTCAATAATATGTATTGTAGGTACTTTGATAAACTTACATGACATGATCCAAAGATATGTTTGACTAAGATGTAAAGGAGATTCTTTATAATACTTTTTTAATGCAACTTGTGTATGTTGAGGTTGAAATAACTCAAGTATGTACATTGTTTATGCTATTATAGATGTTTATGATGTTTAATCATCATAAGAATTTTATGAAGGGAGAATAGCCAGTGGTTAATAGCAGTACGATTCGACCATAATTACAACTAGTCACTTTCTAAATTCTAAATTCTTTAACGCCAAGTACTCTATTAATCACACAATGGCACAGTATTACAGTTTCAGGTGTTGGTTAACCTTGACAATAGCGTCTAAAAGCTAAAAGCTTACAGTGATCTGTAGCATGGCAAGTCCCCATTTACAAAAGTCATGTTGTAGACACCATTAGATTAATAATTTAGAATAGGACACTGAAGATGGTAGAGGAAACATTGTATATATGTAATTGTAACTTTTCTTAGTAAACTTTTGATGTCATTGATGCAAAGTAACAGAAATTACTAATTGAAATAATTAAAATGTAATTGAGATGATGATCAGCTATATTAATATCAATAATAAATAACAAGAAATAATTAATGTAAAACTCTTTGAATATAATGATTGTAATTAACTATAAATATACTAATTTAAAACATGTAATAATAAAACCAATAATAAAACAACAAGTATAAGTGAAAGTTAACACATAATGATATATAACTTGGACATTGAGAATAACTACAAATACCAAGCAACAGTAATGGACGAGAAGGAGCCAAGTTTCTATTCACAAATGGACCAAAGCAATGTACAAAGGTGTAGCCCCATGATGATTCTACGGAATACCAGGACTTTCCAACCAGAAGCACGCGCAGTGACATCAGGCCCCACTGGCGTAGCAACGACTCCATTAATACTACTCACGGTGTTATGGATCAACCATTACTCTGCTTTCGGAATTTCCCGAACAATAATTAACACCTCTAACGCAGCAACATTAACTTCTTATGTAATCCTAGACACTCAAAACTAAGTACAAAACAAGATGACAGAAAGTAGCCCCAAGAAGGTTCAACGGGTCATCCGGACTTTTTTGCCAGGGAAGATACATCAACTTCCCTGGCCACAACTCCCATGATCCTCCAATACCCCTAGTCCATACTTGTGACCCAGGATGCTATGGACTAACCATGAGCGGAACTCGTCGAACCGTAAATGATTTTAGTTTAACAGCTACTTCTTACGGAAGCACGTGCAGTGACATGAGACCCCACTGGCGTAGCTACAACTCCATCACCAATCCAGAGGCACGTGCAGTGACATCAGGCCCCACTGGCGTAGCAACCACAACTCTTTTGATCCACCAGGACGTCATGGAACAACCATGAGCTGAACTCGTCGAACCGTAAATGATTTTAGTTTAACAGCTACTTCTTACGGAAGCACGTGCAGTGACATGAGACCCCACTGGCGTAGCTACAACTCCATCACCAATCCAGAGGCACGTGCAGTGACATCAGACCCCACTGACGTAGCAACAATTTCTTCAATGTTCAAGAACACTAGTCCATACTTGGGAAACACGGCGTGGTAAATCCAACCATACGGAAGTACGTGCAGTGACATCAGGCCCCACTGACGTAACAACCACAACTCCTTTGATTCACCAGGATGTCATGGAACAACCATGCTCGGAGCAAGTCGAACTATAATCAAACTACTGACGCAGCAACACTTATGATAGATGCTCGTCGGATCATAATTAACTCCACTGGCGTAGCAACAACTCCATCACCAGTTCAAAGTACGTGCAGTGACATCAGGCCCCACTGGCGTAACAACAACTTGGCAATATGTCCCAAAATAATAAATAAAAAATAAAATATTATGCAAAAGTGTATGAAATAAATAATAGCAATGAATAGATAATATGTAACAAATAAATAACAAAACAAAAGTATAAAAAATTTATAAATAATGAATCTTTGATAATGAAAGAATGACAATTGTATTCAATAATAATTTTCTAATATGCATCAACAAATGTGTAGGAATAGATATTAATTCAAATAATAATGTAACTTTCTTGAAATAATTAAAATGTTTTTTATGATGAGGTAATAAATAATAATAAAAACTTGCATCAATGACAGACTAATGTAATGTATATGTGGTTTATTATTAAAGAATAATTCAAGCTATTCTTATATAAATGTAAGAGTTGATAACCTATTAATTGAAATTACTAATTATTATGTAAATAATTTGGTAATTAATGGTGTACAACTTTAAGAATTGATCATTTGTTTAATGATAAATGTTAAGATGTAATTAAGGATTGATGATATATGTGAAAAAATGATGACTTGTTGATGATTGAAAATGTATTTGGAAAATATTTAATGAGTAGTAACTGACTTGATAATGTTAAGATTTGTTTTAGATGTGATGATTTAGTTGAGAATGTTAGAGGTTGTGTAATGATAGAGAATTTATAAAAAATAAAAAACGGATTAAGGATTGAAATAGGGTATAGAAATTTAAAGAAGGTTTAATGGAATGAAACAGGATTTTAGTGATTAAAGAAGGGTTAAAGGGTTGAAAAAGGATTTTAGAATTTAAAAATGGGTAATGGATTGATAATAGGTTACAGCATTAAAAGAAGGTTTAAAGGAATGAAACAGGTTACAGCATCAAAAGAAGGTTTTAAAGATTGAATACGGATAATGGTACTTAAAGAAGGATAAAGGGATGAAACAGGATTTTAGTATTTAAGGAAGGGTTAAGGGATTGATAACAGGTTACGGAATTTAAAGATGGCTTAAAGGGATGAGGATTTATTTGAGGGATTTAGTAGGGTGTTGATAAAATAAATGATTGATGAATTGTTGAGTTAATGAATGATAATTCCTCTAAGAAGTGATGAATTATATGAGAAGTGTTTGTAATTAGTAGTCAGATGATTCTGATAATGATGTTGAAAAAATGATAATTGTAAACAAATGAAGGATTAATCAATTTTTGAATAATGAATTAATGATTGTTGATTTGTATTTTGTTGATATTGATATATAACCTATGTATTGTATTTGATAATTTCATGTTACAAATCATTGATGGTAATTGGAAACTTGTATAATTTCAAATGATGAATAATAGTTCATTGATGATATGGAATTTATAAAGTACTACTTTTGACTTGTGAATTTTGATTGGTAGATTATTGTTTTTGATTCATGAATACATGTAGACGAATGAATGTTTCATTGTTAATTTATAATTGTTGAATCTAACTAACGATTTAAATAATTTGTTAATAAATACTGATCATTTAGTATTTAAAAGGGAATTATAATTTAGTGAGTTATTAATTTTAACAAATATTTGCATTTAATTTAAGGATGTATCAACATTTAAGGTATGAATTTCAAGGTGTAATGTATAGTTTTTGTTTGACAATTTTTAACTTATGATTGATAAAGTTTTTAATTAACAACTTGTAATGATCAAAAAATATTCTAAAATTTTTGTTAACAATTATATATGATGTAATACTGTTAAAATTTTAATTCATAAATTGTTGAATTGTTAATTAACAATTTTGATTTGTTGAATTATTGTCAGATGACTGTAAATTTTAAATAATTGACTTTGATTGATAACTTTGCAACTTGTTAAATGGTAATGCATTGATTTGCATAGATGATGTAAATAATTTTGTTGAATAAGATTGTTCATTTTAGACTTAATTTCTTACATGAAATTTAATATGTAATTTGACATTGAACTATATGTTAGTTGATAGTTTCATGTCATTCTAGATATAGTAAACGTAAAACTGAAACTTATCTGCAGAACAATCGACAATTTGGCGAATCGTGTTTAAAATCAAGATTTTTTGACTCGTGTTACTCACACATCGCAAAAAATCGGGGGGTACTGTAACAGGTCCACCAAATTGATAGGTAAATTAATTAAAATAAATAAATAATAAAACTATTGTATATAAGGAAAAGGATATATTTAATTTGAAGAAATAAGGAAGGTCGAAATTATGTTAGAGAATTGTCGTGAGAAAGACGCCAGATGGGTAGACGTGGAGACAGAAATATGTCCCCTCAAACAAAACCCTTTGTTCAAAACAGGATGGGTGGGCTTGTTCCAAGAATTATCAAAACATATGGGAATGTCTCAGACATAACAGTAAACAAAGATAAAACGAAGCTGGCGTGGGACAGGACTCGAGGAGTCGACTAGAATGTTCCATAGGCCACACCCCGGATCTAGCGCAGAAGAAAGACGCAAAAGTCAGTTCCCGAAGGGAACCAATCAAAACGGAACATGTAATTCCAAAAATGCCCGTAGAATGCAGCACAGTACGGGGAGAACAGTATACTATATGGGTTTGCTACCTCGTGGCAAAACCGGAAGGACCGATAGTCTTGAACCCAGAAGGGAATAATGCCGGAAGAAGAAGTAGGGGTAAAAATTGAGTCCCTTGATGGAGAGACGTTTCTCACTCAGTCCATCTTAGATCAGAAGATCATCAACATGTGTCGGGTTTTCGGCCTGTATAGACCGCGTGGGCACTTGGACTAATAAAGTCACATTTACCAATAGTTTTAAATAATTTAAAACAAGTTTTAAATTAAAAGTCTTTGAATTGTGCGTTTTTAATCAAGTAGTTCTTTAAAATAAAAAAAAAAAATCGCGCAACAGCAAATAACTTGGACTCAGCTACAAATTTATCCAGATAAGTTTAAGTATACAGTTAACTTAAGAAATTTATGTTAATATAATTTCTCTAAATGAAGTAGATTAAAATCTTTGAATTGCTATTGTTAGACTTTGAGTGAAATGAGTAAAGATTTTAAATTTTAATAACATGTAATAATAAATCATTTTGTAAAAATCAATTATTTTGTTTCATTATACTATGTCGTCTCACCGATTTACCTCCTATACGACCCTGAGATCAATTTAAGAGCAATCATGCAATAATTTAATGAGTTTCATTAAATTAAATAAATAATTTTAATAAAAGTAACAACCTCTTAAAGGCGAAATGTTACATGATGTACAGGAAGACTAATTAATTGACATCCCCAGTCAGTCAGTTTGCTCATACGGTCTGTCTTGTATCGTCTTGTAATGTGTGTGAGCTGTTCGTCGAGTTGAGAGTGAGGCTCCGCCTAGACTGTCCCTGTAAGAAAGGGTGTTGGCCAAATATCAAGAGGATGTTCAATGTCCGTGAACCTTTGATGTACAGAAAGACCAATTAATTGACATCCCCAGTCAGTCAGTTTGCTCATACGTTCTGTCTTGTTTCGTGAATTATTTTTCGGTTGGCGAAGCTATTTTTAAATTCAGTGATTATTTCAGTTTTTAATATTAAATGTTGTGCAAATATTAATCAGTGTATTATTAAAGAGTTAATCCTCGCATTCTTAATTGTGGATATCGTATCTCCAGTGGCAAAGAACAAACATGGACAAGTGTTCGTAGTCAGAAAAAACAGTGTGTTATTAATGTGTATAATAATGTAGTGGCTGAACACCGATTGGTATGCTGAGTTGGTCGGTGTTGGAAAAAAGTATTTTGTACAGGGTGTAACAAAACTCTCTACACAATCTAGGATTATGTGTTCATTGGGTGAAATGAAGCAAAACATTTAATGCAACTAATTGTCTGTTTCATTCCGTTTTGTCTGTATCTGTTGTTTACCATCTAAAATTTTGAAACTCGATTAAAAAACAAAAAAAAAAAAAAAAAACAAGACAGCTTATTAGTTAGTGCTTTTTGTTGGGATTAAAAAGATAACTTGCTTTTGAAAATCAAATAGGAAACTTAGAATTTACTGTAATTTAGTGTAACGACGTTTATTTTAGAATGGACTCAAAAATGGGCGTAATTACAACGTAGGAACCATTGTAATGTAATACTTTTCAATTATTTAAAAGTAAACTAAATTATGAAAGGTAATACAAAAATGAGTACTTATTAATCAATTATTGTTATAAAGGGGTTGCATTTTTTGCAACTTGACAAAACAAAAATTAAAGTAAGTTTCATTCAGCAGCTTCAATGCATAGTTCATAACGATTCGTCATTGATCTTTTCAATCGATTAAAATTTAGGAAACTGTCTTGTATGATTGCATCCACAACGTCTGAACTATTCAGCAGATACATTACATCATGTACCGGAGTGTCATAAACCAGACGTTTTCACTTGTCCCCAAAAGGAAAAGTCAAGTGGGGTAAGGTCCGAGTGACCTGGGAGGCCAGGCCGTAGGTCTACCACGTCCATCCTTTGCTGTCCATACCTGTTGTTAAAATAACTCCGTGAGGTCTGATCGAAATGGGCAGGAACTACGTCATGCTGGAACCACATTTTCAGTATGTCATCAAATGTTATTTCTTCAAGAAATTCAGGCAAATTGGCTTTGATAAGAACTAAATAGGTGTGTGAATAATGTAGGCGGTTGGGGACGTAGGGTCCAATAATTCTTCCATTTAAATTGCCGGCCCACACGTTTACCGAAAACTTTTCTTAGTGTCCCCGGACTAATGTCGTCTGTGGGTTATCATATGCCCAAACATGTCTGTTTCATGAATTTGAAATTCCATCAATGCTAAACGAGGCATCATCCGTGAAAAGAACTTTATTTAGAAAATTTGTGGTATCGCGTTTCTTATTTAGGGACCATTGGGGAAAATTCGTTCTCTGTGGACAGACCGCAACCACAGCTGGTTTAAACTGCATTACATTGACATAGGACTACACTGGCGCTCCACAATGGACCACAAAAACAGCTGATATTTTAAGACTCATCATTTAACATTGGATGGGAAATCTATTTGTGTATAAAATCAATGCTATTACAAGTTGTTAAGTTACAAATGCAATCCTTTTACATAATTATAATTGATTAATAAAAACTCATTTCTGCTACCTTACTTGATTTAATTTTATTTTAAACAATTAAAAAGTATTAACATTACAATGCTGCAACGTAATAATGAAACCCATTATTTGTGTCTTCCATTGTTGCACTCTGAGTCCATTATAAACTTTACATTGTCACACAAAAATCATTGTAAATTATTTTTATCCTATTTGATTTTCACAAGTAAGGTATCGTTTTAATTCCTATTAAAAGCTCTATTACCTTATCAAGGTACCGTATATTTTCGTATAACCATTGGTTTTTTCTTTTTTTCGGGTTAAAACATTTTTAATAGTAAAAATCACAAACTGACAGACAGTAAATCGAATGAAATAGACAGTTGGTCGCATTAAGTTTTTTTCTTCATTTTAAACGAGGAACATCATTATAAAGTTTGTGCACACAGTTTTGCTATACGCTGCATATTAAAAAAGAGTGTCTTGAGTATAAAAAGTACCACGTTAATGGTGTACTGTCTCCCCAGAAAAAAAAAGAAAAAAAACAAACAAAAAAAAGGATGATTGCTTTTGAAAAAATGGACGATTTTTCTAAGTGTGTAAACAAGACAAACTTGCAGTCCAGAAAAGACAGTTCATCACCTAGGCCTGCACGTGCCGCCTGTGAATCGGCCTAGCGCCTACGTCACACCAGCAGTGGGTGGAGCTTCACTGTCAACTCTCGCTAAGTGGAACATTGAATCTCAAAGATCGCAAGATTGAAACTCAAAGATTGCAAGATTGAAACTCAAAGATCGCAAGATTGAAACTCTTTTGTTGAAAAATTTTGTTGGCTGAACAAATCACACTTGGATTTGAGTCATAAGGAAAATTTGAATTGTTGAACACTTTTTCATGGTAACCTTGTATTGTTGAGAAGGTCTATCTGAATACAAAGACTGGTCTTGAAATTTTCTTTACCTTCTCTTCCACAACTTTTTCTTTCAATTTACCTCACAAGAGTAGTCAGTTTTTTATGCCATAATTTTTCTCGCATTCGTATTACAACAAAGTCTAAAATCTCAATGCCTCAGGTGGAAAGTGTTGACCAACCAAGTCTATTCAGTGACTGTGTCTCAGTTACGTCACAGTCTACTGTTCTTCACGGAACCGGCTTATCAATGTCGCTGATAAGCCGGGCAAACAAGTGTGATTCACACGACAAAGTATGCCCGTGGAATGCCGACGTGGGGGCTCGGCTAATCACCACTAACTACTTGAGTCAAACCAACACATGCCGCAGTTTCGTTATTTGGGATATACTGTGTCAGCAATGCTGGTCAATTAGTTGTGCAATTTCCATTCAACCTCTCAAAAAAATTACCAAATTTATAGTTCGAATAAAATAACTTTGGTACTGGCGGAACGGCCACGCACCACTGGTCTGAAATGACAAAACTCTGAGCTTTAATTTGCTGTCAAACTTAAAATAAGTAAGTAATAATTTTCAAACTAATTGTATAGTGTCCACCAGTTTATATTCTTTAAGGAAAAATTATGCCGGAGATTTTTCTTCAGCTAAATTGCTTTTTATAGCGATATTTGTATTTAAAAACACGGTTTTATGAGTGAAATTGGGCGTGAGTCGTCTTCAACCTGTCACTGTAGCAAAAATAATAATAATAAAATAATTTCTTGTGGATTGATGACAGTTTGATTCATTGTGATTAGTTTGGTAAAAGTCTCATTTAATAATTCAAACAGGTTAATGATAAATTAATTTTTTTGTAAAACCTTGCAAACTCGGAAACGAAAAACTCTAGACAAAATTTATTTGAGCAAACATTAACTGTGTTATTTATGTATAGTTAAAATAATACTGTGGTACTAATAAAACATGCGGAAAAATAATGAAGAGTTGATGAAGTAAACTCATAGTTCGTTTACATCGAGGCTGTGTCGGACGCGTAAGGTATACTCTGCTCAAGGGAAAGTGTAGACTGAATATTCAGTCCAAGCGTAAAACGAATTCCGATCGACGATATTTCCAGATAAGAACTGTTTCTCCAGTAAGAAATAAGGTAAGTTAGTTGACTTTTGACTTTGAGGTGTGTTCGTGTTCAGTTCTTTATCGATTTGACAGTGCTTAGTACAGTTTAATCACTAGTTTGTTTTTATTACAGTTATTTAGTTTTAGTGATATAACACGTTTTTATTTATTTAGATGTGACAATAATGCTATAGGGTTCAGTGTGTATATAATTATCAGTGTTTATTGCAATTATAATATTTAGGCTCTTTCAAATTTTAGGAAGTGTTCTATTAGTAGTTGACAAGAAATGTTTGCAACGGAAGAGGCAAGAGCTGAGCCAGCGACTGTACATTGTGCGTGTGGTATCACTGCCGCCTTGTTGACAATCGAGTTTTGAAAACTTCTGAATCTTTCTTCCTAATTCAAGAAAATTCTATTTAATACGAGAGTGCGATTTTAGTGTCACTTAAATAACACAATTAATTTAGGTTTAAAGAAATTTTATCTAGCGTTTGTCATTATCGAATTTACAAAGGTTTACAAAAAAATTAATTTCTCATTAACCTGTTTGAATTATTAAATGAGACTTATACCACCAAACTAATCACAATGAATCAAACTGTCATCCATCCACAAGAAATTATTTTATTATTATTACTTTCGCTATAGTAACAGGTTAAAGACGACTCACGCGCAATTTCACTCATAAAACCATGTTCTTAAACACAAATATTACAATAAAAAAGCAAATTAGTTCAAGCAAAATATCCAGCATAATTTTTTCTTAAAGAATATAACACTATACAAATAGTTTGAAAATTATTGCTTACTTATTTTAAGTTTGACAGCAAATTAAAGCTCAGAGTTTTGTCATTTCAGACCAGTGGTGCGTGGCCGTTCCGCCAGTACCAAAGTTATTTTATTCGGACTATAACATATGCTTCTGAAAATTCGTGATTTGTGTTAAAGTTCGGTTGCACGCTCTCCATTACGGCCTGCCGGCCGTGTTCCAGGCAAAAATATGTCGAATTAATTTATATTTTTATATAGATCGCGTAGTGACCGCTAATATCGATTTACCACGAAAGTAGATTGTCAGTCATATCACGAGTCATATTCATGTTCAGCGTAGAAAAACACGTACGATTTTTAAAAATTTATTAAAAATCATTTTAAACAACATAAATATTTCAAACATTCTCACATATATCACAATGTTTTTTTCATAATTTCTTGGTAAAAAACGTTAGATCAGCAGAATAAAAAATTTCTCTCGTTATTAAAATATAGCCAACGCTTCATCCATTTCAGTCTATTTTCAAATTTTTTAGTTGAGTGGAAACTGCATGATTGCCCAATTTTCTATAAACACATAGACAATTACACGCTTCTAACCTTTAATTCGGAATGGTAAAAGGTTTCTCGCTAAATTTGTTCGAATACCTTTTCTACTGGGTTAGGTTAGGTTAGAATACGATAATAAGTAGGGTTAAGTTAGGTTACGTTTCGTTAGGTTAGGTTAGATTCTTTGTATTAGATAGGTCCGATCACGATAAATAGAACAGATGGTCAAGGCTGCGCAGTAGACTGTGGGGTCACATGGGTGAAATCAGCTGGTTTGATTATTATAGTAACGAAATCACACGGACGCTTTCAACTAAATAGTAAGCTTTTCCCACTAATCAGGTGAAATGCATTAACAGGAACTAAAACAATTAATTGTCGTCATACCAGCTGCCATTTAGCCCATGTGACGTCATTGGAGGTGCGCGTCATACTACCGTCTTCTTTTCCAGGTACCGTGGATTCAATAACGTTGGTCTGGTTACGTTAGGTTAGGTTAACATGTATTCTTTCAATTAAAATACAATTTTTACTGAATAATTTTTTTACTGTAAAAAAATCTCCAACATTTCAGTGTCGGAGTACTGTACATACCGAGAGATTATTAGAAAAAAATGCAGAAAATTCTATTGGACGATCAGTTCCGTCTGGTATAGATTAACTGTACAGTACATATAACTCACCCAATGCTAAAATTACCCAGAAAATGTGATTGATTGTCAGACCGCCATCAGTGAATCCCGGCCAATCCGACAATTCTGTCAGACTAAATTCTGCCGGTGAAATTTAGTGACTCCCGCTATAATACACAGCTATCCAACCTATAAATAGTTTATACCACTGTTAACAGCAGTAATAAATGTTATATTTCAGTCTCTCTTTATAGGCCTACATAAACTGAGTTTAAATAATAAGAAATAAACACTGTGTTTAAAAGATCATGGAGTTTTGACAAATGTGAACAGTGGGCTGGAGTGATAAAAAAATCTGGCGACTTTCGGCCAAATCGAGTCTGTTCTCCAATACGTCCAATGTTAAATTATATAAAATCATGTCAAAACAGAACCGCTGGTAGTCCATTAGAGCGTTTGTTCATTAATAGATTTTAACGATTTTAATGTTGACAAATTCTTGTGCAAATGAATTTTGATTACTTATAGGTTTTTCTAATTTGTCGGTGTTTTTGTTTCGACTAATGTTTGAAATTGGTAATATAAAACTTTCTCGTCTGTAGAAACACACATTATTTAAATATATTTCAATTACATTTATGTTGATTGTCAATGAAGTTCTAGAGTGTGTTTAAATGAATAATAATTGTTTAATTCTAGTTTTATATATTGGGTCGGGAAAAGTCTGGAATATATTTATTAATTTTAAAACTGTTGAAAGAAATGTAATGAAACGTTTTAGTTATGTACATATCCCTATACCAAACATTTCGACAAATTTTATTCGTTTTCGCATAGCCAGGGGATGACCCCTGAAGAAAATCTTAAAAATTGTAAATGTAAGCCTACCTCGAGTTATACCTCATTTTAAAGGTCATTGTTTGTACAGTACGAAAGTGCAAACTTGAGGTCAAAAGAATGTCCCAGTTAGAAATTTCAACATATGTCTATTGTCTATTACTTCTTACAGCTATACTTTAATCGACAGAAATTAATTAAATGAGAAATTAATTAATTTCCATTAAAAAAGGGAACAAATTATTAAAATAATGTACTTAACTATTTAAAAAAATATAATGTTTCTTATTTTTTGTTTTTATTCTTGTTAAGTAACATAGTTATTTTTGTAACGCGATCTTTCATTACGATTGTAAACAATCAATAACAGGAATAAATAAATAGTCATATAACTAAGGAGTATTAGTTATATGACATTAAATTATTTGAGTGGCTCTGTTTTCTGATTGGGTCATCCTTTTGACCTCAGGTTTGTACTTTATTGTACAAACAAAGACCTTTAAATTGAGGTATAACTCGCGAGGTAGGCTTACATTTAACATTTTTAAAACTTCCTTTGTGAGCCATTCCCAGGCTATACGAAAAACCAGTAAAATATATCTAAATATTTAGTATAGGAACATGTAGATAATCACAAAGTTTCATTACATTTCTTTCAGTAGTTTTAAAATTAATAAATGTATTCCAGATTTTGGCCAACCCGATATATTAAATCTCGAGAAATTGCTACAAGAAATAAAAACTAATTGTTGTACTATTGTTCTCGTGGGATCAAATATCAATATTTTATAGCTTTTTCCTAGTTGTATCATGTTTATTCTTAATATTACCTTTTAACTCAGTCTTCTTCAACGGTCTTTTATATAAATGGGCATACAATTTACTTTTAAGGAAATATAAATTAATTATTTGACAGTTTAATATATAACTTAATAACTATCAAATATTTAATAACTTGCTCTGCGTTTTGTTGAATGACTTCATATTTTACATTGCTTTTGTATTTCATATTGTGTATTATATTTTGTTTTTTAACAATACTTTTAACTTACAACAGTAATCTTGAGTATCTAGCATGTAGTATTTAGTTTTTTCTGATTTAGTATGGGTTAAGAAAAAAAATTGTTTTAGATGTGGGCTAAGTTAGTAAATACACCTGTTTTGTCAAACATATCGTAACGTTGTGTTTGTTTCTTCAACACTCGAGCATTGGAAACATAAAAATATGATCTACATATCAGTTTAATACATTTTTTATTTTTATTCAATGACAGTAATTTTGCCATAAGACTTATAAAATTTGTTTCTTTAAGAGCATATTTACTGTAGATAAAACATCCTATGCAAGTGGTATTTCCAGAAAGTCCAAGTTAAGAACCTTGCACCATAATTTCCCCAATACTGAGAATAAACAAGGTCAGAAAACATGCAAACAAATAGATCAAATGTCTGGGGTTTTCTCAGTAAATGTATTGATTAAAAAAACGGCAAACAGAGACTTACGTGTGTTGAGGAACAAACCACTACAGTATGATAAATAAACTAAATAATATTAATTACTAATGAAATAATCTAAATGGTTGGTATATTTAAATTATGAACTGTAAGTTTATAATTTAAAAATATTGAACGAAATATAATGAAACTTTGTAGTTATGTACACGTCCCTATACCAAACATTTAGACATATTTTCTCGTTTTCCGTATAGCCCATGAAAGAAGTATTAAAGATTTTAAATGTAAGCCTACCTCGAGTTATACTCCATTTTAAAGTTCTTTGTTTGTAGAATAACAAAATGCAATCCTGAGGTCAAAGGGATTACACAATCAGAAAATACAACCACTCGAAGAATTTAATGTCATATTAAGAATTCTTCTCAGTTATAAGGCTATTTATAAAACAGTTCGAGGTCCCTGTTGTTGAGTATGTTGTTGATTGTTAACAATCGTAACGAAAGACTGCGTTTGAAAAATAAATAATATTATTTAACAAAAATAAGACAATTTGTACAACTCTTTTGACAGTAGGTTTACCCTATAAACAGTTTAAGACAATTTTTATAACAAGTTCTTACGTGTTTTTTGTGTGAAAATTAATCTCTCGTATTCTCTCAGTTAAATTGTAGCTGTAGGCAGCAATATATATAGTAATAACTATTTATCCTCGTTCTTAAGCTGTATTAGTTATAAGACAAAAGATTACTTTAAATGCTATATTGTCTGACTGGGTCATCATTTGACCTCAGGTTTGCACTCTTTTGTTTTACGAACAAAACCATTTAAAATGAGGTATAACTCGAGGTAGACTTACATTTAAAATTTTTAAGACTTCCTTCATGAGCCATCCTCTGCTATACGGAAAACGAGTAAAACATGTCTAAATATTTGGTATAGAGACAAGTACATAGCTACAAAGTTTCATTACATTTCTTTGGACAGTTTAAAAATTAATAAATATATTCCACACTGTTGCCCAACCCTGACATCACATTATTTAAGTGGCTATATTTTCTGACTGGATCATCCTTTTTACCTCAGGTTTGCACTTTTGTATTGTACAAACAATGACCTTTAAAATGAGGTATAGGCTACCTCGAGGTAGCTTTACACCTAAATATGTTTAGACTTCCTTCATGGGCCGTCCCCTGGCTATGATAAAAACAAGTTAACTGTGTCTAAATATTTGGAATAAGGACATGTACATAACTACAAAGTTTCATTACGTTTCTTTGAATATTTTAAAAATAAATAAATAAATATATTCCAGACTTTTGCCCAACCCTGTATATGTGCCTGTCGCAACGTCTGCTGATTTCTCCCCCCCCCTCTCTCTCTCTCTCTCTCTCTCTCTCTCTCTCTCTCTCTCTCTCTCTCTCTCTCTCTCTCTCTCTCTCTCTCTCTCTCTCTCTCTCTCTCTCTCTCTCTCTCTCTCTCTCGCAATGCGTTTACTCTAAGCAGAGCAACCTCTTGGCAACTTATTAAACTTAAAGAAAACAGGCTGACTTCACCGTAAGGCCTGTTCTTATAAAGATTGATTTCAATGTTAGACAGAGGTGTATACCCACCCGCCTGGCCATACACGTAGTATTGTACAGTAGTATTGACCCCCACTACACGTACAGTGGTATTGGTGTTTTAGTAATTTAAATATTTTATTTTTATAACATTTTCTCCAATTTTGTTGAATACTCAATTTAATCACATAGTTTTCATAAAAATTGGTTAGTTTTCAATCATTTAGAGCAAAAAAAATTAGGGAAATTTGAGATGTTGTATTGGTATCCCTGTTATCCTCCAACACTAAAATTTGTTAATCAGCTGTTGTAACTAAAATATTTCTCCTTGTGTTGTTTTGTAGTGTAATTAGTGCGAAATAAGTGATTACAGTCTATTGTACTTTGCGACGTGAATATAGCAAAGTTCTTCATGAAAATAACACACGAAGTTGGTTTTAATAGAAACTGTATCAGTTGTGAAGCCAACTGTTAGACCAAGAGTATTTGACGAAGTTCTCAGCTGCATTCAGAAGTCCATACTCAATGAAGCCAACTGTTAGACCAAGAGTATTTGACGAAGTTCTCAGCTGCATTCAGAAGTCCATACTCAATGAAGCCAACTGTTAGACCAAGAGTATTTGACGAAGTTCTCAGCTGCATTCAGAAGTCCATACTCAATGAAGCCAACTGTTAGACCAAGAGTATTTGACGAAGTTCTCAGCTGCATTCAGAAGTCCATACTCAATGAAGCCAACTGTTAGACCAAGAGTATTTGACGAAGTTCTCAGCTGCATTCAGAAGTCCATACTCAATGAAGCCAACTGTTAGACCAAGAGTATTTGACGAAGTTCTCAGCTGCATTCAGAAGTCCATACTCAATGAAGCCAACTGTTAGACCAAGAGTATTTGACCAAGTTCTCAGCTGCATTCAGAAGTCCATACTCAATGAAGCCAACTGTTAGATCAAGAGTATTTGACCAAGTTCTCAGCTGCATTCAGAAGTCCATACTCAATGAAGCCAACTGTTAGACCAAGAGTATTTGACGAAGTTCTCAGCTGCATTCAGAAGTCCATACTCAATGAAGCCTACAGAAGAGAATGTGTCCTTTACGACAATGTTGATGAATAAACAATATTAATGTGTTCAGATTAAATTGTATATTTTCCCGTTGAAAACTTTAAGTTCTCCTAGATAACAAAATTTCACAGTCTAGAAAAATCTGAACGTTTACTCTTAGAGGCCGTAAATTAACCAATGTGATTTACACGCACGAATTGAAAATCTAGCTCTACCTAAGGATGAAGGAGGTGAGATAGAGCAAAAAGTCATAGGGCCAAAGTTGTAGCTCGTCTCAAATCAGTCGTAGAAAATGGTGTTAGTTTTGCTGTAGAACCGTTCATCTAACCGCTACAGTCTAATGAGAGAAAATATGTTTTTGGAATTTAAAATTTTTGGCACTAAAAAGGCTGCCATCTTCGATTTACTTAGATTTTTTTCAAACCCCCTTCTTATTGCACATCTACAACATAAGACCTTTGACTCTAAAAAATGTTCAGCCTCGTAGGCTAAATACTTTTTTATTTACAGAGACGATTGAATGAGTTTGCCTTTTATAGGTATAGATTATTGTTAATAGTTACAAATTTTGTTTTGCTAATTGTTATTTAAAGAACTGATATTTAAAAATATGGAAACGCTTTCACAACTTTTGTATGACGCTTGTAAAAGTGAAATCTTGTACACATCATCATGGTTACAAAGAACACACTTTTTGACGCCATTAGCGATATTTAATCTTTTCAGGGGGACAGCCCACTAGGTTCGTATTTATTATTATAATGAGTTACAGTGAACAATTCATCATTATTAAACGTCCATTCTGGTAGACCATAGGTCGATATTAAGAGTTTTTTTTTATTAAAATGGTCAAGAATGACACTAAGTGTCACATATTTAACTGTAAAACAATTATATAAATACTCAATTATTTACAAAAACCAACTTACGGTCCACTAGATGAGTTGTTCACCTGTCAAATGGCACTTGAAGTGTTTAGATACGATCGTTACTACGGACTGAATCCTTGAAATAGAAAGCTACGCTTTTTCGTGAAGCGAAACGGCCCACATCAAGGCCTATTGAAGAGTTAATGAAGCATAACAAAATTAATATTTACTTTATGCGATAGTGCTAAGAAAAAATAAGGCAATCCTCATTTCAATATACGATATGAGAGTAAAGCATTCGAATATAATCATTTTCGGATCATAAGGAATTAACCTATATTATTATTTTTTTACTTGATAGATAATGTTAATTTATTTTGATAAATTAAAAAAAAAATTTAGTATGAATGAAATATTTATTTAAGTAATCTATGTTGAGATTTTTACTAGGTTAAAGTGTATCAGGTTGTCATGATATAGGCCTATTGTTTATTTATTTTTTAAATATAATGAGAAATACCACTAACAAGTTCAGCCGTAAAGAAGGCTTTCTTTTAAATATTTATTTCGTAAAATTACGCCATAAAAATGTAAATATTGTAAGAAGTTGGGAAAGTTAAATCAGGGGTGTTAAGTTGAACATACTGCTGACTGTTATTGTAGCTGTTAATCTCTCGTCTCTGTAAGTTAAATACGTCGAACAGTATTTAACTTACAAACCAATCTGTTATTACTCTGACGCTGCCTGTCGTATCTCTAAAGAGGGGTGTTAAGTTGAACATACTGTGGACTGTTATTGTAGCTGTTAATCTCTCGTCTCTGTAACTTAAATACGTCGAACAGTATTTAACTACAAACCAATCTGTTATTACTCTGACGCTGCCTGTCGTATCTCTAACGAGGGGTGTTAAGTTGAACATACTGTGGACTGTTATTGTAGCTGTTAATCTCTCGTCTCTGTAACTTAAATACGTCGAACAGTATTTAACTACAAACCAATCTGTTATTACTCTGACGCTGCCTGTCGTATCTCTAACGAGGGGTGTTAAGTTGAACATACTGCGGACTGTTATTGTAGCTGTTAATCTCTCGTCTCTGTAAGTTAAATACGTCGAACAGTATTTAACTTACAAACCAATCTGTTATTCTGACGCTGCCTGTCGTATCTCTAACGAGACTGTCCATTATACGAATCTTTAATCAAATAATGACGTTGGAAAGTATCTTTTACATTCTCCGATATGCGTTAGCGTAGAGAAAGTATTGTGATCGTCAAAAAAACATTTTTTTCAAGTGTGTCTAAAAATCCATTTTAATGTCCCTTGAACCCAAAATGTGGGTTCTTCAAAAAAGAATGTTGATGTCTGTCCGTATGTGTGTCTGTCTGTGTGTATGTACAGTTCACTGGAGACCAACCGGATGGATCAAGTTTTATGAAATTTGGTATGCATGTGTATTTAACCTATATATATCCAAAATATTTTTTTCAATTTTTTGAAATTTTATTTTTAAAGGCAAAAACATACAAAAATGGTAAGTTATAAAAACCGACTATAACGATTTTGACCCGCAAAAAAGCATATTTACAGAAAACAAACTGGTAATTTTCTAAGTTTTGATTTTTTTTTTTAGTGTTTAATATGGAGGAAAGTTTATTTAGTCATAAGAACCATTTATTGTTTAAGATTTTAAAGTCGAAGTAACACACGGTTATGGTTAGTTATCGATAAGTGAATCACAATCAAATCTGAATTTTTTCTACACTCCATTTTTTAATTTGGATTTTAATTTTATGGAGTTTGTTTGATATAATGCCAGCCTAATTATTCATTAGTGAGGCCCCAATCGGCAAATGTGAGGGGGTGAAAGAGCGTGATGAGTGTAGATGAACGAGTGTAGCCATTGTTACTAAGTAAGGTCGACTATTCCTTAGAAAAAGCTATTCACTAACACAGCCCAATAACCAGGACTACTAACAGCTTTATATGGAATCCGAACCACGTAGTGTTGGTCTGATTTTCAGTTATCTGAAAGCCTGATACTTTGTTCTCTTCCCTAGACAAAATCTGAACCTTGACTACATCAAACATAGACACCCCAGACTTCCCTAGTAGTGCCCAAGTGGATGGCAACCATTGAGCTACGCCAAGTCACAGAGCAGAGAGTCGTGCAAACCTATGTTCAAACTAACTCTGCCTTGCTTGTATTCTAGAAATAATTCTATATTGTATGTACAAATTCAATCTGATAAGAGGCAGTGCCGTAAATAAACATAATTACAAAACTTGAGGCTATCGCACTGGGCAACACACAACGGTAGTCTTAACACCTTCCCTCGCAGAAGGGTGTCAAATTAATTAACAGCTTGCCTAACGAAATGAAAATTGCTAAAGTTTCAAAAATAATGTTTAAGGACTTGAAAAGCATTCTGTTGTCTCATGACTGTTGTGGCTATAATTAATCTCTGTATACACTAACTTGGCCAATGGACCCCTGCCTACCTGCGACCGGCCCGCCCGTCCTTCGATCTCTCACCCCCTCGATCAGCTGTTTCAGTGATGAGTCACCTATTGCAGTAACCTCTGCACTGGTTAGCTTTTTTGTGTGGCTCGGAATTTTTAACTTATTAAAGTATTCCTGAAAATTATACAAAAAATAAGAAAAATTATATCAAACACGATGGTATTAACTATAAACTTTTGGGCTTTTGCAACATCCATATTTAGCTATCACCCTACCCTTTAATTTCTACAAGGACATTTATACAATCAAGAGTTATGTGTAGCATGTATTATTTATGTTTTGTAAAATGACTAAAAATTGATATAACACTTTTAAAAAGAATTTGTGCAATTACTGAAGGATTTTGTAGATACATAACCTATTCATGGGCATTGCAACACAAATGTATATCTCGAAAACAGAAAGAATATGAAACAGTTAGTGATTTTTCAGTAGCCCTCAGGAAAATTACAATTACCTGTAATTTCAACTGTTGCAGTGGCAATTCAGCAGCAGACATGTTCTAAAGTTGTCAAACAACTCAAAATAAAACTAAACAAACTACAAACAATAAGCAACAAACTACAAAACAAAGTAATCAACTTATATAATAAACTTAGTTTAATAGGCTAAAATAAATTTTCATAAATTTAACTGTACGTAATTCTAAATGCATTCCTATATTATAAATCTATTTATATATTTACAAGTTGTTACATATTTACATATTAACGATAATATCGAAAGAAAAAGTTGTGGTCTGTGGGGTTGAGTGAAAAAAATTCAAAATAAGAATAATTATACCATAAATTATTATGTTGATTTAGCGTTAACCTAACAATATAAAGTTTCTTTATTATTTCAATGCATGTTTGTAGACGTAAGAAGTGATTTAAACGTGTATTTTTTCGAATCGTGATGATTTGAGGAGAGAGAATAACGTAAATATTTAGTGGCATGATATATCGCACCAAAATATCGATATGGTCGATATTATCTAAATAAAATATCGATACTAATGTGTCGATATATCAAAACATATTTATCGATATTTCAGACGTATCGATACATCGTTGCCATCCCTAACTGTAACAAACACCATAAGTAGTTGAGTGAATCTAATTGTATGTATGATTGTGTGGGATTCTAATGAATGAATGAATGGCTTAAGTAGGTTTGCATTAAAGTTGTGATATGCGAGATATAAGACTTTATCGTGTCAGAGCAAGCATGGCTTACCGGTAGCATAAGCATATCTCTAGTACACTTTGTCTTAGCCCAGCAAGTACGATGCACAGGCTAGGATGGGCTGATGCATAAAGACATACTAGAGGAGCGTAAACTGTCCAGGTGGCTGAGTGGCAACACAGAGAAAAGGTAAACAGAGGTCGCTTTCTTATGGCCGCAGCGCACGTCTCATGGCAGTTAGAAATAGATTTCAACAAACGTACATCTTTAAATATACGTTTATCGTTGAGTATTAAGGGAGGGACTAACAAGGTATTGGTGCTGCTATCCGCATGGCAAACTGGAGAAACTATTAAGGGAGGGACTAACAAGGTATTGGTGCTGCTATCCGCATGGCAAACTGGAGAAACTATTAAGGGAGGGACTAACAAGGTATTGGTGCTGCTATCCGCATGGCAAACTGGAGAAACTATTAAGGGAGGGACTAACAAGGTGTTGGTGCTGCTATCCGCATGGCAAACTGGAGAAACTATTAAGGGAGGGACTAACAAGGTATTGGTGCTGCTATCCGCATGGCAAACTGGAGAAACTTTTAAGGGAGGGACTGACAAGGTATTGGTGCTGCTATCCGCATGGCAAACTGGAGAAACTATTAAGGGAGGGACTAACAAGGTATTGGTGCTGCTATCCGCATGGCAAACTGGAGAAACTATTAAGGGAGGGACTAACAAGGTATTGGTGCTGCTATCCGCATGGCAAACTGGAGAAACTATTAAGGGAGGGACTAACAAGGTATTGGTGCTGCTATCCGCATGGCAAACTGGAGAAACTATTAAGGGAGGGACTGACAAGGTATTGGTGCTGCTATCCGCATGGCAAACTGGAGAAACTATTAAGGGAGGGACTAACAAGGTATTGGTGCTGCTATCCTCATGGCAAACTGGAGAAACTATTAAGGGAGGGACTAACAAGGTATTGGTGCTGCTATCCGCATGGCAAACTGGAGAAACTATTAAGGGAGGGACTAACAAGGTATTGGTGCTGCTATCCGCATGGTAAACTGGAGAAACTATTAAGGGAGGGACTAACAAGGTGTTGGTGCTGCTATCCGCATGGCAAACTGGAGAAACTATTCGACAAACATTTAGCGCACTATTGTATGACACATCTGTTTCTTTCTTTTCTATGGTGGTAATCGTTTTGAGAAAAGACTCCAAACGGCCGTAAAGTAGGTACCTATATTTGAGCTAGTTTATTGTATGCTTTGCTAATTACTGTATAACGTTTGTACAGTAGTTAGTTTTTTTAACAGATTAAACTCAGGAAAAGGAGAAATTCGCGGTAGTTTTAGTTGTTTGTACGGTCTACATTTTCCGGTTGCTGATGACTCACATCTATTTGTGCTGAACTGTAGTGTGGAGGTGGCTGACCCGACCACCTACTTGGCGAGGTCGTAGGTCAGATCTGACGTAGACATCTACGGACACTATATGTATCATGTATAGAGTATCCTTATATACGTAATACACGAAACCGTTATTTTGTTAACCCAACTCCTCTATTTTGTTGATCAATTTTAAAGAACTGAGGTTTCAAAAAATTCCGCATATTCAGTGGAAATACCACTGTACGTGTATGGGTGGGCGGGCGGCTTGATATCAATGTATGTGTATGGGTGTGTGGGTGGGTCGATACCAATGTATGTATCCTGAGTTTTACAGTTCGGAATCACATTTAGGTAGCAAGCACGTAGTAACTAATTTCCAATGTTTTGTTTATTTTTGTATATAGAATGTAAGCTATTTATGATTTTTATTGAGAATAATATAATATAATATTAGCATGAAAAGAATATTCTATTGCCCGTTTAAAGTTATTAAGGGGTTTTATCTGGATCGAAATACATTTATTTTTTCATCATTACCACTGTACGTGTGTGGGTGGGCGAGTGGGTCAATACCACTGTACGTGTATGGGTGGGCGGGTGGGATACTATAATGTTAGGTTAGGCTATTCACTTTCAATATTTTTACTCTGAAGGGCACATAAGAATAACACGGAGAGATCTAAATTAACCAAAAAGTAACAGCTGTTCAACTGTACATAATGATTTTTACGAAATTTTAATAGATCTCGAAATGTAAATAATTATGTTTATAATAAATCTGTAAAATGTTTATAAAGGGTAAGTTTGACTGATTTACTACAAGTTTTGTTCAATCTCAATAATGAAAGTATTTCTGTCTCGTGTTTCTGTCTGTGTGCGTCTGTTTGTTTTATATTTTTTTGTTTTTCATGTATTCTTATAATTATTATACAGTACTGCTTCTTTCGTCCGATCACCATGAGACGTTGTGAGGTTGTGTATTTTGGCCGGGGAATAATTTTAAAGCGAGGTTTTAATCACATAACTACTGGCCTTTAAAGTCTCATTGGTAATGTAAATAGTTATTTTCACAGTAACTAGAATTACACGGTAGGGCTCACGCGCATGTCCTCCCCACTCTAGTTACGTCACTGGAGCAAGCCTCGCCACGTAAAACATTGAAACGATTATCAACTTTTGCTCAGAATTTATATTTGACCAATACTGTATTTAACATTAAATTTATATATGTAAAACTTATTATTCTAACATGATATCACTCGTGTATTATTCTCAATAAATCAAGTAGTTCACAAACGAACATAAATAATATAGTAATTGCTTTGGCACTGACTAAATAAAAATAATGATCTAAACTTGCGAGTAGTAATAATAACAACACAAACAAGAGTAGCAATATAAACACATGGTGCAGCGCGCGGCCTGGTGGCATTGGCGGGCGACTGTTTGTACCAATGACGTCACATGTCTACTGTGCAGCCTTATCGTGAGCCTTGCCTATTTTAGTTACCGTGGTAATTTTATTTGTTTAAAAATAAAATGGAACATTTTGAAATGTGCTATGTAACAACACCATTGGGTGTTTATATTTAGACTATAAATAGGTTGCAACTCAAGTGCAATGAGTGAGCTACTGTAAATAGGTTGCAACTCAAGTGCAATGAGTGAGCTACTATAAATAGGTTGTAAACCAAGTGCAGTGAGTGAGCTACTGTAAATAGGTTGTAAACCAACTGCAGTGAGTGAGCTACTGTAAATAGGTTGTAAACCAAATGCAGTGAGTGAGCTACTATAAATAGGTTTCAACTCAAGTGCAGTGAGTGAGCTACTGTAAATAAATTTACATATTATGATTTTACTTAATACAGTTTATTTTAATCTCTGTATATAAAAGGCAGAACCCTGACTCACTCATCACTAATTCTCCAACTTCCCATGTAGGTAGAGCTGAAATTGTGTACACTGTTTCTCTAGGTCTTAAATAGGATAACTAAAGTATTTTCATATTGATAAAATACTCCTAAGGGGTAGAAGCCAACCCTTAAGGATACAATTGGGTTGATTTTAGTAAATTAATAACTGCTGTTTTGAAAATAAATAAACATGTTTATTTTATATGTTTGACATTATCCTATTGATGCATTAAGAGTTTAATCTTCTTTTTAGCGGTTAAGCAAAAATAAATGAAATGCACACATTTGAAATAGGCTAAGTAATACCATTGGGTATTTATACTAATAAATAGGTAGCAATGCAAGTAATGTGAGTGAGATAGTGTAAATAAATGTAATGTTGTGATTTAACGTTATACAGTTAATCTACTACTATTCTAAAGTTTCATGCTGAGGCCGAAGGCCGAGGTGTTTCAGGCGCGGCGAGCGTCGGGGTTGGCGCGCGAAGCGTGCAGGGGTGTCCCCTACTGTAGTTATATTAATTAGATTAGTTACTTAAACATTTTCTTCTCTTGTCTACATGCATTAATACAATACACCGATAGTTACATATAAACTACGTTCAAAAATTACATTTACATATTCAATAACGTACGTTAAATTAGGAATTATTTTATACTGCTTGGTGTTTATTTAGTACTTTTTCACGACAATTTATTCAAGGAATTGTCTGTTCTATTTAAATAATTAACACTAAGACTATCTTTAATTTTTTAATTATCTGTTTTAGGAATAATATTCAGTTATTCAGTTGGTCTATTCCTTTTATAGTGAATATGTCATTTAGTTAATATGTCCATTTTTTTAATGCTAAAATATAATTTCTATTAATGGCCTAAAATGCCTAAATCTTCTCAGGTTATGAGAAAATAAAATAGATAAATATGCTTAAAAAACCCATAATAGTAAAATAGCACCTGTAAAATCTTACATTTTCATGAAAATTGTAGATTTTCAACAGTAATAAAGAAATTGGTTAGAAGATAAAAGAAATTTAATCAGATAAAGGTATACTAACATAATTTTTATATTTTTTGTTTTTCATGTATACTTATAATTATTAAGCTGTAATGTAAAATGACTCATACTTGAAATGACTGATTGGTTCTTCGAAGTGTTGTCATTGCTGATGCAAGCATTGACCTGCACTTATCCTTTGTGAGGAAAAGAAGGAAAACAAATATTATCTCTATATTAATAAATTCAATTTGTAAGCGGATTAAATAAATCTGTATTAATTTATCTACATAAAATTATATCTTTAATGTATACAATAGTTAGTTGACGACTCTCTAGTAAACGGCAGGCAAAAAGTAAATCTACCCCTGGTGGGACTCGAACCCACAATCCCCGGTTTAGGAGACCGATGCCTTATCCATTAGGCCACAGGGGCTTGTGTAGAACTGGACATTCATGATTATTAAGCTGTAGATTAAAATGAAGCTGTTATTGAATAAAATATTGTGTAAACGAGATAAATTTAATTATCGTTTATGTAAGTTACCAATGACAGATCAGCAGGAAGGACTGTTTTTACATTTTATATAAATTATTAGATGTTTGTGGAACCACCATTGGCACTTTACTACAGCAAAGTGACAATATAACGTTGATAACACAACAGCATATGATTAAATTGTATTTTTGCTGGATTGGTTAGCCATCTTGGGCCCATTCTCCACGGAAGTGACAAGAAATTCTGATTACTTCAGATGTTTCGGCTGTCAGTGCAGTTTAGCCCTGTATCCTTCACAACGCAAAACATACACATCCAACAAGTGGTTCTGGGAATTCAACACATGTCTACATTTTCAGAAATTATTTTGGACGTTTCAAACTTCGTCTCGTTAAAGAAGAAAAATTTAAATAAATATAACATATAACAAAAGAATGTAATATTAGGGGTGCAAAAAGCATACCCCATGTTTGCAACATCAACTTTTTGCTGACCCCCCACTTCAGTGAACCCTTGGGGGAAATAAATCAACTGCATGGCATCAATTACCTACGTGTATTTATTTGGTCCTTATTGCACAACCCTGTGTGCTAATTATCCTGGTCGTTTTCACATGTACAGTCATGTTTTTGATCTGGTGAAATACTATGTGTAAATTAATCCAAGGCATGATTCATGGGTGTAATTATCTCTCAATATTTGTTGGCAAGTGAAGTTTGTCACCGGTAGACGTGACGTCACCGTTTATAAATAGATCTACTTTGACGTGAATCAATTCTCTGCAGACTTTGACACTATTGATTCGTTATTAGTCATATTTGCTATAGTTATTCTACGATTTTATTTGTCACCTAATTTTCATCTCTGACGATTGTTGACTTAGTCATCCCATTTTATTTCACTATCACATAATCACTCAATCAATTGATGTTTACCACATTTTAATCAATTTTACTTCCCACAATATAAAATGAACTTTGAGACTTGTATTTTTAAAACGTCACTGGATAAACCAGTGTATAGAAACAATTTGTTTTTGGGGCCTTTTGCAAGTCTAACACTTCTTGACTGAGAGACTATAATAGCACGGTAGCACTCCTGACTTCAATACAGGGGATCACAGTTTCACATCCCGGGAGGTACCAACTTAATTTAGATTTAATTTTTAACAAATTCTTACATTAAAACTGTGTTTTCTTTTTCTTTTTAGAACGGTTTATCCCAAACATTGAAAAAAAATTAAAGCAACATTCTTCGTTACAACATGATGTATAAAAATAATTTTATAGAAAAAATACTTAAAACACTTCTTATCATTTAAGATTGGTCCATCCCCTCCAAGATGTCTGACCACTTCAGCCCCCCCTTCTCAACTCTCTCAATTATAAGCACGTGCGATGCATTAAGGCGGCCAGAAACTAGGTACTAGGTCACACACATAAATTACTAGGGGTAAACCCTGCACGCTTCGCGTGCCAAACGACATGGTTTGTCAAACTAATTTGAACGTTTGTGGCTGCCTTCACAAATTGTACTGCATGACTATAAAAAATATATTTTTTTACATGGTTTCCAGATAAAACAGCTGTTTGAGAACATTGCTTTAGGTTAAATTGAAACACAATGAAGTTCGAAGAAAAAATAACTGTTATTCGGTTGTAAGCGGAATGCTAATTGTGTCTGCATATTAATTCTATATATTTTCAATCTATGTGAAAAAAAAGCAAGCTAATTAGGATGGGACACGTATATATAGCAAAACATCTTGGTCCACTTGTGCTGCAACATTATAATGTATTCCATGTAAGTGACCAATATTGCGGGCGAGGTGCGGCCGCACCGCGACAGGACAATGGACTGGCGACGGTGGCGCGCGTGTCGGCGGGTCGGCGAACTTGAACGTGGAATGTGGGCCCCAGACGTGACGTCACCGGCCTATCTACCTCACTCGCCACTAAATGGCACAACACGGTCTGTATCGTTCCCGTCACTGACACAGACAGAAATTGTGTCCCAGGACCATTCCAGACACTTGAGCAATGGTAACATGTGTACAATTTTGCAAATAAAGAAGTATAATAACACCACATCATCGATTATTGGCATTTAATTTTCTTCGATAATTAAATGTAACTCAAACACATATTGTTCGGCGCCGGGAATGTAGATTTTATCCAAACAACAAATGAATATATGTGTGTGTGGGTAGATGGGCCATGAAAGATGAACATATGTGTGGGTAGATGGGCCATGAAAGATGGATATATGTTTGGGTATATGAACCGTGACAGATGAACACGTGTGTGTAGGAGTGGTTCATCAAAGATAAACATGTTTGAGGGAGTGGCCCATTAAAGATGAACATATGTGTGTAGGAGTGGCCCATCATAGATGAACGTGTGTGAGTGAGTGGTCCATCAAATATGAACACGTGTGTGAAGGACTGGTCCATCAAAGATGAACATGTATGTGAGGGAGTAGTCCATCAAAGATGAATACGTGTGTGAAGGACTGGCTCATCAAAGATGAACATATGAGTGTAGAACTGGCCCACCAAAGATGAACATGTGTGTGAGGGAGTAGTCCATCAAATATGAACATGTGTGTGAAGGACTGGCCCATCAAAGATGAACATCTGTGTGAGGGAGTGATCCATGAATGATAAACATGTGTGTGAAGGACTGGCCCATCTAAGATGAACATATTCTTACATTCTTATTCTTACATTCTTACATATGAGACGCCGACACAACGTTGTGCGTATTTTAAGGCGAATATGAATGGTTTTATGAGTGTAGGATGAGTGTAGATGAGTGTAGTCTGGTTACTAACTGAGTTCAACTGTTCCTCAGAAAGGGCAATTTATTAATAGCCCAACAGCCAGGGCAACTAAGGGACCTACAGCTTTACGTGGAATCCGAACCACGTAGTGCTGGTCTGATTTTCAGCTAATTGACAAGCCTGATGCTCAGTTATCTCCCCCACACAACATCCGCACAATGATTACCACCCAACATGGACACCCCAGACTTCTCTAGTAGTGTCCATGCCGATAGCAACCACCAAGCGGACGCCATGTCGGTATTAAGAGGACCGAGCATCCAACCTATCGCCTACAATCTCCCAAACACTTTGTCCCCATGTAGCTGGGTTACAGCACTGCGCCACCAGTGCCGACATATGTGTGTAGGAGTGGCTCATCAAAGATAAATATATGTGTAGCTAGATGGGCCGTCAAAAATGTACGTATGTGTAGCTGGATGGACCGTAAAATATGAACGTGTGTGTGAGGGAGTGGCCAATAACAGATGAACATATGTTTGGGTGGACGGTATGAATCTAGACTAAATAGCTTTATCGATCGCCAATTATTCCCATGTGGTTCTGGGGAAATGCGCATCTTGTTTAGGCATGCTGAAATCTAGATTCCATTAATTTGTATTAAAAGCGAGTGAACGATCAACGAATTTCCTGTAAAAACTAGGTTGGGTCTCAGCCAACAAAAATAAAGTAAAGACTTTGACCATCTTGTACATTTTTTGCAATCCTATTTATTACTATTTCACAATCACATTCGTCAATGGGCTAATACCGTAGTTGGTTAGATATTAGGTGATCCTGATTTGACCTACCAACCTAATATTAATTAAACAATTTTTCCAAAAAGTGAGCTGTTGATCATTTGACTGTACAGGTAACTGACTACATATTATTTTTATGACAAGAGGGCCTTAATTACATTGGTAGAAATCATGCCTACAGTCACCACGGTCAGAAGTCACTTCTTGGGGTTGTGTGCTAACTCGTCCAGGCGCCATCTCGTCCAGGACCCATATTCCTAGAAAAAAGTGTCAACTCCTCCGGGTGGGTTTTACGCATCAGTCAACAGGATAACTGAATCCACCCTTCGGGTCCGCCACCTTCCCAGGTATTTGAGCATGGCTATAGACATAGGTCCTGGCTACTGACCATGTGACGTAAGTATCACAGCGGTCAACAAGTTTTCCGCCTTCTGTTTAAGTCGTCATTTAGCTATCATCATTCACACTAGTGACTTCAAAGTAAATACAACTTATTCAAGTAATGGAATTCATAACAACGTAAAGGGGGCAACAAAGCTTGTGGGCTACCGGTATACGAAGAAAAGAGAGTATAAGTCTGGTGTTGTACTTCGCGATCATGTGCTGGCAAAGTGATGGTGTTTGTTCCATAAATCTTTTACTAAAACCTCTTCATGTTTGGCCAATGTAGGATAATATTTAGGACAAGTTGAAAATGTAATTTTATATATTCCAGAATAATCGTATTTGTTTTCATTATTTTTAGAATAATTATGTCGTAGTATATTTTTGATGTGTACCCCTACCCTGCCTCTATATATTGGAGGTCGCCCTGTACTGCAAGTCAAAGTGTACTTTGTCGCACGGTAGGGATGTTCGCTCTTACGAAACTAGAGGGAGGAATAATTACAGAACGCAGAGGCATAGAAGCGCAGCTTTCGAGCTTCTGCCATCACAAGTGGGTGTAAATATAATTTTCTCCCTGAACAAAGTAAAAATCAAAACCTGAATTTGTTCAAAAGACGTTTTAAACGCCTTTTGGTGGAAAGTGCTTTTTATTCAGTTGAGTAATTGTTTCAAAGCCGCTGGGACAATCAGTAAAAACCCAATCACGCAATTCTGGTGTCAAATGTATGAATGTAAGATGCATGTGCAAAATGTATGTATCAATGTGTCCGATTGTGTGTGTTTAGGCTAGACTAAATTATGACTTTTCAACACAATTGTTAATTGTATCGTGCAATAAATAAATTATTTATTTATTTGTCTTATATGTAATATTGTATCCTTTTTTGGAAAATATACTATGTAAAGATTTGTTAAAAATCACCATGATGGGTCATAAATATATAATTATTTTTCTTAATAGTTTATATAAAATATTATCATTACAGTATTTTGGTCTACATATTTATGTTTAGTTTTTAAATTTTAAGAGAGTTTATGTTAAAATATATTTACTGAGAGTATAGCAATTTTCAGACTGTTTTATAAAAAAAACTTAACAATAAGATTCTTACAAGATTCTTACAAGATTCTTACACATGAGACGCCGACACAACGTTGTGCGTATTTTAAGGCGAATATGAATGGTTTTATGAGTGTAGGATGAGTGTGGATGAGTGTAGTCTGGTTACTAACTGAGTTCAACTGTTCCTCAGAAAGGGCAATTTATTAATAGCCCAACAGCCAGGGCAACTAAGGGACCTACAGCTTTACGTGGAATCCGAACCACGTAGTGCTGGTCTGATTTTCAGCTAATTGACAAGCCTGATACTCAGTTATCTCCCCCACACAACATCCGCACAATGATTACCACCCAACATGGACACCTTTATAAGTGCTTTAGATGCGCAGTTATAAAAGTAAAAACTAACTTAAGTTCAGAATACTGATAGCGAAGGATGCCAGAGGTATCAGATCTACGTAATCTTAGCAAAGCTTAAACTTTGTGAGTAAATAATTCATTGAGTAGAAATTTATGTATACTCTAATTTATTGGTCTTGATACAAATTTAGACCAGTTCTTTTTGTAGTGTTACTTGGCTACTACTTTACGACGTTTAAAAAATGTTTACAACATTTTAGAAATAATCTTTAAAAAGTATTTTTTTTCATTGACGCTATTGAACATATTTAAAAAATCTTTACTATAATTATTATGTGGCATGTGTGCAAAACATTTGAGATCTGCACCTGTAATAATTCCTGAGAAAAAGGTACATAAGTGCAAAATAACGCAAACTGTGGATAGTTCTAACTGAAAAAGAAAATTTATTTGAAATATACATTTCTGAAATATACGTTTCCTGGGGCATGAAGGGTTATCCACGTCTTCTTCTTTTTCAAATACATCTTCTAACTACGGTAACTTAAGGACAATATAAGTTTATACAAAATAGGATGAAACATACTTTACAATAAATAAACGTATACTTTATTAAATAAAATAATGTGTAACTATTATTGCCAACAATTATGATTCCCTGGCGTGTATGTTGAGTGCAAGCTCACACGGCAGGTCACCTTTGACCAAAGTGGGCACGCAGTTCTGGCTGGCGCTAACAATGGACCTTATCGCACTAATTTTATGTAATAAAAAATTGTATTGGTTATTTTGATAATGACTTTAATAAATATTTGTTTGTGTAATATAATATTTAGGTATAGAGTATAAAATATATTTTTGTTTAAATAACACCATAGAATATAGAATTAGTCTGAATTTAGAATTACATGTTAAAATCTGTTGGTTATTTTAACTTTCTAATAGAAAGCAAGAAGCAGAATTTAGAGAAATTGTTAAATTTGTTATTGACTTTAAATAAAAACGTTGATACGTGGAGATAGCTAGTAGGTAAGTCTTTAATATAGTTGTAACCAGCCAGCCCGACGAGAGGGTTAGTATGGTTCCGCGAAGCCTTCCTAATCCACTGGCCATCACCCGAAAGCGGATCACTCAGGTATAAGGGCCGAGCCGTAACCGCAATATCCTGGGACCGATGGACGAGATCGCACTTGGACGAGTGTGCACGACACCACTTCTTGGATCCCCGCTCCCATATAGTCATTAGAAATAATGCCAAGTTTAGGAGTCTCTTCTTAGATCCTCGTCCAGTCTAGTCATTAAACGTCATCCCTACAATTACCAAGTTCAGGAGTCACTTCTTTGATCTCCGCTTCAGTCTTGTCACTAGAAGTCATCCCTACAGTTACCAAGTTTAGAAGTCAGTTCTTTGATCCCTGCTTCAGTCTAGTCATTAGAAGTCATCCCTACAGTTACTAAGTTCAGGAGTCACTTCTTTGATCTCCGCTCCAGTCTTGTCTATAGAAGTCATCCCTACAGTTACCAAGTTCAGGAGTCACTTCTTTGATCCCCGCTCCAGTCTTGTCATTAGAAGTCATCCCTACAGTTACCAAGTTCAGGAGTCACTTCTTTGATCTACGCTTCAGTCTTGTCATTAGAAGTCATCCCTACAGTTACCAAGTTCAGGAGTCACTTCTTTGATTCCCGCTCCAGTCTTGTTATTAGAAGTCATTCCTATAGTCACCAAGTTCAGGAATCACTTTTTTTTTATCCCCGCTTCAGTCTAATAATCAGAGGTAATCGCTAGTCACAACGCTAAGGAGTCACTTCTTTGATTCCCGCTCCAGTCTTGTCATTAGAAGTCATCCCTACAGTTACCAAGTTCAGGAGTCACTTCTTTGATTCCCGCTCCAGTCTTGTCATTAGTAGTCATCCCTACAGTCACCAAGTTCAGGAGTCACTTCTTTGATCCCCGCTCCAGTCTTGTCATTAGTAGTCATCCCTACAGTCACCAAGTTCAGGAGTCACTTCTTTGATCCCCGCTCCAGTCTTGTCATTAGTAGTCATACCTACAGTCACCAAGTTCAGGAGTCACTTCTTTGATTCCCGCTCCAGTCTTGTCATTAGAAGTCATCCCTACAGTCACCAAGTTCAGGAGTAACTTCTTTGATTCCCGCTCCAGTCTTGTCATTAGAAGTCATCCCTACAGTCACCAAGATCAGGAGTCACTTCTTTGATCCCCGCTCCAGTCTTGTCATTAGAAGTCATCCCTACAGTCACCAAGTTTAGGAGTCATTTCTTTGTTCCCCGCTTCAGTCTAGTCATTAGAAGTCATCCCTACAGTTACCAAGTTCAGGAGTCACTTCTTTGATCTCCGCTCCAGTCTTGTCATTAGAAGTCATCTCTACAGTTACCAAGTTCAGGAGTCACTTCTTTGATCCCCGCTCCAGTCTTGTCATTAGAAGTCATCCCTACAGTTACGAAGTTCAGGAGTCACTTCTTTGATCTCCGCTTCAGTCTTGTCATTAGAAGTCATCCCTACAGTTACCAAGTTTAGGAGTCACTTCTTTGATCCCCGCTTCAGTCTTGTCATTAGAAGTCATCCCTACAGTTACCAAGTTCAGGAGTCACTTCTTTGATCTCCGCTCCAGTCTTGTCATTAGTAGTCATCCCTACAGTTACCAAGTTCAGGAGTCACTTCTTTGATCTCCGCTCCAGTCTTAACATTCGAAGTCATCCCTACAGTTACCAAGTTCAGGAGTCACTTCTTTGATCTCCGCTCCAGTCTTGTCATTAGTAGTCATCCCTGCAGTTACCAAGTTCAGGAGTCACTTCTTTGATCTCCGCTCCAGTCTTGTCATTAGTAGTCATCCCTACAGTTACCAAGTTCAGGAGTCACTTCTTTAATTCCCGCTCCAGTCTTGTTATTAGAAGTCATTCCTACAGTCACCAAGTTCAGGAATCACTTTTTTTTATCCCCGCTTCAGTCTAATAATCAGAAGTAATCCCTAGGCACAACGCTAAGGAGTCACTTCTTTGATTCCCGCTCCAGTCTTGTCATTTGAAGTCATCCCTACAGTCACCAAGTTCAGGAGTCACTTCTTTGATCCCCGCTCCAGTCTTGTCATTAGAAGTCATCCCTACAGTCACCAAGTTTAGGAGTCACTTCTTTGATTCCCGCTCCAGGCTTGTCATTATAAGTCATCCCTGCAGTTACCAAGTTCAGGAGTCACTTCTTTGATCTCCGCTCCAGTCTTGTCATTAGTAGTCATCCCTACAGTTACCAAGTTCAGGAGTCACTTCTTTAATTCCCGCTCCAGTCTTGTTATTAGAAGTCATTCCTACAGTCACCAAGTTCAGGAATCACTTTTTTTTATCCCCGCTTCAGTCTAATAATCAGAAGTAATCCCTAGGCACAACGCTAAGGAGTCACTTCTTTGATTCCCGCTCCAGTCTTGTCATTTGAAGTCATCCCTACAGTCACCAAGTTCAGGAGTCACTTCTTTGATCCCCGCTCCAGTCTTGTCATTAGAAGTCATCCCTACAGTCACCAAGTTTAGGAGTCACTTCTTTGATTCCCGCTCCAGGCTTGTCATTATAAGTCATCCCTGCAGTTACCAAGTTCAGGAGTCACTTCTTTGATCTCCGCTCCAGTCTTGTCATTAGTAGTCATCCCTACAGTTACCAAGTTCAGGAGTCACTTCTTTAATTCCCGCTCCAGTCTTGTTATTAGAAGTCATTCCTACAGTCACCAAGTTCAGGAATCACTTTTTTTTATCCCCGCTTCAGTCTAATAATCAGAGGTAATCCCTAGTCACAACGCTAAGGAGTCACTTCTTTGATTCCCGCTCCAGTCTTGTCATTAGAAGTCATCCCTACAGTCACCAAGTTCAGGAGTCACTTCTTTGATTCCCGCTCCAGTCTTGTCATTAGAAGTCATCCCTACAGTCACCAAGTTCAGGAGTCACTTCTTTGATTCCCGCTCCAGTCTTGTCATTAGTAGTCATCCCTACAGTCACCAATTCAGGAGTCACTTCTTTGATCCCCGCTCCAGTCTTGTCATTAAAAGTCATTCCTACAGTCACCAAGTTCAGGAGTCACTTCTTCGATCCCCGCTCAAGTTTTGTCATTAGAAGTCATCCCTATAGTTACCAACTTCTGGAGTCACTTCATTGATCCCCGCTTCAGTCTTGTCATTAGTAGTCATCCCTATAGTTACCAAGTTCAGGAGTCACTTCTTTGATCCCCGCTTCAGTCTAATAATCAGAGGTAATCCCTAGTCTCAACGCTAAGGAGTCACTTCTTTGATCTCCGCTTCAGTCTTGTCATTAGAAGTCATCCCTATAGTTACCAAGTTCAGGAGTCACTTCATTGATCCCCTCTTCAGTCTAATAATTAATCAGAGGTAATCCCTAGTCTCAACGCTAAGGAGTCACTTCTTTGATCTCCGCTTCAGTCTTGTCATTAGAAATCATCCCTATAGTTACCAAGTTCAGGAGTCACTTCTTTGATCTCCGCTTCAGTCTTGTCATTAGAAGTCATTCCTATAGTCACCAAGTTCAGGAGTCACTTCTTTGATCTCCGCTTCAGTCTTGTCATTAGAAGTCATCCCTATAGTTACCAAGTTCAGGAGTCACTTCTTTGATCTCCGCTTCAGTCTTGTCATTAGAAGTAATCCCTATAGTTACCAAGTTCAGGAGTCACTTCTTTGATCCCCGCTTCAGTCTAATAATCAGAGGTAATCCCTAGTCTCAACGCTAAGGAGTCACTTCTTTGATCTCCGCTTCAGTCTTGTCATTAGAAGTCATCCCTACAGTCACCAAGTTTAGGAGTCACTACTTTGATTCCCGCTCCAGTCTTGTCATTATAAGTCATCCCTACAGTCACCATGTTCAGGAGTCACTTCTTTGATTCCCGCTCCAGTCTTGTCATTAGAAATCATCCCTACAGTCACCAAGTTTAGGAGTCACTTCTTTGATCCCCGCTCCAGTCTTGTCATTAGAAGTCATCCCTACAGTCACCAAGTTGAGGAGTCACTTCTTTGATCCCCGCTTCAGTCTTGTCATTAGTAGTCATCCCTACAGTCACCAAGTTCAGGAGTCACTTCTTTGATCCCCGCTCCAGTCTTGTCAATAGAAGTCATCCCTATAGTTACCAAGTTCATGAGTCACTTCTTTGATCTCCGCTTCAGTCTTGTCATTAGAAGTCATCCTTATAGTTACCAAGTTCAGGAGTCACTTCTTTGATCCCCGCTCCAGTCTTGTCATTAGAAGTCATCTCTATAGTTACCAACTTCTGGAGTCACTTCATTGATCCCCGCTTCAGTCTTGTCATTAGTAGTCATCCCTACAGTCACCATGTTCAGAAGTCACTTCTTTGATCCCCGCTCCAGTCTTGTCATTAGAAGTCATCCCAATAGTTACCAAGTTCAGGAGTCACTTCTTTGATCTCCGCTTCAGTCTTGTCATTAGAAGTCATCCCTATAGTTACCAAATTCAGGAGTCACTTCTTTGATCCCCGCTTCAGTCTAATAATCAGAGGTAATCCCTAGTCTCAACGCTAAGGAGTCACTTCTTTGATCTCCGCTTCAGTCTTGTCATTAGAAGTCATTCCTATAGTCACCAAGTTCAGGAGTCACTTCATTGATCCCCTCTTCAGTCTAATAATTAATCAGAGGTAATCCCTAGTCTCAACGCTAAGGAGTCACTTCTTTGATCTCCGCTTTAGTCTTGTCATTAGAAGTCATCCCTATAGTTACCATGTTCTGGAGTCACTTCTTTGATCTCCGCTTCAGTCTTGTCATTAGAAGTCATTCCTATAGTCACCAAGTTCAGGAGTCACTTCTTTGATCTCCGCTTCAGTTTTGTCATTAGTAGTCATCCCTACAGTCACCATGTTCAGGAGTCACTTCTTTGATCCCCGCTTCAGTCTTGTCATTAGAAGTCATTCCTATAGTTACCAAGTTCAGGAGTCACTTCTTTGATCTCCGCTTCAGTCTAATAATAATTAATTAGTGGTAATCCCTAGTCTCAACGCTAGGAGTCACTTCCTGGATACCTCAAGATGACAAGTGATCGATGAACAATTAAGTTAAGTTGATATGAATGAGCTGTTAGAGAAATCCGTTGGTTTTCAGTCGCAGGAAATTATCATGTTAACATTTTTATAAGATATGTCAGTTGTTATGAACAGCAGCCATTAGTTGCTAATAAGACATTATAAGACTAATAAGACACATGTAAGACATCCGTCCAATAAAAATTACTTAATTGCTTATATATCTTCTATTACATAATCTCTGGTTCGTTATCTACCTACAAAACAGACCGCTGATTTTGTTGCTGAATTTTTTAGGCAACACTTGAACAGAATTTAATGAATCTTTTTTTAATTGAAGGACATTTTGCGTAACATGACATGTCAAAGCTTTATTTATCACATCATTTATTGATAATGATAACTGTGCTTGAGTTATCAATAATTTTTAAAATTATTGATCGTATTTTTTTCGTAAGTCAAACAAAGCCAGTAATAGGCCTATATTGATGTTTTTAAAACTATACATATTTCATAATTTTACAAATGAACTGTTTATGATGTTTTTAAATTACTTTTTTTTAAGTTCATAAGTTTTCAAATCAGCTGTTTCTTTACTTTTTTCGCCTTCGTCACATTCTTGCCAAATTTATCGAACACTATTAGTAAGAACAATATAAATCATTGCAATGTATTATTTTATTTATTTTTTTATATCTACGTTATAATCTCATGCCAGGTATTACGGTAGGCTGAGTTGATCGTGTGGCTGAGGAAAAATCCCACACGAGTTAGTAGGGATGGCAAATAAGTTCAACATGTCGATATATTGTAAACCAAATATCGATCTAACTATAATATCGAAAGAAAAATATCGATATATCGGGTAACCGATACATCGAACTGTAAATGATTTATCTGTTTAAAATTGTGCACTAACTCTTATGTGATGACCAAAAATACACTCATGTTTTGCTGTCATAAGAATAGCCTACTGAATGAAAAAATTAAGTACATTTATCTACACGAAACAAGTTGTGGTCTGTGTGGTTGAATGAAAATAAATCAAAATAAGATTAACTATACATTTAATTATTAAGCTAATTATAAAATAATAATGAAATAACATTGTTAATTTTTTTCACATTTCAACATGCCATTAAGCTCCTTATAAACACTAAAAATTAAACAAACTAATTCACTAGGGCATTTAAATTAGGCATCTTAAGTCAGCGTTGTGAACTCACACACAACTTAATTTACCCATTCCACACATTGCTCTAAAATAAACTACATTTTAGTGCGTTAACCTCACGTAAAACAAACTAAATAAAGTTACTATATTATAAAAATGAATGTTTTGTAGGCATAAAAGACAATTTAAATGTGTTTATTTTTTAATCGTGATGATTTTAGGGAGAGAGAATAACGTCAAAATTTAGTGATATGACATACCGGACCAAAATATCGATATAGCCGATAATATCGAAAAAATCGATACTAATATATCGATATATCGAAACATATTTAACGATATTTCCGATATTGACATCCCTATACACGAGGCCTTCGGCCTGGCTCGTCCTCAACAGAGCCACAGCACGGGGTTTGGGGCGTATCCTCCAGCGTGTATTTGTAATCCCTGTAAGGTATCGCGTAATTATTGGACTGACTTATTTGGCACAACTTTTGAGGAAAAACTAAAACTTTTCCCCTCTTGCAAAATCGAATCTTAAGATTCCGTGCAAAGTTACAGTAATTCCAAATTTTTTCTGAGATACGAGTAACTCTGGAACGGTTAGGTTGGTTGGGTCTGGACTAGGCTTAATAATTGATAGAATAATAAATGTTTCGTTAAAAATAGCTGATAAATAGTTCTATTAATTGAGCTTAGTTCGAATCATATGGTTCAAACTTAACCGTTCGAATGTTATTAAAATTTTTATATTTTAGAAAATTCCAGAACCCCGCTCAAGGGAAAAAGTTATAGATTTTCTCAAGAATCGCGCTCTATGTAATCTTGCCCATTAAGTTTATGAGACATTAAAATTTAATATTTATTTCATAATACAACTAGATTGAATTTAGTTACTAAGTCATATAGAAGCAATATATTATGTCCATTAGCAATACAATGTTTTAACATAAACAACATTCCTCATGTGCCACTAACTGTATTTGTAAATGCTTAGAAAACTAAATATTGTCCTTTTTAACCTTGATTTATCCAACTTCACTTGTTTTCTTGTGTGTTATTATCATTTCCAACGAATACACGAAAAATGCGTTCAGCGAAAAATGCGTACATCAGGAATCTTGCGAAATATGCGTACAGGATCAAGTTTTGACAGATGACGAGGGTAAACTATGACGTCACAACAATTAGATAGGCGAAAAATGCGTACAACTTTTAGGGCAAATGGATCTTTTACAACAATTGAATTATATAAATGCGTTTACCTCTAAAATAAATATGAATGTCGCTTAGTTTCTTGGGATTGGAGAACCTAACCTAACCTAACCTAACCTAATTTCGCTGTACGCATCTTTCATGCCACCGGGGAGAATACTTACCCTCGTCAAATACCACTATTTCCTTCTGTACGCATATTTCGCTGTACGCATTTTTCGCTGTACGCATCTTTCGTGCCACCTTTCCAACAGCAATTCAGTTTTGGGTCATTTCGAGCTTAATGAATTGCTTAAATGACCCTAATATTTGTGTAATATTTTATATACACACATTTTGAGTTTAGAACTTGATTGAGTTTAGATTGTTCTGGTGATGTTTAGTTGAGGTGACACAATTATAAACAAGAAAAACATTATTTATGTAATTTTAATTCATGGTATACCCCTAGGATTTTTTATATCAAGTAAATATTTTTCCTTACCTCCGACTCTATCCTTTGAGTTCGGCTTCTATTGGTTACATGTTTTTACATTTTTGTACAGTATGTCTTTATCGTCATCTTTTATTACAAAAAATGTTTTAAAAATAATTAGTTGTAAATACAAGTTAAAATGAAAAACGTTAAATAAAACAAATTATTTTAAATAAAATAATTTAAATAACATTCAAATTGAAGTCTAACGATGACGAATTCTCTTCAGACCATGTAACCAATAGGTACGTGTCCAATTACAGCTGAGTCGCGTTTAAGAAAACCTATTTCATTGTCTATATGATGTTATATTAATTTCTAGCCGTATAACAATCAATAATTTTGTGTCGTATTTTCTTTTATTTATTTGTACATACAGTATACACCATTTTAAGTATTTTATCATTTTAAGTACTGCATTGTAGTTGATTTTGAAAATAAGCATTCTTAATTTCAATTAAATCGCTGGGAATGACTTTCTTTGGTGATTGTCTACTAAAAAGCGTTAAAATAAAACTGACATTTTATGTTTTTTCAAAGACACTACATCAGTAACAGCTACTCTGTATTTTTCTTTGTCAGTCATAATGACTTTTGAAATATAAATTGCAAAGCAATAAAACTGACGAGTCATTATTGAGCTTAAGAAGTCAATCGATCTTTATCGTATTCGTTTTTCCAGCATGTTTATTTACTCCGAGCATTCTCCATTTCATGTTTGACATTCCCATCAATCTGCGTTCTCTATAACTGGACTGTCTCTTTATCCATTTAAGGTACCGGCTTTCCTGTAGTCTAACTCTTGTAGTGAATCAAGTATACCAGTTCGCGTTTCACACTTTTTTGCAGGCTCCAAGAGAGAATCCTGTTCCTGGAGAATCCTGTAACAATTAACTGTAGTAAAGATCGACAGTAATATTTCCCTCGTCATAGGACGATATAAGATCCTTTGGTCAATGACTTCAGCTCTCGGGAGTCCATATCCCCATGGCCGTAGAACGTTTGGCACACATTTTTGGCCGATTTGGAATGGCACTTTTGGCACAGTCATTAGAGGGGATTAAGAAGGGTCAACCTGTAAGTTTCAGAAAGGCACGATTGGCACACACCGCCCGGCCAGGTAGTAGCAGCCAGGTGGCCAGAATGCGGGAAAATGGGAACTTTTTTGCCCCCGCAAATTCTCTGCTGTGGTGCTTATTGAAGTAAGCAACTAACCTAACCTAACCTAACCTAACCTGCGGTAGATCACAGCTGCTACCCAGGTAGATCACGGATGCTACCCGAGTAGATCACGGCTGCTACCCAAGTAGATCACGGATGCTACCCAATTGGAACACGGATGCTACCCAAATAGATCATGATCTAACCTAACCTAACCTAACCTAACCTAACCTAACCTGCGGTAGATCACAGCTGCTACCCAGGTAGATCACGGATGCTACCCGAGTAGATCACGGCTGCTACCCAAGTAGATCACGGATGCTACCCAATTGGAACACGGATGCTACCCAAATAGATCATGATCTAACCTAACCTAACCTAACCTAACCTAGTGAGGTTTAAATTTAAAAATTTGTTATATCACGGGCAAATGACTGCCACGCAGAGTTGACGGGAATAATAAAATTCCCGTTTTCCCTCGTTCGATCGCGTCTACCTGGTCGAGCGACTGTGCCAATCCTGCCTTTTCCAAGCAGGCGAGTTGACCCTACTTATTCCGCTCTAATGATTGTGCCAAAACTGCCATGGGCAGAAGGTCCAAAAATGTGTGCCAAACGTCCGATCCCCATCCCCATGGCTTTGATTGACCTTGTTGACAAGGTCAAAGATTTCCGCTCTAAGGGGTTCGTATCACCATAGTTTTGAATGACTTTGTTGACAAAGTCAAAAGATCACTACTCTTGGGAGTCCGTATCACCATAAGTTTTATTGACCTCATTGGCAAAGTCAAAGACCACTGCTCTTGAGAGTCCGTATCACCATGGCTTTGATTGACCTTGTTGACAAAGACAAAGATCACTGCTCTTGAGAGTCCGTACTACCATGGCTTTGATTGACCTTGTTGACAAAGTCAAAGACCACCGCTCTTGAGAGTCCATATCACCATGGCTTTGATTGACCTTGTTGACAAAGACAAAGATCACTGCTCTTGAGAGTCCGTACTACCATGGCTTTGATTGACCTTGTTGACAAAGTTAAAGATCACTGCTCTTGAGAGTCCATATCCCCATGGCTTTGATTGACCTTGTTGACAAGGTCAAAGATTTCCGCTCTTGGGGGTCCGTATCACCATAGTTTTGAATTACCTTGTTGACAAAGTCAAAATATTACTGCTCTTGGGAGTCCGTATCACCATGAGTTTTATTGACCTTATTGGCAAAGTCAAAGATCACCACTCTTGAGAGTCCGTATGACCATGGCTTTGATTGAAGTTATTGACTAAGTCAAAGATCACCACTCTTGAGAGTCCATATCACTATGGCTTTGATTGACCTTGAGAGTCCGTACTACCATGGCTTTGATTGAACTTGTTGACAAAGTCAAAGATCACCGCTCTTGTAGTCTGTATCACCATGGCTTTGATTGACCTTGTTGACAAAGTCAAAGATCACCGCTCTTGGGAGTCCGTAACACCATGGCTTTGATTGACCTTGTTGACAAAGACTAAGATCACCGCTTTTGGTAGTCCGTATTCCATGGCTTTGATTGACCTTGTTGACAAGGTCAAAGATTTCCGCTCTTGAGAGTCCGTACTACCATGGCTTTGATCGACCTTGTTGACAAAGACAAAGATCACCGCTCTTGAGAGTCCGTACTACAATGGCTTTGATTGACCTTGTTGACAAGGGCAAAGTCCACACTGTAGTGAATCTTTATCACCTTGAACTTGTTGGCTAGACGAAATAGACCATATTATGTAAAGTAGAATCTAAAGACAAACATATCTTTTGATATTAAGGGAATATAAGGCTTTTCAAAAGGTGCTACAGTCCACGCTCAGAAAAAATAACTGATTTTTATTTTTCATAAATATTTTTCAGATATAATAACTTCTAGAAAAATGAGTTGTTCTAGAATTCAGTTAGGTTGTTAATAAAGACGATTCTTGACAATAAAGCAACTGTCTTGCCTTGTTCAAGCAAGGCCACAATTGGGCTCTATTTTAAAATGTCAAGAACAATTTATGGCACTACACTTAAGTTGGCTAGTGTCTAAGTTGAGTAAGTTAACGTTTTGTCAGGCTGAGTTACGTTTTATAAGTTTTATTTCGGTAGGTTAGCCACGTCGTATCCTTTACGTAAAATTGTTGACAACCTCTGAGGAAGCCTGATCATGTACCTGCCTGTCTGTAGTGGGCCGTCGGGGCCTTGGCCCGGTTGCGGCGCGGCGGGAAGGCGTCTAGACGCTGACGTAACCCAAGGTCGACCAACCAGAATACCTGCTCCCATTCTCGCAGGTGATTAGCCACATTCTGTACTGATATTTCTAAATAAATTCACCGCATATTGTTAACAAATATGAAATTCGGTAGATTCCGTTACATGCCACCCAAATAGAAACTATGATATACAGCTGAAATCATGTAACATAACCTAAACTAACTAAACTTAACCTAATCTTGTATTTGAGGGGCATATAACGGAATCTGACCAAAAATTCTATCAGCGTTTTCCAGCAATCAACTTACATTATAGAGAAATATCCGTTTTATATAAGTTTTGGTAGCGATGAAGATTGCTAAACACTGCAAACAGTAATTTATGATAATTAGCGTTTTAAATAATTATTAGGTGTTATGTATGCGTGTAATACAATACTAAGAAAAGCAAATGTAGAGCGGACAGGTCTGACCTCGCAAGACATTTTATGGAGGATTTTTTTGTAATTCGATACTTGTGATGCAAGAGAGGATTTGGACATGGATTGCCAATCGCTCTGAATGAAAAGTATACTTTGACTTTTTTGAAAAAGAAAAAAAACAATAATATAAGTAAAAAAATTACAATGAACCTAAGAAAATTGGGTTTTTCATTTTGGCTAAAAAAATATATTTGTGTATTAATTAGTCCTAAATTGTAAAATGTATGGCAATTTTATTTGAAAACTTACGAACAAATCATTACATTACGTTATATATATGAAAGTAAATTAAAAAATTTTAGAAATAAAATTTAACTGTATATATCCTGTTATAGGTAATTTTTGTTTAATTACTTCAGGGTCTTTATAATTATTTTTAAAACTAAGACACAAATAGTTTTAGTATAACTATTCTTCGGTGAAACACGTTAAGGAATAGAAAACAACGAGATCACTTTTTGTATTGCAATTTAAATAAAATGTAGATGAATTTCCCTTATACTCATCGATTTATGAATCTCCCGACTTGACATGAGCGCGCTTAGTGTCACTTAAGTGAAGCTCTGACACGCGGTGTTGTCAAGAGCGTTTTGAGTCTGGCAATGTACAACAATATATAAACAGTAAAAATCAAAAATGCACAAGAAATCAAAATGTTAACTCGCACGCAAATGCATACAAGCAGGTTATAAAACAAGTGTAGATAAAGAATTGAAACGTGGCAACCATGCAAGGTGTCAAGGCGTTGCTATTGTTACGGCTGGGTAGTTTGTCACGCCATTGGTCCGTAGAATTCCCAACATCCTCGTAGTTCCAGCACTTGCTGTAGGAGCGCTCTGAAGTCGTCGGGAGATTCGGTAAATTGATTATAGTAGATGATTACACCCTTGAATATTTTTAGATAGATGTAATTTTGTCAGATTATGAGAATTTCATCCAACACTGAAAACAGGGGATGGCAGGGTCAATACAATTGTTCTTATCAAGTCTGTAAAATAAGTAGAATGTCCTTAACTAGACTAGAGTATCTAAACTATTTGATTCTATAAGATTAGCCTCTACAATTGTAACCAAATTTTAGTCTACAGAGTTAACAATAATATTTTTATTAAGTTCCCCATTTTGTGTTATTCATCTCCCATCACAACTATTTTCTACACTAAGTGTGCAATTTACGCTCGACCCAAAACCATAGTTGATTCCCCCCGTATTACGAAGTAATACAACCCCCCACCTATTTAGACTTTTATCGACCAAGCGGAAATACAATCTGAATCCTTTCATTATATGGGGTTTGTTAATTTAATTAATTATAAAAACCAAATTTATGTATGTTAAAATTGTTAAAAAAGTGAATTTTTGTACACAGTAGACGATAGTCATCTTGGGTTTCAGTAAGTTATTCTCTATAAAAAGTCTCAGCCCGTTGTGGACTCGAAGTTGTAAATGGTTATACTTACGGGGCCGTTTCACACCAATGGTCGATTTGTTATTACGAAATGAAATTTAAATAGTTTATTCCAGGAAAACGTTCACACCAATGGTCGATTTGTTATTACGAAATGAAATTTAAATAGTTTATTCCAGGAAAACGTGATTTACTTAAATTAACACATACAAGAGTTCTGGAAATATATGACGACAATACAGTAATTACTTTGCCTGAGCGGAGCACTAAACTTATTTCCAGCTTGTGATGAAAATAAATTTTAATATGTAACTACATACATTTAAAGTAAGATCCTGCAGAAAAAAACCGAAAACACATCTTGTTTAGATAAAATAAAATTAAAAAATATATATAAATATGTATATACTTTACAACTTTAATTAAAATATACAGTATATATATAAGTATATTATATATATATATATATTAACACGTATTGCATACATAATATCAATACCATAATAATTATTAAACATCCTTATTCTAATAAAACTGATATTCCTTTAAGAAAACTGACATTTAAACCTCAGTAGTTACAGAAGTGATAAATTAAAAAAAATAATAATTAATACTGTTTTTTTAATAATAATTAAAAACGACAGCAAGTTCCAAGCAACTAAAATCTGCTCCAACTAAACAATTTTACAATTAGTCTTAAAATGATTCGCTTCCGAAACCGGTTTTTGTTCACGGAGAAGCGGGTAGCAAAGATCACAGAATATTATGACATATCTAATATTTATTTCTAATACATTATTCGTCATTTAAGTTTCCCAGTGTTGACCTAATATCGCGAGGCAATTGGAATTATACAACAGTATCGAATCCTGGTAACGAACGCTGGAACTAACTGGGTCGTGTCACTGGCCCCTATGCCCCCTATTTACTAACCAACCACACATTGCCGAGCAAAAACGCCGTCCTGCGCTCGGGGTGCTTATCAACCAACTCCCTGTTTATTGTTTTTATAAAAAGGTACACTTATGTGTATTGGGAAACAATTGTAACACAACACCCTACGTCAGCTGGCTCTACGTACGTTAACACCAATTCTTGCTGTGTATACTATAGATTTGATGAGGAGTGGCTGGCTGGATGCGCAGCTGCACAGGAACGTATTGCGCATGCGCCGGTAGCTAGGAACTCTGCTCACTGTCCCAGTAGAGTATAATGGTTACTAGCCATTCTAAAAACATTTAATTATTTATTTCTACATGACATATTTAGTGTAACTGATACTTTTAAACACAGAGAGACAATTATTAAATACAAAGCAGGATGACGAGGTGTCAGCCAGAGAAGCTAACTTGTTTGTAGTAAAGTCTGAAGCGGAGAGCCAGCCGTAAATTAGCAAAAAGGTAGTAGTGGGGTGCCTCTCACCCCCCCCCCCTTCCATCTGCACGAACTGATTCTTCACAAGAAAATTTGTCTGTACTACAGATGCTACGGAGCCATGCAGTGTGAGTGTAGGATGAGTGGAAATGCCTTATACACAGGACTCTTTGTCCTGGTAAAACATCCTCAGCCATTTGCCATTATTAAAAGATAAACACCTGACTCCGTCTAGACACCTTACACGTGTCTCTAGAGCCCGATAAACACCGTAGAATAGTAGTCCAGGTAGTACAGTACTTTGAACTTCGTATGTACTGTTGCTTATATGTAACCCTAATAATATTATATAAAAACGCAGTATTTAACTTTAATCATGACATCATTATTACTTTAAGTGACATAATTGGCAATTTGCTAATTGGTCGGTAAGGAGGTAAAAGGGGGTGACCAAATGTGATTGTGGGGGGAGACCACGTGACCCGGCACACGTGACCGGATCTCGGATCGTCATTGGCGTAAATTGATATGCCATTAGACGTCATCGATTTCATCGTTAGGTGAGATTTTCGTCAACTGAAACACTACTCCTTTAAGGATGTAATTGAATATTGACTAGGGGACACCCCTGGTCGCTTAACGTACCAACCTGTCGGTCTTGACTAAACTGAATTGACAAGGACTATTAAAAGCAACGAAACAAGTATATATTTTGTTTAACAGGTGATTTTTCACTATGTACAAAATCAGATGGTTATGAAATCTCTGTAAAAATACGCAACGAATGAGAAACGTATGACATCTCTTGGCGCACCAAACAATTTTCCTCGTACATAAGAGACAAACCAAAACATAAAAATACATAAATATATAGAACCTTTCACATTCCATCAGGGATTTACAAGAATAAAATAACTCTAAACCAATGTTAAAAGCATTGCAGTGTCATCATGGCTTCAGTGTCCTGAAATGTTTAAATAAAGGTGTTTAAGATTATCGGAGATCTTTTCTTATGAGGCAGCTCAGGATTCGGAGTGTTGAGTGCAATCCCTTCTGAGCCGTTGGTCAGTAGTAGCCTACTCATGGTGTAAGTATACTCTACTTATACCATGAGTAGTACTTCACTGCCGTGGAACAGTGAACCAAAGTGCAGGAACAGTAAACTATCGACACTAAATTACTATAATCTTTTAAAAATAATTATGAAACCTTAACAGGATTTGAAAAAAAGTACAAACCCCTAAAGAATGGCGTTGTACACTAAGCAATTCATATTAGCTAAAAGGTATGAAATATATGTACAGGAGATAAATAACATAAAAAGAATTGAAATAAATAAAAAATAAAACAATTTTACTAACAACAACAAAAGTCTCAGAAATGAAATTTACGGTTTCACCAATTACTTTGAAATTAGCGATAGTTCGAATTTACTAAATCAACTTGCGTGTTTTTGTATACGCAAAATTCTAGAGAGTGGATTTATTTGATATTTTTACACAACTTTGAATTCATATACAAGATACATCAGTGTTTTTATGTATTTAGTTCCTAACAGTGTAAAAGTGGACAAGCATTTGTATATCCCGATCTACGTTCATTTCACAAATGAAAATATCAGTGCTGAAAAAGTGCTCTTGTGAGATTATATAAGCATATTCGTCTCCATTAATTCCCACTAGCCCACCCATACACGTACATTTGTGTTGACCCACCCACCCGCCCATACGCGTACAGTGGTGTTGACCCACCCAGCCGCCCATATACGTACAGTGGTGTTTACCCACCCACTCGCCCATACACGTACAGTGGTGTTGACCCACCCACCCATACACGTACAGTGGTGTTGACCCACCCACCCGCCCATACGCGTACAGTGGTGTGGACCCACCCACCCGCCCATACGCGTACAGTGGTGTTGACCCACCCAGCCGACCATACACGTACAGTGGTGTTGACCCACCCACTCGCCCATACACGTACAGTGGTGTTGACCCACCCACCCGCCCATACACGTACAGTGGTGTTGACCCACCCAGCCGCCCATATACGTACAGTGGTCTTGACCCACCCACTCGCCCATACACGTACAGTGGTGTTGACCCACCTACCCGGCCATACACGTACAGTGGTGTTGACCCACCCAGCCGACCATACACGTACAGTGGTGTTGACCCACCCACTCGCCCATACACGTACAGTGGTGTTGACCCACCCACCCGCCCATACACGTACGCACGTACAGTGGTGTTGACCCACCCACTCGCCCATACACGTACAGTGGTGTTGACCCACCCACCCACCCATACACGTACAGTGGTGTTGACCCACCCACTCGCCCATACACGTACAGTGGTGTTGACCCACCCAGCCGCCCATATACGTACAGTGGTCTTGACCCACCCACTCGCCCATACACGTAAGTTACAGTGGTGTTGACCCACCCACCCATACACGTACAGTGGTGTTGACCCACCCACCCGCCCATACGCGTACAGTGGTGTGGACCCACCCACCCGCCCATACGCGTACAGTGGTGTTGACCCACCCAGCCAACCATACACGTACAGTGGTGTTGACCCACCCACTCGCCCATACACGTACAGTGGTGTTGACCCACCCACTCGCCCATACACGTACAGTGGTGTTGACCCACCCACTCGCCCATACACGTACAGTGGTGTTGACCCACCCACTCACCCATACACGTACAGTGGTGTTGACCCACCCACCCGCCCATACGCGTACAGTGGTGTGGACCCACCCACCCACCCATACGCGTACAGTGGTGTTGACCCACCCAGCCGACCATACACGTACAGTGGTGTTGACCCACCCACTCACCCATACACGTACAGTGGTGTTGACCCACCCACTCGCCCATACACGTACAGTGGTGTTGACCCACCCACCCACCCATACACGTACAGTGGTGTTGACCCACCCACCCGCCCATACGCGTACAGTGGTGTGGACCCACCCACCCGCCCATACGCGTACAGTGGTGTTGACCCACCCAGCCGACCATACACGTACAGTGGTGTTGACCCACCCACTCGCCCATACACGTACAGTGGTGTTGACCCACCCACTCGCCCATACACGTACAGTGGTGTTGACCCACCCACTCGCCCATATACGTACAGTGGTCTTGACCCACCCACTCGCCCATACACGTACAGTGGTGTTGACCCACCCACTCGCCCATACACGTACAGTGTTGTTGACCCACCCACCCACCCATACACGTACACGTACAGTGGTGTTGACTCATCCACCCATCCATATACACACAGTGGTGTTGATGGTGTATCAAACACTACTCCAACTTTAAAGTAAGTATCTTACCTCAGCTAAGTCCAGAAGACTGTGAGTTAGATGTTCACTGTCACGTAAGGATACTTCACGATGGTTCTCCCTTACCAGCTTGTAGTAGTTCTTGAACTCACCGAGCTATATCAAACACTACTCCAACTTTAGAATAAAATTCGTCCTACGTCTCACCGACATGTCAATATTGATAATATGTGAATGTCATTCAAAATATCTGGCACCATCAATACCACTATTCGTGTATGGGTGGGTGGGTGAATCAATACTACTGTACGTGTATGGGTGGGTGAGTCAATACCACTGTACGTGTATGGGTGGGTGGGTGGGTCAATACCACTGTTCGTGTTTGGGTGGGCGGGCGGGTATTTGTTAATAATAGGCAGTATTTGTTTCATTAATTATAATATCATTATTTCTGTTATAATATAATTTATGTGTATATTATATCAGAATCATGTCCTGTAAGTTTATTACTGTGACCAGACGAATGTTTATTTATGAAAACAGCTTCAAGTTACTTTAATTCAGATAAAATCAAGCCACAGCAAAGCATGGCTGGGTTCAGCTAGTGTAATATAAATTCAAGGTAACCTACAAATTTGCAAATTTTAATCACATTTTGGGAACACGTGTAGTTGGGAGATTTAGGATTTAAAAACATATAATACACAAAGAGGTAAGTAACCTTTAGTGATAAGAGAAAGATAACAGATTTTACTACATTTATCGTCAATTTCGAAATCAACGGAATTACGTAAAAAGACACTGATCAAATTATAATGTTTAAGTCATAAAAATTGTAAAATTGATAAATTATACTCATTTCATCAGTCGATTTTGTAATTAAAAATTAAGACAAGTTTGTTAATGTTACATTTGTATTTAAATGATTTAGAGGAGGTATAACAACAGGAAACTCATTAGAAAGGAATTCAGGAAAACGGCGCAGAAAAGAAATCTTTACTATTGCTGACTCATCATGTGCGGATAACAACCATAACGAAAATTACCATAGAATATCTGAGTGAAAAAGCAAAATAAGAAAATTATTGTAGCATCATGCGAACGAATAACCGCGCTAATATGAAGATAACTCATCTCAACCTTCATTCAGTTAATAAATATATACTTTTATCAACACCAAAAGTATTTTTATTAATTAAGCTAGTAACATTTTGTTTATGTAATCGTACATTTGATAGCCGCCACCAATTATTTAAACTACCTGTTTTTATTGTTCCCATTAGAATAGTATTTTTTTTTTTTTAACTTTTTGTCCAAAAGGAATCTATAGTAAATAAAGCAATTACGTTTTTAAAGACAGAAGTCAACGTTCGATTAATTAATTGTCGTAACTATGAACTTTTTCAATGACGATTTGATAAAAATACTAGACACAACACAAAGTTCATTGCCATTTGATAATTCGGCAAAGTTAAAAACTTGTCCTCTTCTTATTCAGTTTTGGAGTTTGCGTTAAAGTTAATTTGTATAAATCGGCCGTTGTGGTCGTTTCAACGTGCAAAGTGTAGTTATTTTTACAGTACTAGGACACTTATCGTAACGTATCTATAGTTCGAATAAAATAACTTTGGTACTGGCGAAACGGCCTCACGCCACTGGTCTGAAATGTCAAAACTCTGAGCTTTAACTTGCTGTCAAATGTAAAATAAGCAAGCAATAATTTTCAAACTAATTGTATAGTGTACACCATTTTATATTCTTTAAGGAAAAATTATGCTGGAGATTTTTCTAGAGCTAATTTGCTTTTTAAAGTGATATTTGTATTTAAAAACACGTTTTTATGAGTGAAATTGCGCGTGAGTCGTCTTTAACCTGTCACTGTTGAGAGAATAATAATAATAAAATAATGTCTTGTGGATGGATGACAGTTTGATTTATTGTGATTAGTTTGGTATAAGTCTCATTTAATAATTTTAACAGGTTAATGAGAAATTAATTTTTTTTTAAACCCTTGCAAACTCTGAAACGAAAAACGCTAGACAAAATTTCTTTGAGCAAACATTAACTGTGTTATTTATGTATTACTAAAATAATACTGTGGTACTAATAAAACATGTGGAAAAATAATGAAGAGTGTATGAAGTAAACTCATAGTTCGTTTACATCGAGGCTGTGTCGGACGCGTAAGGTATACTCTGCTCAAGGGAAAGTGTAGACTGAATATTCAGCCCAAGCGTAAAACGAATTCCGATCGACGATATTTTCAGATAAGAAATGTTTCTCCAGTAATAAATAAGGTAAGTTAGTTGACTTTTGACTTTGAGGTGTGTTCGTGTTCATTTCTTTATCGATTTAACAGTGCTTACTATAGTATAACCACTAGTTTATTTTGATTACAGTTATTTAGTTTTAGTGATATTACAATTTTTTTATTTAGATATGACAATAATGCTATAGGATTCAGTGTATATATAATTATCAGTGTTTATTGCAATTCTAATATTTAGGCTCTTTCAAATTTTAGATAATGTTCTATTGGTAATTGACAAGATTTGTTTGCAATGGAAGAGGCCAGAGCTGAGCCAGTGACTGTACATTGTGCGTGTGGTATCACCGCCGCCTTGTTGACAATCTAGTTTTGAAAACTCCTGAATCTTTCTTCCTAGTTCAAGAAAATTCTATTTAATACGATAGTAAGATTTAAGTGTCACTTAAATAACACAATTAATTTAGGTTTAAACAGATTTTGTCTAGCGTTTGTCATTACCGAGTTTGCAAAGGTTTACAAAAAAATTAATTTCTCACTAACCTGTTTGAATTATTAAATGAGACTTATACCAAAATAATCACAATGAATCAAACTGTCATCCATCCACAAGACATTATTTCATTATTATTATTCTCTCAACAGTGACAGGTTAAAGACGACTCACGCGTAATTTCACTCATAAAAACGTGTTTTTAAATACAAATATCACTTTAAAAAGCAAATTAGCTCTAGAAAAATCTCCAGCATAATTTTTCCTTAAAGAATATAAAATGGTGTACACTATACAATTAGTTTGAAAATTATTGCTTACTTATTTTACATTTGACAGCAAATTAAAGCTCAGAGTTTTGTCATTTCAGACCAGTGGCGCGAGACCGTTCCGCCAGTACCAAAGTTATTTTATTCGGACTATAATTGGTGTTGTATCGATCAGAAAGCAGGCGAATTTGTGAAGCGTACTCGGATCTCTCAAATCAAATAGCCATGGTGGTTTTGGACATTTCTCATATTTTTACTTCTAAGAAAAACAGAGTACTGTATAGGTTTATTAACATATAAAATTCCGGAATATTGTTAAAATAAATCTACACGATACTACCACTGTTCGTGTTCGAGAGGGTAGGTGGGTCACTACCATTGTACATGTAAGCCTACGGAAGCGTGTGTTGGTCACTCACTATCACGGTTGCACAATGTAGGGTGGGTGAGTCAATCACTACCACTGTGAATGTACGGTAGGGTGGGTAAATTTACGTGTACGGGAAGGTGGGAGAATCACGATCTCATTGTGAAAGAGTAGGTGGGTCATTACCATTGTACATGTAAGCTTATGGAAGGATATGTTGAGCACTCACTACCACTGTGCATGTATGGTAGGGTGGGTGGGTCACTACCATTTTACGTGTACGGAAAGGTAGAAGAATCACTACTTCATTGCGGAAGAGTGGGTGGATCACTACCATTGTACATGTAAGCCTATGGAAGGGTGTGTTGGGCACTCACTACCACTGTGCATGTACGGTAGGGTGGGTGAGTCACTCATTACCACTATGCATGTACGGTAGGGTGGGTGAGTCACTCATTACCACTGTGCATGTACGGGAAGGTGGGTAGGTCACTCACTACCACTATGCATGTACGGTAGGGTGGGTGGGTCACTCACTACCACTGTGCATGTACGGTAGGGAGGGTGAGTGGGTCACTCACTACCAATGTGCATGTACCTAAACCACCAGACGTGTATTGGTGGGCGGGTGGGTCAATACCACCGTACGTGTTTTGGTGGGTGGGTGGGTCAATACAACCGTACGTGTATGGATGGGCGGGTGGGTCAATACCACTGTACGTGTATGGGCTGTAGAGTGGGGCAATACAACCGTACGTGCATTGGTGGGCGGGCGGGTCAATACCACCGTACGTGTATTGGTGGGTGGGTCAATACCTTCGTACGTGTATGAGTGGGTGGGTGGGTCAATACTTATGTACATGTATGCGTGGGCGAGTGTGTCAGACAGACAGGGTAGAACGAACGAAACACGCACCACCACAAACGGAAACCTACCTACATAGAGGAAGGAGAGGCTATCACAGAGACGAAAGAAAATGTGCCATGGCACAACTTATATAGCAATCAGATTAACTCCAAGAGTAACTGTGTTTCTGTTACACAGTTTACTATCATAATAATTTAATAAGAATATAGAGTAGGTAGGGAGGGTGAGTCACTCATTACCACTGTGCATGTACGGGAAGGTGGGTAGGTCACTCACTACCACTATGCATGTACGGTAGGGTGGGTGAGTCACTCATTACCACTGTGCATGTACGGGAAGGTGAGTAGGTCACTCACTACCACTATGCATGTACGGTAGGGTGGGTGGGTCACTCACTACCACTGTGCATGTACGGTAGGGAGGGTGAGTGGGTCACTCACTACCAATGTGCATGTACGGTAGAGTGGTTGGGTCACTCACTACCACTGTGCATGTAAGGTAGGGTGGGTGGGTAACTCACTACCACTGTGCATGTACGGGAAGGTGGGTAGGTCACTCACTACCACTGTGCATGTACGGGAAGGTGGGTAGGTCACTCACTACCACTGTGCATGTACGGTAGGGAGGGTGGGTCACTACCATTGTACATGTAAGCCTAAGGAAGGGTGTGTTGGGCAGTCACTACCACTGTGCATGTACGGTAGGGTTGGTGGGTCACTCACTACCATTGTGTATGTACAGGAAGGTGGGTAGGTCAGTCACTACCCCTTTGCATGTACGGGAAGGTGGGTGGGTCACTACCATTGTATATGAAAGTCTATGGAAGGGTGTGTTGGGCAGTCACTACCACTGTGCATGTACGGTAGGGTGGGTGAGTCACTCACTTCCATTGTGTATGTACGGTAGGGTGGGTGGGTCACTACCATTGTATGTGAAAGCCTATGGAAGGGTGTGTTGGGCAGTCACTACCACTGTGCATGTACGGTAGGGTGGGTGAGTCACTCACTATCATTGTGTATGTACGGTAGGGTGGGTGGGTCACTACCATTGTATATGAAAGCCTATGGAAGGGTGTGTTGGGCAGTCACTACTACTGTGCATGTACGGTAGGGTTGGTGAGTCACTCACTACCATTGTGTATGTACAGGAAGGTGGGTAGGTCAGTCACTACCCCTTCGCATGTACGGGAAGGTGGGTGGGTCACTACCATTGTAAGTTAGGATGGGTGGGTCCTTTTTAAGACAATACACGAAGATGTCTTGAAGTCTACTGAAATAAGTCTTTTTCTCTGTTTTGTTATTATGTTCGTGTAGTCTAACAAACGCCAACAATTAATAAAAGTCAGTTATTAATAATAGTTAAGATGTTTCATAAGTTGTTGGATAGAATGTATTTAAAAAATTATTCCAAAAAAAGCTAAATGGGGACCATTTTTGCCTGTACTATAAGTACAAAATATTTCATATTCTGAATTTGTTTGTTTTCAAAGTTGAACTCAGTTAGTAACCAGACTACACTCATCCACACTCATCCTACACTCATAAAACCATTCATATTCGCCTTAAAATACGCACAACGTTGTGTCGGCGTCTCATATGTAAGAATGTAAAGTTATAAGATTATTTTATAAGCTGAGTGGAAACATTGGACCACGAGATTTATTTTACGACAAGAAGTGTAATTGGAAGATTGTTTAGAACTCCTAAAGCCAAAAAGGAGCTTTTAAGAGATCTTTTCAGTTTTTGGACCACATTTATTTAATAAATTACAAACTGTATGGAAACGCTTTTACAATAACGTTATTTTTTTCCATAGAGAATTTGATAGTTAAATTTTTTTACTAATGATGTTCCATAAAGTATAATAACCTTTTTTATTGCGTCAGACAAAGTACATTGTATTGCAATATTCATAAATGTTAATAAATGTTTAATAAATTAAATAGTCTAAAATTTTCCATTCATTCCATCAAAGTCACTTTCAAACATACAATTTTGCATTCAGAGGTCATCCATTCGAATTCTATCCAATTACAGCTCTGGTCTGTGTGTTCATAGGGCCTCCCAGTTGTGTGTCATAAACGCGTCTGTACTATAAAATGCTTCTGCAATCAGAACTTGCTTCAGACCTGTTTTGAATGCCTTGAGCATTGGGGCACTTTTGACCGAATTTAGCAGACTGTTGACAAATTGGGCTCCTGCCTGTGAAGGCAAACGCTCATGAACTACCGTTCTGTGTTTACCAGTTCGGTAGTTGTCCCTGTCTCTAGTTGCATAAGAGTGTATGTCACTACCTCTTATGAGATTGCACTTTGATTTGAAAAAATGCACGTATTCAAGATGTAGAGACAGGGTAATTTCAACAGTTTCAAGCTTTTGAAAGCTGGTTTGCACGACTCTCTCATGTGCAATTTTGCGATAGTTCGGACTGTCTTTTTTTGAAGAATGAAAATTCCAGAAAAGTGTGCGTTTGTGCAACCTCCCCACAAGGTCAATCCATAGGAGAGGTATGGGTAAATTACTCCGTAATAAGCCGTCATCAGTACCTGAGTCGGGCAGTATTCGGATAGTTTTCTCAAGACATAGATAGATGCCTGAGGTTAGTTTTGAACACACACTGTCTACGTGAAAACCCCATGTCAACCCTCGATCCAGGTGTATTCCAAGGAATTTAGTCGAGTAGACTTCTTCAATCTCAGTCTCATCCAACATGACTGTGGGACTTTGATCTGAATCGGTTTGGCACAAACAAAATTGAACAAATGACGATTTTGCAATGTTTGTTCTGAGGTTGAGCTTTTGGAAATGTTGAATGGCACTGCTGAGCTCAATGTAAATTATCTTTTCGAACTCTTTGGTAGAGTTCACGCTGAAACAGAGAGTCGTGTCATCAGCGTACTGGACGAGTCGCCCTTTTCCTACTGCTGAACCAACATCGTTAACATATATCAGGAAAAGGAGAGGACTAAGCATGGAACCTTGGGGGACTCCATGGCAAAGATTCTCTTCTCCCGATCTAGCATTAGAAATACTTACAAATTGTGTTCGATGACTGAGATACGATTGAATCCACTTAAGTGGCACTCCTCGTATCCCATAGTATTTTAGTCTATGAATCAAGGTGCTATGATCAACACAGTCAAAGACCTTCGACAAGTCAAGGAACACAGTGAGTGTCTTTTCTCGTCTTTCAATACCCTCCACTATCATATCGACCAGACGCACAACTGCATCTATCGTCGATTTACCGCCTCGGAAACCGAATTGGTTATTTGATAGTAGATTCGACATTTAAAAAAAAAACTCACGATCCGAATAAGGAAAACCTTTTCACAGACTTTACTCAAGGCCGGTAATATTGAAATTGGACGGTAATTTTCAGTTGAAAAGGATCGCCCTTTTTGAGAATCGGGGTCACTTTTGCTTTTTTGAGAGCGGAGGGAAAAGTTCCCGAGTGAAAAGAGAGATTAATTAAATGCTCGAGTGGCTTCAACAGGTGGCTCGAGCACTGCTCGAGAAGCTTCATAGAGACATTATTTATGTCATTCGATAATTTTGGATGAAAGCCACCGATAACTCTTTTGTTGTGGAATGGAAATTTCTTCTTCTGTTACTGGTGCTAATGTCATGGAGGCAGCTGGGCTGGGCAGCGAGAAAGAGAGCGGCTGATCGTTAGGTGGACAAAATCCATGGTCAGCTCCAACCGAGGCAAAAAATATTGAACTCACTAGCGACCCTAAAGGGATCGGTAACTCGTTCGTTCCCAATTTGCAACTCAATTCATTTGTCAGTTCGTGTGTTATTATTGTTTATTATGCTCCATGCTCTTTTTCATACATTTTTTGAAGTGAGCAATGATTTAGTGACATCATAAGCTTTTGCAGCTTTGATGACTATTCTGTACGTTCTTTTGTAATTTTGAAAAAATGTTTTAAACGTTACATTTGAGGTGTGTTTGATAGCTTCGGAGAAAAATAATAACTTTTCTCTCGAGACTAGAATACCTTTGGTAATCCAAGCACACTTTTTTAATCTTGGTTTTTGGTTAGTTTTATTTAAAGGACAGCTCACATTCAGATGAAAGTTAAAAGCTTATTCGAAATTTTTGAATTGAAGTTCCACAAGATCTTCTAAGTTTAAAAAACTCCATTTTCACGCGTGAGTTGAAAGTTAAGTAGCGCTATGTTTGCGGGACTCGTATCTCTGATAATTTTTTGAATGGGCGGATCCCGTGTTAGCTCAAAACCACTTATGATAGCCTGTTGGCCATAGTGGTCAGAAAATGCTGTGTTGATCACAGACACCCCTATCTTAGTCAGGTTTGTAACAATGTTGTCGATAGCTGTGGCTGAGTGGTTCGTTACTCTTGATCTTGAGTATAACTTTTGATCAGAATAATTTACTTGAAACCGATAAATAGTGGAGAAATAATAGGCCTATTGTTAAAATTAGTGACTTTGAAATTCAAATGACCGCTACTCTGAAAAGGTTAAGCCTTTTGAAGTCCGGTTTGTGGCAATTAATTTCTCTTGAATAGACCTTTAAACTCGACCTAGGTTTACGTTGAAGATTTTCGTTCTCCTCCTGAGCCAACCCCCAGAAAAGATTAAATGTCGCTAATGCGTCAAAAAGTATGTTCTTTGTAATCATGATGATGTATAAGATTTCACTGTTACAAGAAGTGAAGCCATACAAAAGTTGTGAAAGCGTTTCCATACTTTTTTCACCCTGTATACTTTTAGGGTTAATTTAAAATTTATATTCAGTTCATTTTCTTGCCACCACATTTGACGCTTTATTACCATAACATTTATGTAGAACTAGACTTATATTAGAAACGAGGAATGGTTTCACTATACTTTACAAATACTTGAAACCGTGATCAGTTAATTTCCAAGCGTGTATGACGTTTTGTAAATGTAATAACTGTGGAAATAAATTAATTATACATTAAAATTCAGAGAATTATATCAACGGAACTACTCACGTTAACTCGTGCATGTGAAACGTGTTCATCTAGGTGTTAGGTCTTTCTAACAAATGTTTCTTCATTCCTTCTCCATCTCAGTGAATAAAATCTCAGTCAACATTAGACTTTCTCACTCCCCCCCCCCCCCCCAACTCCTAAGCCTCTACTTAAAAATCAACTTTAACTCTCTCGTCGTCCTATAAAGATTTATTACAGGTGGAAGACCCCCTCGGATCTTCAAGTCCCCACTCATCTAAAACCGTTGATTTTATTCTAAGTTTAAACACCAATTAGACTAAAAGGTTGTACCCTCCCCGTATAGTTTTCGCATTTAAACTGGTTCTTCTTCTCCTCAACTACTCAAACCTAATGCCTGAATTTCATGTTTGAATTTTCCTTTTAAATTGAATAGTTTGCATCCAAACTAATTGCTTTCATGGTTGACCTTTTGCCCATTTACATAGAAATCTAAAATTCTTCCGCTAAACGTTGCGTCACCGGATGAAGAGTGAATTTACCAAACACGACTGTTATATACTTTTACATAGAAATTTCATGGGGATCGATTCATTAATGTAATTAAATATAGGGCACTGGTGGCGCAGTGCTGTAACCCAGCTACTTGGGGACAAAGTGTTTGGGAGATTGTAGGCGATAGGTTATATGCTCGGTCCTCTTAATACCGACACGGCGTCCGCTCAATGGTTTCCATCGACGTGGACACTACTAGATAAGTCTGGGGTGTCCATGTTGGATGGTGGTCAAGGTTCGGATGTTGTGTAGGGGAGAGAACTGAGTCTTAGACTGAAATCAGACTAGCACTACGTGGTTTGGATTCCACGTAAAGCTGTAGGTCCAATAGTTGCCCTGGCTATTGGGCTATTAATAAATACAGTAGTCCTTTCTGAGCTAAGTCGAACTCAGATAGTAACAATGACTACACTCATTAGAAATCCATATTCGTCCATATCACGACGATCGGCGTCTGAAGAATAAATAAAATAAATTCCCTTTTTTTAGCTATTTTTAGATTTAAATTAAGCTCACTTTCTAAATACATCACATTAGTATCTAACCCTCACATCACAAGCGTTTTACAACAGTTCATTAATATTTTTTTCAAATGGCTCCTCTCCAAACATAGTATCCGCTTTCAACTTGAACGTCGTCCACTTCTAAATTAGTTAATTATTTTATTCAAACAATGAAAACATCGCCTTAACGGTTCTCCACCGGAAGTTCTAATCACCTGTTTTTGCTCAGTCTGAATAATTTCCCCCCCCCCCATTCACTAATTAATGGACAGTAAAAACATTCACCTACCAGATAACACGTCAGCCATCCAAGGGCAAGAGTGCTTGCTTATTGTTGTAGGACAACTATGTACAATGTATACATATAATGGTATTATTACTAAACAGCACAGTAATAGTCACTATTCTTGGCTTCTCTCAATATTTACTATATCATTTTTCTTTTAATTTGAACAATAATATGATTTTATTCATAATATTATACGTTTTACATAACACAATTAATTTAGATTTGCCTATTGTGGAGATATTTTCCAAGGCAATCTTAACTTGTTTTTAGACAAATATCAGGAACAGAATTTTTCTTGGGCGATCTGAAATATCGGTAAAATCTTCCCACAACATGTTTTTAGTTTAATTTTCTAAGGTAGTTTGGGAATGAGTTTTCATGCAATATGTATTTTTATTTTATAGAAAGGAATTTTATTGTTTTGACAGGTTATATTTTTTATTGCTCCTAGTTTAGCTAATTCGTTTCCTTTTATCTTACAATATGAATGAATCCAACTGAAAACAAAATTTCTTCTCTGATCATTTATATTTTCTGTATTTTTAAAGCTTGTAAAATTGGTGGCCTTAGACATTTCATAAGAAGATTGTGTGAGAGACACGAGTGTAAAAACTCGTAAAATTCTTGTAAGGGCTTGTGAGGGAGACTATCGTAACATTTTGTAAAGGTATGTGAGGGAGACTTCATCGTAAATATTGTAAGGATCTGAGAGGGAGACTTTATCGTAAATATTGTAAGGATCTGAGAGGGAAAATTTACCGTAGAATCTTGTAATGGCAGGTGAGGGAGACGTTATAGGAAAATCTTATGAGGATTATTGAGGGAGACTATCGTACGAATCTTGTAATGGCAAGTGAGGGAGACTTAATCGTAAGATCTTCTAAGAATCTGTAAGGTAGACTTTATCATACAATCTTATAATTTCAGGAGTGGAAGACTTTATCGTACAATACCACGATACAGGTACCACGTACAATACCTTGTAATGACAGGTAAGGGAGACTTTATCGTAAATCATGTAAGAGTCTGTGAGGGAAACTTTATCATACAATCTTGTAATAGTCTGTGAAGGAAACTTAAATCAGTATTAACAACTTTTTGAAAAAATACTTTACTTACATCAACTTTTAATTGGGCTTTGTTTCAGTATTCAATGGTTTATTTACGAAATCACCCAAAACATTTCCCAAAGATTACAAGGATGCTAAACGAAATTTAACCAGCTCTAATTGTAAAATATAAATATGAAATGTGTCAATGTATTTTGTGGGTAGATATCAAATTGCAACTCGAAAACTTACAGGAATAATTGGACAGGAGGCACGTCTACATCCTTGTTGACAATTGGACAGGAGGCACGTCTACATCCTTGTTGACAATTGGACAGGAGGCACGTCTACATCCTTGTTGACAATTGGACAGGAGGCACGTCTACATCCTTGTTGACAATTGGACAGGAGGCACGTCTACATCCTTGTTGACAATTGGACAGGAGGCACGTCTACATCCTTGTTGACAATTGGACAGGAGGCACGTCTACATCCTTGTTGACAATTGGACAGGAGGCACGTCTACATCCTTGTTGACAATTGGACAGGAGGCACGTCTACATCCTTGTTGACAATTGGACAGGAGGCACGTCTACATCCTTGTTGACAATTGGACAGGAGGCACGTCTACATCCTTGTTGACAATTGGACAGGAGGCACGTCTACATCCTTGTTGACAATTGGACAGGAGGCACGTCTACATCCTTGTTGACAATTGGACAGGAGGCACGTCTACATCCTTGTTGACAATTCTTTATGTCTCACTCAAGGCCATATAATTAGTATTCATATTTTACTTTTTGAATCCACGCTGATTGCAAGAGTTATGTGTGTTATTGATAGCTTGTGAACTTCGATCTGTTTATTCTGTTAGAAGATTTATCTATTTGTAAAAACATTATTTATCAAAATGTCTCACGACGTAGTTGATTAAGCGTAAATAAGTCAATAATAATGGCCAACCAACAATCGTAATATACAGTGTATAATCCAAAAAATTACGTACTAACACATCACGACATCTACGGAACAAGTGGACAGATTTTGATGAAATTTGGAGAGAAGTTATATTTGTTTCATAAAAACTTCTCTTGTTGTCCATGATTCCGCTCCGTAGAGATACACGATTTAGATAAAACACTTCATTAATCTCTTTTTTAGCTCTTTTACCAATAGCCCAAATAAGTATCTCCTTTTTTCACTGAAACACTTTCTTTGCCATTGCAATGTTTGTTTTTTCATGACTATAAGAATGTTATTATTAATATTTTACTCCATACCCACTAATTACTCCACATACTTTGGCAACACGTTTTGGCTTTGAGCAGGGCAAGGTTTGTTGTTATGAAAATAACTACACCTTGAACAACTTAACCCTTAACATTGTCAGTAGTTTTAATAACAGAATGCGAACCCAAAGTGGAATAAATGGCGGCTCAGTCGCTAAGAACTGCAAAGCGCAAGATTCGAATTCCCAAATAAGTCAACGGTCGGTACTTTCTCATTTAATAACGTTCACGAACAGGTCTGCAGGCCCATGTGAACTGGTGAGTTAAGATAAAAAAAAATTAATTGTTTAGAAGTAGGCACTCAACCCACAGAGGATTGCCTTATATAGAGACATAAATATAATCCTAAATCATCAATAAACATTGAAGCCTATAAATCTTTCCTTAAAACCCCTTACAAGAATGTTATAAGCCCTTGCACTCGTATCTCTTTCACAACCCCATACAAGAATGTTACGAGCCCTTGCACTGGTGTCTCCCTCACAACCCCATACAAGAATGTTATGAGCCCTTGCACTGGTGTCTCCCTCACAACCCCATACAAGAATGTTATGAGCCCTTGCACTGGTGTCTCCCTTACAACCCCTTACAAGAATGTTACGAGCCCTTGCACTGGTGTCTCCCTCACAAACTCTTACAAGAAAGATACGAGCCATTGCACTGGTGTCTCTCTTACAACCCCTTCCAATCGTGTCTCCCTCACAACCCCTTACAAGAAGTTTCGAGCCCTAACAATCGTGTCTCCCTCACAACCCCTTACAAGAATGTTACGAGCCCTTACAATCGTGTCTCCCTCACAACCCCTTACAAGAGTGTTACGAGCCCTTACAATCGTGTCTCCCTTACAAGAATATTACGAGCCCTTGCACTGGTTTCTCCCTTACAAGTCCTTACAAGAATGTTACGAGTCCTTGCACTGGTGTCTCCCTTACAACCCCTTACAAGAATGTTACGAGCCCTTGCACTGGTGTCTCCCTTACAAGAATGTTACGAGCCCTTACAATCGTGTCTCCCTCACAAACCCTTACAAGAATGTTAGGAGCCCTTGCCCTAGTGTCTCCCTCACAACTCCTTAGAAGAATATTACAAGCGCTTGCACTGGTGTCTCCCTTACAACCCTTTACAAGAATGTTACGAGCCCTTGCACTGGTGTCTCCCTCACAACCCCTTACAAGAATGTTACGAGCCCTTGCACTGGTGTCTCCCTTACAACCCCTTACAAGAATGTTACGAGCCCTTGCACTGGTGTCTCCCTTACAAGAATGTTACGAGCCCTTACACTGGTGTATCCCTTACAACCCCTTACAAGAATGTTACGAGCCCTTGCACTGGTGTCTCCCTCACAACCCCATACAAGAATGTTACGAGCCATTGCACTGGTGACCCTTACAACCCCTTACAAGAATGTTACGAGCCCTTGCACTGGTGTCTCCCTTACAAGAATGTTACGAGCCCTTGCACTGGTGTCTCCCTTACAACCCCTTACAAGAATGTTACGAGCCCTTGCACTGGTGTCTCCCTCACAACCCCATACAAGAATAATACGAGCCCTTGCCCTGGTGTCTCCCTCACAACCCCTTACAAGAATGTTACGAGCCCTTGCACTGGTGTCTCCCTTACAATCCCTTACAAGAATGTTACGAGCCCTTGCACTGGTGTCTCCCTTACAACTCCTTAAAAGAATGTTACGAGCCCTTGCACTGGTGTCTCCCTCACAACCCCTTACAAGAATGTTACGAGCCCTAGCACTGGTGTCTCCCTTACAACCCCATACAAGAATGTTACGAGCCTTGCACTGGTGTCTCCCTCACAACCTCTTACAAGAATGTTACGAGCCCTTGCACTGGTGTCTCCCTTACAAGAATGTTACGGGCCCTTGCACTGGTGTCTCCCTTACAACCCCTTACAAGAATGTTACGAGCCCTTGCACTGGTGTCTCCCTCACAACCCCTTACAAGAATGTGTTACGAGCCCTTGCACTGGTGTCTCCCTTACAACCCCTTACAAGAATGTTACGAGCCCTTGCACTGGTATCTCCCTTACAACCCCTTACAAGAATGTTACGAGCCCTTGCACTGGTGTCTCCCTTACAACCCCTTACAAGAATGTTACGAGCCCTTCCAATCGTGTCTCCCTCACAACCCCTTACAAGAAGTTTACGATCCTTTACAATCGTGTCTCCCTTACAACCCCTTACAAGAATGTTACGATCCCTTGCACTGGTGTCTCCCTTACAACCCCTTACAAAAATGTTACGAGCCCTTGCACTGGTGTCTCCCTTACAACCCCTTACAAGAATGTTACGAGCCCTTGCACTGGGGTCTCCCTCACAACCCCATACAAGAATGTTACGAGCCCTTGCACTGGTGTCTCCCTCACAACCCCTTACAAGAATGTTACGAGCCCTTGCACTGGTGTCTCCCTCACAACCCCTTACAAGAATGTTACGAGCCCTTGCACTGGTACCTCCCTCACAACCCCATACAAGAATGTTACGAGCCCTTGCACTGGTGTCTCCCTCACAACCCCTTACAAGAATGTTACGAGCCCTTGCACTGGTGTCTCCCTCAAAACCCCTTACAAGAATGTTACGAACCCTTGCACTGGTGTCTCCCTTACAACCCCTTACAAGAATGTTACGAGCCCTTGCACTGGTGTCTCCCTCACAACCCCTTACAAGAATGTTACGAGCCCTTGCACTGGTGTCTCACTTACAACCCCTTACAAGAATGTTACGAGCCCTTGCACTGGTGTCTCCCTTACAACCCCTTACAAGAATGTTACGAGCCCTTGCACTGGTGTCTCCCTCACAACCCCTTACAAGAATATTACGAGCCCTTGCACTGGTGTCTCCCTTACAACCCCTTACAAGAATGTTACGAGCCCTTGCAATGGTGTCTCCCTCACAACCCCATACAAGAATGTTACGAGCCCTTGCACTGGTGTCTCCCTCACAACCCCTTACAAGAATGTTACGAGCCCTTGCACTGGTACCTCCCTCACAACCCCATACAAGAATGTTACGAGCCCTTGCACTGGTGTCTCCCTCACAACCCCTTACAAGAATGTTACGAGCCCTTGCACTGGTGTCTCCCTCACAACCCCTTACAAGAATGTTACGAGCCCTTGCACTGGTGTCTCCCGTACAATCCCTTAAAGAATGTTACGAGCCCTTGCACTGGTGTCTCCCTCACAACCCCTTACAAGAATGTTACGAGCCCTTGCACTGGTGTCTCCCTTACAACCCCTTACAAGAATGTTACGAGCCCTTGCACTGGTGTCTCCCTTACAACCCCTTACAAGAATGTTACGAGCCCTTGCACTGGTGTCTCCCTCACAACCCCATACAAGAATGTTACGAGCCCTTGCACTGGTGTCTCCCTCACAACCCCTTACAAGAATGTTACGAGCCCTAGCACTGGTGTCTCCCTTACAACCCCTTACAAGAATGTTACGAGCCCTTGCACTGGTGTCTCCCTCACAACCCTATACAAGAATGTTACGAGCCCTTGCACTGGTGTCTCCCTCACAACCCCATACAAGAATGTTATGAGCCCTTGCACTGGTGTCTCCCTCACAACCCCATACAAGAATGTTACGAGCCCTTGCACTGGTGTCTCCCTCACAACCCCTTACAAGAATGTTACGAGCCCTTGCACTGGTGTCTCCCTTACAACCCCTTACAAGAATGTTACGAGCCCTTGCACTGGTGTCTCCCTCACAACCCCATACAAGAATGTTACGAGCCCTTGCACTGGTGTCTCCCTCACAACCCCATACAAGAATGTTATGAGCCCTTGCACTGGTGTCTCCCTCACAACCCCATACAAGAATGTTACGAGCCCTTGCACTGGTGTCTCCCTCACAACCCCTTACAAGAATGTTACGAACCCTTGCACTGGTGTCTCCCTCACAACCCCTTACAAGAATGTTATGAGCCCTTGCACTGGTGTCTCCCTCACAACCCCATACAAGAATGTTACGAGCCCTTGCACTGGTGTCTCCCTCACAACCCCTTACAAGAATGTTACGAGCCCTTGCACTGGTGTCTCCCTTACAACCCCTTACAAGAATGTTACGAGCCCTTGCACTGGTGTCTCCCTTACAACCCCTTACAAGAATGTTACGAGCCCTTGCACTGGTGTCTCCCTCACAACCCCTTACAAGAATATTACGAGCCCTTGCACTGGTGTCTCCCTTACAACCCTTTACAAGAATGTTACGAGCCCTTGCACTGGTGTCTCCCTCACAACCCCATACAAGAATGTTACGAACCCTTGCACTGGTGTCTCCCTCACAACCCCTTACAAGAATGTTATGAGCCCTTGCACTGGTGTCTCCCTCACAACCCCATACAAGAATGTTACGAGCCCTTGCACTGGTGTCTCCCTCACAACCCCTTACAAGAATGTTACGAGCCCTTGCACTGGTGTCTCCCTTACAACCCCTTACAAGAATGTTACGAGCCCTTGCACTGGTGTCTCCCTTACAACCCCTTACAAGAATGATACGAGCCCTTGCACTGGTGTCTCCCATACAAGAATGTTACGAGCCCTTGCACTGGTGTCTCCCTCACAACCCCTTACAAGAATGTTACGAGCCCTTGCACTGGTGTCTCCCTCACAACCCCATACAAGAATGTTACGAGCCCTTGCACTGGTGTCTCCCTCACAACCCCATACAAGAATGTTATGAGCCCTTGCACTGGTGTCTCCCTCACAACCCCTTACAAGAATGTTACGAGCCCTTGCACTGGTGTCTCCCTCACAACCCCTTACAAGAATGTTACGAGCCCTTGCACTGGTGTCTCCCTTACAACCCCTTACAAGAATGTTACGAGCCCTTGCACTGGTGTCTCCCTCACAACCCCTTACAAGAATGTTACGAGCCCTTGCACTGGTGTCTCCCTCACAACCCCTTACAAGAATGTTACGAGCCCTTGCACTGGTGTCTCCCTTACAACCCCTTACAAGAATGTTACGAGCCCTTGCACTGGTGTCTCCCTTACAACCCCTTACAAGAATGTTACGAGCCATTGCACTGGTGTCTCCCTTACAACCCCTTATAGAATGAAGAATTGTTTCAGTGTTTTGCTCTCTTCGCCCACTCTCCTCACTATTTCTTCATTTTGCACTATCTTCCCACACTATTTTCTCCATCCTCTCCAAATCCACATCTCAATTGCTCCCAAAGACTTATCGTCCTCTTTCCTGACAGTCCATGTTTTCACTCCATATAATAAAACACTCCAAACTAAACATTTTATAAATCTTTTCCTCACCTTCTTTCACCCAACGGTTCACAAAGTAAAGTTATATTTTTATTAAATCTTTCTTTGCCTTAGCGATCTTACTTTTGTTTCCTTTCTGCAACTCACGTCTCCTACAAATTTTTTAGATATTTAAAACTACGTACCTGCTTTATTGGTTTTTCCTTTAGTCAATCGTTCCTCCTTTGTTCCTATTGCCATAATCTTTGTTTTATTTATGTTAATTTTAATCTCGTGCTCTTCACTTATAGTATTTAACTTGTTTATCATTTCTAGTACTTCCTTACTTTTTACTTCAACAGCTGTACATTCGGCTAGTAAAAATAAAAGCTAACACACACAATTCGTTCACAACCACCTGATTACACTGTAAAGGGATACGGTAACCATTCGACTAGGACCTTTCGTATCGAATTGTACACTACTAATAGGCTCCACACAAAAAAGTTCCTAACTTAAACAAAGGCTTGCTGAAGAAATGTTGTTAAAGGGCTGTCGGACAGTATCATACAATTGTTATCACTTAATTTATCCTTACAACATTTTGGAGGTTAAATTCTATTTAATACAAGCAACTGATAATTTTAAATATTAATAATTGATATTAATAACGGATATAAAAGAAACAAAATCAACAACATAAAAATATTATAAAAGGTGTAAAATAAGAAACAATTATTAACAATAATACAAAGTGAATACACTCAAAATTTCATAAAATTTACTATACAACTTAAATTTTGTTTGTACTATAAACAGTAACAACAATTTTATAAAATGTATACTGTAATTAATTAAAATGCATAGCTTGAAGAAACTAATATAAAATTTACTAATGGGATCAATGATTAACTTAGTCTTTGCTTATAGCTTCAATAAAAAAAAAAATTTCAGCTAAGCTGTGAAAATTTCCCATAATACTAGTTAAATCACAAACGATGCAAGCCATAATATTAGTAAATCGCAAACGATGCTAGTAGTAATATTAGTAAATCAAAAACTATTCTAGCAATAATATTAGTAAATCACAAACGATGCTAGCCGTAATATTAGTAAATCACAAACTATGCTAGCCGTAATATTAGTAAATCACAAACTATGCTAGCCGTAATATTAGTAAATCACAAACTATACTAGTCGTAATATTAGTAAATCACAAACGATGCTAGCCGTAATATTTAGCAAATCACAAACGATGCTAGCCGTAATATTAGTAAATTACAAACGATACTAGTCGTAATATTAGTAAATCACAAACGATGCTAGCCGTAATATTTAGCAAATCACAAACGATGCTAGCCGTAATATTAGTAAATCACAAACGATACTAGTCGTAATATTAGTAAATCACAAACGATGCTAGCCGTAATGTTTAGTAAATCACAAACGATGCTAGCCGTAATATTTAGTAAATCACAAACGATGCTAGCCGTAATATTAGTAAATCAAAAACGATGCTAGCCGTAATATTGGTAAATCACAAACGATGCTAGCCGTAATATTAGTAAATAACAAACTACGCTAGCCGTAATATTAGTAAATCACAAACGATGATAGCAGTAATATTGGTAAATCACAAACTATGCTAGCAGTAATATTAGTAAATCAAAAACGATGATAGCCGTAATATTTAGTAAATCACAAACTATGCTAGCCGTAATATTAGTAAATCACAAAATATGCTAGCAGTAATATTAGTAAATCACAAACGATTCTAGTTGTAATGTTAGTAAATCACAAACGATGATAGCCGTAATATTAGTAAATTACAAACGATGGCATAATTAGGAATGGCAAATATTTCCGACATATTTAAATATAGTATCGAATGAAAAATATCGATATATCGGGTAACCGATATATCGAATTGCAAATGATTTATCTGTTTAAAATTATGCTTTAACTCTTATATAATGACAAAAATACACTAATGTTTTGCTGTCACTATTTAGAATAGCCTACTGAATGTAAAAATTAAATACATTTATCTATACGAAAGAAGTTGTGGTCTGTGGGTTTAAATGAAAAATTTCATAATAATAATAATTTTACCTTTAATTATTATGTTAATTATAAAAGAATAATGTAATAATGGTTTTGTAAGGCGACTGTCTGGTCAGGTTATGCATCTTTAGAGTCAGCGTTGCCAACTCACACAAGTTCATTATCCATTCCACCCACTGGTCTACAACAAACTACATTTTAGTGCGTTAACCTCAAGTAAAAAAAAAAAAACTAAATTTACTTTATTTCAATGAATATTTTGCACGCATAAGAGGCAATTTAAATGTGTTTATTTTCGAATCGTGATCATTTTGAGGAGATAGAATAACGTCAATATTTAGTAATATGATATATCGGACCAAAATATCGATACGGTTTGTTGTCGAAAGAAAATATCGATAATAATATATCGTTGTATCGAAACTCATTTATCGATTTATCATTACCATCTCTAGCCGTAATGTTAGTTAAATCACAAACGATGTCGAGGCGATGCAGTGTGGTGCAGAATGCAGGAGGCGGGCCGCGAGTTGCGAGGTCAGTCGCCGAGTCCCAAGGCCGCGGAGTGAGGTCAAGGCACGTCTGTCTACAATCTACCGACGACAATTAAAATAATCCTGTTCTCTTTTTTCACCAGAATTTAACGACGTTCGTGTTCGTCAAATGAAATAAAATAACAAATAACACAAAACAGGTAAACAAATATTTATTTATTCAATCGGTGTTCGAAGGGAATTTTACATAAAACGCTGTTATTTTTTTTTTTTCATTTTAAAACTGGGTATCAGGCTTGTCAATTAGCTGAAAATCAGACCAGCACTACGTGGTTTGGATTCCACGTAAAGCTGTAGGTCCCTAGTTGCCCTAGCTGTTGGGCTATTAATAAATTGCCCTTTGTGAGGAATATTTGAACTCACTTAGTAACCAGACTACACTCATCCTACACTCATATAACCATTCATATTCGCCTTAAAACAACGTTGTGTCGGCGTCTCATATGTAAGAATGTAAGTATATTTTTAACTATTATGATCTTTAGTTAGCTATTAACATTTAATTACAACCACATTAAAATTACTATGGTACGATTTGAAAATAACGTACAAATATATACAAAAACTAACTACCATAAAGAAAAATACAAAATTAATGAATTCAAAAGTGTTGTCTACTAATTGTTATTCTTACTTATGAGACGCCGATACAACTTTGTGCGTACTTTAAGGTGAACACGAGTGTAGTTGGATCACGGGAAACAAGTCCAAAATTGTTTACAGAGTTTTGGACTGAATTTCAGATAGAAACGAAAATATTTATATTTTTGAAGTTTTATAAAAATTGTAAGAAATCATATTTATAACCAAAATTCTATATAATTATTATCCCTTGTTTAAAAGCAACTTACAATGGTAAAAAGGTGAACAGTAAATGTTCTTTTATTATTGCTCGTAAATAAAAGATAATCCGTTACGAAGTATCAAAACAGGAAAAATACATCGACAACTATCCCCGGATTGTTCTTAGATTGTAGTTTTTGCCAAAAACAATTTTCTTACTAAATTTGTGTTATTGTGTCTTACTAAATACTCTTCGGCAACTGTGGGATTTCACGGATCATAATTAAAACAACATTAGTTGTAAATGCAGAAACATTTATTTACATAACAAAGCTACAAATACAATTAGGCGCACATTACTGATTTGGGTGAAAAGAGGCAAAGCAGCGTTTCGGTATTGGGGCATGTCGACAATCCCTGTATACCGATGAATTGATGAATTTCGATATTTGTACAATTTGGATGAACCAGACCATTTTTGGAATGCATACAAGTTACACTGTTCTGTGATGAGTTATATTAGAGTACCATCGATTAACAGCTTCAAATAGTCAATATATGCCATTTTATTTATTGGTGGGGGGTGGCAAAGTGTTGTTGAACTGAATAGAGGGACGATAGTGTCCGGGGAGGGGCTCTGCTACACGTTGAGGTCCTCTACATTACCACTACCTCTTCCATGTCCACTTCCTGTGCTGAGGCTGTTATCAGCCATCGATGTAATGGATCGCGCGCTGTGTGGCAGGACAGCGGTCCGATACCGACCGGCTACCCCCACCACTATCCAGTCAATCCAGGCGCTCTGTCATATGGCACTTTTGAAGCATCACTTGGTAATACTAGGTTAGTATGCATTTAATTTTCAACGAAATGAAATCGCAGAATAAATCGTTCCAAATGGGAATGAAACAAAACAACTTACATGAAACTATTAGTACCTTTATTGAAATAAATACGTAACACATGCATGAGAATGTGAAAAATACACCATATATATATATATATATATATATATATATATATATATATATATATATATATATATATATATATATAGGCTATATGAAACGGTGGCACTCGAGGTGCGACATGGACTACCTGTGTTAATCCCAGCGACCCAAAGGGCCATAAAACTGACACTCGAGGTGCGACATGCCACCTCAGGTAGCCCGGCGAAGGGTTGCGGGGTTGTAGACGCGCTCTCTTTCTATGTGTCCATAAATATATATATATACACAAAATAGGACCTACGTTACTAGGATAATCACACCATTTCAATAACTAGTGTAATTAAATACAGACTTTACCACTTAAAAGGAATCAATATTTTCCGGAAATACAATTATTTTTATTTCAATAAAAAGTAGTAGAACTATAATTTTTTCTGGACACTCCGATCTGCTTTACATAGTTAAATAGATTATTATTAGCTAACCTAACCTAACCTAACCTAACCTTTTTTTTAACAACCTAACAACCAAATTTTTAAACTATTTGACGCCGTTAAACATTTTTATTGTAATAAATTTCTTTGTTTAAGTTAAACTATAAATTGTCATTGAGCGATGATTAATTATTGAATCATCGTTAATCATGTGTCTCATTGTATGGCTGTAGTTTTCAGATAATTTTATCACTGTAAATATATCAACTATTAGCCGCCAGACCAACACGGCCACACTGCTAGCCGAAGCGCCATGTCGCACCTCGAGTGTTAGTTTTGGGTTCTCTTTCGCTGCATGTCGCACCTCGAGTGTCCAATTATGACCCTCAGGTAGTCCATGTCGCAGCTCGGGTGCCCCCTATGAAACTGTCAATGAATTTATTTCAAAACTAACAAAACAATAGCTTCACAGTTTTATCGATTTTCAGGAAATTGTCATAATTTAAAACAGGTTCAGGTTCTTTATATATGTTACAGCGTGTTTTCTTGAATTTGGTATATCATTTCTATACATAATTGGCCTACTCAATACAAAAATATTTGAAAGTATAACACTAATTACTTCAATAATAACATATATACTGTACATGATAAAAAACAACTTTAATTATAAAAAAAATTAAAATAGCGGGATTATATCTGCTTGCACTAACAATCACATAAATTACTTAATAAGTCAAAACAAATCATATTATAGTACCTAGGAGACACCCCTGCACGCTTCGTGTGCCAAACCCGACTCTCGCTGCGCTCGATACCTCGGCCTTCGGGCTCGGCACTCAACTTTGACTACAAAAAGTAGTAAATAATCTGCATAACGTAAATTCACAATATTAAATTTATTTACAGTACTTCACTAACACTACTTGCGTTGCTACCTATTTATTAGTATAGGGCATTACTTAGCCTATTTCAAACGTTTATTTCATTTGTTTTTGTTTAATAGTTAAAGATTAAATTCTTAATGCATCGATAGCGTAATGTCAAATATACAAAATAAATGTTATTATTATTATTACAAAACAGCTGTTATTAATTTACTAAAATCAACCCAATGTTATTCTTATGGATAAAAGGAAATTTTGATGGGCTGTTTGTACCCCTTAAGAATGTAATTTCGTAAAATCCGTTCTTAGTGGGTCCCTTCGATACTAAAGCTAACTTTCTTTAAAATTCCGTGTAAATCCGTTAGGTGGTTTTTGAGATTTCGTTACGAGTGATTGAGTAGTCAGTGGTATTTGGCTCTTATATAATAGATAATTTCAGGTTATAAAAAAATCTATTAAATACAGCTGTGACTAACAAAACAATGACAGATATATAATGAAGATTACAATGAGAAATGTACTACAAATACTAGACTTAGACTGTACAATAATACTATAATTTGACCATTACAACATTAATTTAATGTAAAAACTTAATGATAAAAATTTTCTAATCTGATCCAAGTTAGACAGACACTTATTTATACAATGCTTGCCACTTAAGAGGGCCGTGTCCGAAGGGTTGAAGTTGGCTCTTTTTGTAGCAATAACCCATCGTTTTTCAGGGTTTCATATTTTGGATATCTGGAAAATCGTAAATATTGAAAATATGCATGTTGTTTGCATGTATTTTTATGTTTCATGTCATGGCTTGAGTAAGAAAATTTATTGTTCATTGCAGTTTGTGTCATTCATTCATGGAAAGCAATCTCATTGTTTACACCGCGATGATATCAGCACGCCGCCGGGTTAGGACCTCTCTGAGTTGATTTCCGCTTACCTTTTGACGCTTTCTAACCTGGTCACTAGATTTTTCTTGTCGAAAATGTTCTTGGTCCTTGATCTGCTCCAAACCGTTTTGATTTTGTTCTTGATTCTGTAAAAATAAAATAAATATGAGATAATACTCTAAATGTATTGATGTGTACAACTAACTATATAATGTAAAAAACGACAAAACAAAACAATGTGAACACATTACGTCGAAAACCTAACTTGCTACTCAAATATTCTTACCATATAAATTGATTATGTTATTTCCGTATGAAATCCTTCCCCATCTGCATAATTACCTGGATTATAGCCGGGGTCGTGGAGAAGATTATCACAATCATCAGGATCAACTGAATCGATCAAGAGGTGGCGTCATCTTGATCATAGCAAGAGCTAGATGGATTGTTGGTGGCAGTGGAGTAGTGGAGCGGGCCACTACATTTGGTTTCCGCAGATAAAAAAATTTTTTTGCTAAATATTAATTTGGTATAAAATGATTGATGTTTGTAATAAAACGATACTTTACAAACATTTGAAAACTACTATAGTTTGATGTTGATCTTCAATCATAATATGAATATGCATTCTGATTCCAAAGATAACCTCGTTTGTACTTATTACTGTTTGGACCATCTACAAGTACCGAGAATAACGAAAAAGAATACAATTCACTTCTATCAGAATTGCAAGTACTTTTAAGTAAGAATTGGCCTCCCTAAAAAACCGTTACATACGGCTCTGTGCAAGATGCAGGTTGAATTCAACCAAAATTAAAACCCAGCTTCAGAGATTATTTGGAAAACAGCACGGTCATTCAAAAGGATTTACATCCAATAATAAATTGTTCCAAGCTCATTCCTTGCAGTTCATCAGAGTGTGAGCGGGGGTTTAGTCATTGAACATAGTAATATCGCCAACTACTAGTAGAACGAGACTGACCATCAAGCACGCATTAGCGTTAGTGTTTATCACGTAGACATGGAGGACTACCTCAGGACACGGCTACGACGACACCGCTCGACTGATGATAACTAGAACTCGACAAGCTAAACACCAACCTGACAAGGAAGAATTGGAAGAAGAAACTTTTACCGATTATTTATAAATAGTTGATTATATAATGTTGTTTTATTTCTCTCTTTGTGATGTTTGGAATATATGTTTAATTTAAAGAATGAGGTTATGCTAGTAAAGTTAGTTAGATCTCCATAAGAAATCGAAATAGCTTTGTATGGTATATTGTGCAAAAATATACTAGATTTATAAAAATAATGATACTATTTATTTATTTTTCCTATAAATATTTTATATAATTTAAAACTCCTGAATTCTCAGAGAGTTCACATTTATCTGTCTATGATTTTAGCTACTGTAGGCGTTCTAGTAATTCATTGTTCTCAAATACGAATTTCCTTGTAATTTGTCGAAAATATTCAGCATTGCCAGGCTGGAATCTGCCACTACACCACTGGTTGATGGCATCTGGATTTTGAGACAAGACATCATCTTGAAGTGTGACATTCAGCGCTCTTTCCTTCAGAAGGGCCTCAGGCAACATCTCATGATGAATCTGTAAAACATACATATGTAGTAGCATGTACTCACTGAAGCCTAATATAATCTTTTTACATATGATAAATACGGTAAAAAAACCTTTTTTGGTATAGCCTACCTTATCATCTGGTAAGTTTGTTGAAGCTTGCAGCTGAAGGCGAAGTTCTTTACTAAACATCTTGGTAAACCCAGATGAATCATCAGGCTCGTCATCGCTGTTAAGACCTACTCCAGAAACACCACTGCTTGGCAGCATTAGCCAGAAATCAATCTTATCCTCAGCCATCTAAAACAATAATTCTGCTGTAATAAATCTGTATTCTACATTTTAAATTGAAAATAAATTGGTAAAAAGAACTAAAATAAACTATTGCCGATTAGCTACTATGGGATATGAAAGTTCAATTGCCAAAAATAAGTAATGTAACCTTATTTTTGTATGATTTTTATTACCCATAGTTGCCGATTTATGCCTTGATTACTTGGACCGTTTTTACATATAAATTATGTTGTTTCCTTTATGAATTTTTGTAAAGATAACAAACTATTCTAAGTAATATAATATTTTTAAGAGCTAAAACATATATAAATACAAAAATCTTACCTTCATATATCACATGAATGGGTCACCTCAAACGTCCATGACAACAGATTCAGCAACAAACATAACCTCCAACCAACCAGCTGTAAGTTTAGGTGATTTTTTTCAGTCCATACATTCAGACCATACATTCACCTGACAGATCCTACAGGCTAGTACATCATTTATAACTGCTATTAAGGATAACTCTTGCCAAACGACAATCATGGAAACAAAAGGGTTTTAACATAATGCAAACAATGAATAACTGCAACCCAGTTATGTTTTCAATATATACATTGGGCATTATAAAATAATAACGTCTTTCTAAGAATATAAAAACTTGACATTGTTCGAATACTAAATTTATTGTACAAACATAAATATTTAGGAGGCAAATTTCATTTTTCGTGTTTAGATTACAATAATTTATTGAGAGAGCCAGTGGCCGACCGGTCTAAGGCGTCAGGACTGAGTTACAGGTCAGGCTGGTTCAAATCCTGACCTGGACAGCTAGTTTTTATCAGTAATATTCACTTCTTACTGTGCCCGAGCGGTCTAAGGCGTCAGGACTGAGTTACACGTCAGGCTGGTTCAAATCCTGACCTGGACAGCTAGTTTTTATCAGTAATATTCACTTCTTACTATGCCCGAGCGGTCTAAGGCGTCAGGACTGAGTTACAGGTCAGGCTGGTTCAAATCCTGACCTGGACAGCTAGTTTTTATCAGTAATATTCACTTCTTACTGTGCCCGAGCGGTCTAAGGCGTCAGGACTGAGTTACAGGTCAGGCTGGTTCAAATCCTGACCTGGACAGCTAGTTTTTATCAGTAATATTCACTTCTTACTGTGCCCGAGCGGTCTAAGGCGTCAGGACTGAGTTACAGGTCAGGCTGGTTCAAATCCTGACATGGACAGCTAGTTTTTATCAGTAATCTTCACTTCTTACTGTGTCCGAGCGGTCTAAGGTGTCAGGACTGAGTTACAGGTCAGGCTGGTTCAAATCCTGACCTGGACAGCTAGTTTTTATCAGTAATATTCACTTCTTACTGTGCCCGAGCGGTCTAAGGCGTCAGGACTGAGTTACACGTCAGGCTGGTTCAAATCCTGACCTGGACAGCTAGTTTTTATCAGTAATATTCACTTCTTACTGTGCCCGAGCGGTCTAAGGCGTCAGGACTGAGTTACACGTCAGGCTGGTTCAAATCCTGACCTGGACAGCTAGTTTTTATCAGTAATATTCACTTCTTACTGTGTCCGAGCGGTCTAAGGCGTCAGGACTGAGTTACAGGTCAGGCTGGTTCAAATCCTGACCTGGACAGCTAGTTTTTATCAGTAATATTCACTTCTTACTGTGCCCGAGCGGTCTAAGGCGTCAGGACTGAGTTACACGTCAGGCTGGTTCAAATCCTGACCTGGACAGCTAGTTTTTATCAGTAATATTCACTTCTTACTGTGTCCGAGCGGTCTAAGGCGTCAGGACTGAGTTACAGGTCAGGCTGGTTCAAATCCTGACCTGGACAGCTAGTTTTTATTAGTAATATTCACTTCTTACTGTGCCCGAGCGGTCTAAGGCGTCAGGACTGAGTTACAGGTCAGGCTGGTTCAAATCCTGACCTGGACAGCTAGTTTTTATCAGTAATATTCACTTCTTACTGTGCCCGAGCGGTCTAAGGCGTCAGGACTGAGTTACACGTCAGGCTGGTTCAAATCCTGACCTGGACAGCTAGTTTTTATCAGTAATATTCACTTCTTACTGTGCCCGAGCGGTCTAAGGCGTCAGGACTGAGTTACACGTCAGGCTGGTTCAAATCCTGACCTGGACAGCTAGTTTTTATCAGTAATATTCACTTCTTACTATGCCCGAGCGGTCTAAGGCGTCAGGACTAAGTTACACGTCAGGCTGGTTCAAATCCTGACCTGGACAGCTAGTTTTTATCAGTAATATTCACTTCTTACTATACTGGTTCTCCCCTTACTCTGATATCTTCCGTGCACAAATCATTAGTTTATAGAGAAAGGGTAGTGTAAGGTTAAAAATGAAATCGGCCACTCCATAAAAAAATATTTATACTAGAGGACACCCCGTGCCAATCCCGACTCTCGTTGCGCTCGTTACACCTTGGCCTTCGGCCTCGGCATGTGACTTTTGATTACAATTAATATTAGATCAACTATATAACATAAAATCACAATATTAAACTTATTTGCAGTAACTCAAACTACTTGCGTTTCTATTGTTTATTAGTACAAATATCCAATTGTATTTCTTAGCCTATTTCAAATGTGTTCATTTCATTTGTTTTTGTTTAACAGCTGAAAATTAAAATCCTACTGCATCAATAGGGTAATGTCAAATTTACAAAATAAACATGTTTATTTATTTACTAAACAGCTGTTATTAATTTACTAAAATCAACCCAATGTTATTCTTATGAAAAAAATGAAATTTTGAGAGGCTGTTTGTACCCCTTAGGAATGCAATTTCCAAAAATCCTTTCTTAGTGGGTCTCTTCGATACTAAAGCTTTTGTGTAAATCCGTTCGGTGGATTTTGTAATGAGTGAGTGAGTGGTATTTGGCTTTTATACAGTACTAGCACAGTAACCGTCCTTCGTACGCGGTTTACGTTGATTTATATTGTGCTTATTGCGTTCAGTAATACAAAACATGCACCTACTGGCATCTGTATACGTAATGTATTATAAAAGCGTGTTGTGCTCACGGCACCTCTAGGAAAGAAGACGGTAGGTATCACGCGCATCTCTTATGACGTCACATGGGCGAAATGGTAACAACAAACACAAAAATACTGTTCTAATACCTGTAGTTTACAATTCCAGCCGATAAGTGGTAAATACCTAGCCTACTGTTTAGTTGAATGCTTCCATGCGATTGGTAGATTTAGTTACCGGTATTTTATCGAATAACAAACCAGGTGATTTCGTCCATGTGACGTCACAGTCTACTGAGCAGAGTCGTCGTATACCTACGATATATAATTGAACTGCTAGTGATATTACACCCATACACGTACATTAGCAGGGACCCACCCACCCACCCATACACGTACATTAGCAGTGACCCACCCGCCCACCCATACACGTGTACATTAGCTACAGTTTTCAGAACTATTTATTTATTTTTTTTTATAATAGTTTATTTATTCCAACAGCTGATTAATTAAACTATTATAAACAATTAATTGTCATATTGGTATTGCCATAGGGGTTGCATTGATACTTCTTAGAACTCCTGAGGTGGTTTCGTGAAGAAATTTCAAAACAAAGATAAGCCTATGTGTTAACCAGAGACCTTAAGAATGTCCATGAAACATTTCAGATGAATGAGTTCAGTAGTTTTTGCGTGATTGTGTAACACTCACACGCGCTCTTACATAATAGTAAGATCTAATTAGTTTATTTACCAATATTTCATACAGTATATTACCAACAAATAACACACAACAGATGTTTGTATAGACAAATACAAATAAGTTGCAGAAACATTTACATCACCTGTTACACATTTTTTCATTTGTTTTGTTTGTAAACAAATCAAATTACAACTTTTCAGCTAATTTTCCAAAATGTTCTAATTTCCTCCTAATTTTTTCGTTTTTCTTTCTTCAGGAACATTCCACGAAAAATTAAGAAACTTTAAAAAATATGAAGGAAATCTGTTAAGGCGTTGTTAAGTGATGGAATGACTACGAAATTCGAGTACTCATTTTTATATATTAAGATTATATAGATACGTATAAAAAATAGAAAACTACAAACATTCAGTCTCTTGTCTAATGTTATTTGACTTTTATTTTGTATTTGCCCAGTGCAGAATGTTTTAATTGATGACGCGCAGGTTGTGTGAATGATCAAATGAACATATTCATTCTCTAATACTACAAGAGAAACTCCATTTCTATATATTAATTTTTTATATACCTTTCTCTTATTATGTAAGCAACATTAATATAATTATTGATATAATATTGGAATCCTTTATATTTTACAGTTGAACAAATAAGCTTGCACTTCAACCAAAGTGAAACTTAAGCTTGGTAATTTGGTTTCTGGCACAGTTAAAAGTAAGGATCTATGTCATAAACAAACATCATATAGGCCTACATATTCTGATATCACGATTGGTTTAAAGTAAGAACAGTATTTCAGATATACAGGATGGTCTGTACATAGCGTTAACCTTTTTACCTGGTATAACTACGAAATAAATGTAATAAAATGGTGGAAATCTTAAGCTCCTCAAGTACACCGTCTACTCTCAGGAGCAATTTTAAGATTTTTTTCGAAAATCTTGTATAGGTTTTCTTTGTACGGCCGTTACTCCCCTAAAACAATTGTTTTAAGGTAAATACCTAACATTTTTAAAATTTACGTACAAATTTGAATAAAAATACATAGTTGTAAATCACATTTATTAAAACTAGTATGGGCCTTTTCTACTTTAAAGTTAAATTTCATAACATATGTTTAGAAAAAATAATAATAGCCCCTCATATCTCCGATAAATTGTGGCTTACAGATTGTCAAATAATACCACAAACTTTCTTAACTAATAAGGTTTCTTGCAATACAACCTACAAATTGTGCCATTGTAGTAAGCAATAAAACGAGTAAATGTTAGAAAAACACGGCCTGCCTAAAATATTCAAGAGTTCACTATTAAGTTGCAACATTGCTGGTTAATCTGTAAACATTGTTAAAATTTCTCTGAAGTCCTTATTAAAAAGGAAATAGTTTAGAGACTTGAGAATATTTTAACTATCAGCCAAGTATAACTGAGTGAATTCATCAATATCTAATACCTGTGTTAACTTTTGCTTGGACAAATTACTATTACCAAGTTAGGGTCACCTTTTACTTATTGGAAGTGAGCTAAAGGTGTAATTTTTAAATAAAGAATATGCATTTTGTTTACGGTGTCTGTAATGGAAATGCGAGTGCCACTCAAAGAGAAGAGCGTACACCGTTCGCTACCCTGATCGGCGAGTTCCCAGTGCGCAAGTGTTCACGCGACTGCATCAGCGTTTGGTTGAACGTGGATCTGTCTACAAAGAGCGGAGTGAAGTGGGTGCAACACCTTTGGATGTTGAAGATCAACTCCTGAACTGAGTTAGAGAAGACCCAGATATTAGTAGCCGTAAACTTTCAAATGAAACCGGCGTGAGTAAAACTACAGTGTTAACTATTTTACACAAAAATAAATTCCACCCTTACCAGTTTACTAAATTTTAAGGCCTTGAAAAATAATCACGCTGCTGGAAAAAAATTCTGTCGCTACCTACTAAATTATGATATTAAACAATATCACTTTAAAAAAAATCTTATGGTCAGATGAAGCTATTTTAACGAGGCAAGGTATATTCAACCTTCACAATATGCACATATGGTATACCGAAAACCCTAAACAAGCCAGAGAATCATCCTTTCAAAGAAGATTTAGCATAAACGTTTGAGCAGCTGTGATTGGGGATCGCTTCTTGGGACCTCACATATTTCAGGGAAGTTTATATGGCATTATGTATCTAACTTTTTGCAAAACGATTTCTCAACTTTTGGATGTGATAGACCCTAATCAGCGACAAGATATTATTTATCAACAAGATGGCGTACCTAATAGAGACTTAGAAAGTGGCTGACTGAAAACTACCCAACTTGGATAGGACGCGGAGGTCCGGTCTCTTGGCCTGCAACACCTCCCGATTTGAACCTCATGGACTTTTTGTGTGGGCGTTAATGAAATATGATGTGTACGTATCGCCTGTAAACAGCGAAGAGGAACTTCTAAACAGGATTCGAGCTGCTGCACAGAAGGTTAGGGAGATTGTAGGCGATAGGTTGGATGCTCGGTCCTCTTAATACCGGCATGGCGTCCGCTTGGTGGTCGCTATCGGCGTGGACACTACTAGAGAAGTCAGGGGTGTCCATGTTGGGTGGTAATCATTGTTGTGTGGAGGAGATAACTGAGTATCAGGCTGGTCAATTAGCTGAAAATCAGACCAGCACTATGTGGTTCGGATTCCACGTAAAGCTGTAGGTCCCTTAGTTGCCCTGGCTGTTGGGCTATTAATAAATTGCCCTTTCTGAGGAACAGTTGAACTCAGTTAGTAACCAGACTACACTCATATAACCATTCATATTCGCCTTAAAATACCAACAACGTTGTGTCGGCGTCTCATATGTAAGAATGTTAAGGAGAAAATAAGCTATAAAGTGACTATTCAAGCAATGAAAAAGAGAGCCAGAGGCTGCATAAGGAAGAATGGAGGACATTTTGAAAAGAAACTGAAATAAAACTGTATACTGTAATAAACAAAAAGTGAGTTACATTTTTATTTATTTTATTACCCATGAGAAATGTTAACACTGTTTGCAGACTAACCATCATTATCACAACTTGTGTTATTCCAAAGTTGAAAAAATGTTAACAAGAGTAAACTCTTAAATGCCATTGAGATATTTTAGGCAAGCCGTGTTTTTCTAACATTTACTCGTTTTATTGCTTACTACAATGGCGCAATTTGTAGGTTGTTTGGTATTATTGCAAGAACCCTTATTAGTTATGAAAGTTGTTGGTATTATTTGACAATCTGTAAGCCACAATTTGTAGGTTGTTTGGTATTGCAAGAACCCTTATTTGTTATGAAAGTTGTTGGTATTATTTGACAATCTGTAAGCCACAATTTGTAGGTTGTTTGGTATTGCAAGAACCCTTATTTGTTATGAAAGTTGTTGGTATTATTTGACAATCTGTAAGCCACAATTTGTAGGTTGTTTGGTATTGCAAGAACCCTTATTAGTTATGAAAGTTGTTGGTATTATTTGACAATCTGTAAGCCACAATTTGTAGGTTGTTTGGTATTGCAAGAACCCTTATTTGTTATGAAAGTTGTTGGTATTATTTGACAATCTGTAAGCCACAATTTGTAGGTTGTTTGGTATTGCAAGAACCCTTATTAGTTATGAAAGTTGTTGGTATTATTTGACAATCTGTAAGCTACAATTTGTAGGTTGTTTGGTATTGCAAGAACCCTTATTAGTTATGAAAGTTGTTGGTATTATTTGACAATCTGTAAGCCACAATTTGTAGGTTGTTTGGTATTGCAAGAACCCTTATTAGTTATGAAAGTTGTTGGTATTATTTGACAATCTGTAAGCCACAATTTGTAGGTTGTTTGGTATTGCAAGAACCCTTATTTGTTATGAAAGTTGTTGGTATTATTTGACAATCTGTAAGCCACAATTTGTAGGTTGTTTGGTATTGCAAGAACCCTTATTTGTTATGAAAGTTGTTGGTATTATTTGACAATCTGTAAGCCACAATTTGTAGGTTGTTTGGTATTGCAAGAACCCTTATTTGTTATGAAAGTTGTTGGTATTATTTGACAATCTGTAAGCCACAATTTGTAGGTTGTTTGGTATTGCAAGAACCCTTATTAGTTATGAAAGTTGTTGGTATTATTTGACAATCTGTAAGCCACAATTTGTAGGTTGTTTGGTATTGCAATAACCCTTATTTGTTATGAAAGTTGTTGGTATTATTTGACAATCTGTAAGCCACAATTTGTAGGTTGTTTGGTATTGCAAGAACCCTTATTTGTTATGAAAGTTGTTAGTATTATTTGACAATCTGTAAGCCACAATTTGTAGGTTGTTTGGTATTGCAAGAACCCTTATTTGTTATGAAAGTTGTTGGTATTATTTGACAATCTGTAAGCCACAATTTGTAGGTTGTTTGGTATTGCAAGAACCCTTATTTGTTATGAAAGTTGTTGGTATTATTTGACAATCTGTAAGCAACAATTTGTAGGTTGTTTGGTATTGCAAGAACCCTTATTAGTTATGAAAGTTGTTGGTATTATTTGACAATCTGTAAGCCACAATTTGTAGGTTGTTTGGTATTGCAAGAACCCTTATTTATTATGAAAGTTGTTGGTATTATTTGACAATCTGTAAGCCACAATTTGTAGGTTGTTTGGTATTGCAAGAACCCTTATTTGTTATGAAAGTTGTTAGTATTATTTGACAATCTGTAAGCCACAATTTGTAGGTTGTTTGGTATTGCAAGAACCCTTATTTGTTATAAAAGTTGTTGGTATTATTTGACAATCTGTAAGCCACAATTTGTAGGTTGTTTGGTATTGCAAGAACCCTTATTAGTTATGAAAGTTGTTGGTATTATTTGACAATCTGTAAGCCACAATTTGTAGGTTGTTTGGTATTGCAAGAACCCTTATTAGTTATGAAAGTTGTTGGTATTATTTGACAATCTGTAAGCCACAATTTGTAGGTTGTTTGGTATTGCAAGAACCCTTATTAGTTATGAAAGTTGTTGGTATTATTTGACAATATGTAAGCCACAATTTGTAGGTTGTTTGGTATTGCAAGAACCCTTATTAGTTATGAAAGTTGTTGGTATTATTTGACAATCTGTAAGCCACAATTTGTAGGTTGTTTGGTATTGCAAGAACCCTTATTAGTTATGAAAGTTGTTGGTATTATTTGACAATCTGTAAGCCACAATTTGTAGGTTGTTTGGTATTGCAAGAACCCTTATTTGTTATGAAAGTTGTTGATATTATTTGACAATCTGTAAGCCACAATTTGTAGGTTGTTTGGTATTGCAAGAACCCTTATTTGTTATGAAAGTTGTTGGTATTATTTGACAATCTGTAAGCCACAATTTGTAGGTTGTTTGGTATTGCAAGAACCCTTATTAGTTATGAAAGTTGTTGGTATTATTTGACAATCTGTAAGCCACAATTTGTAGGTTGTTTGGTATTGCAAGAACCCTTATTTGTTATGAAAGTTGTTGGTATTATTTGACAATCTGTAAGCCACAATTTGTAGGTTGTTTGGTATTGCAAGAACCCTTATTAGTTATGAAAGTTGTTGGTATTATTTGACAATCTGTAAGCCACAATTTGTAGGTTGTTTGGTATTGCAAGAACCCTTATTTGTTATGAAAGTTGTTGGTATTATTTGACAATCTGTAAGCCACAATTTGTAGGTTGTTTGGTATTGCAAGAACCCTTATTAGTTATGAAAGTTGTTGGTATTATTTGACAATCTGTAAGCCACAATTTGTAGGTTGTTTGGTATTGCAAGAACCCTTATTAGTTATGAAAGTTGTTGGTATTATTTGACAATCTGTAAGCCACAATTTGTAGGTTGTTTGGTATTGCAAGAACCCTTATTAGTTATGAAAGTTGTTGGTATTATTTGACAATCTGTAAGCTACAATTTGTAGGTTGTTTGGTATTGCAAGAACCCTTATTAGTTATGAAAGTTGTTGGTATTATTTGACAATCTGTAAGCCACAATTTGTAGGTTGTTTGGTATTGCAAGAACCCTTATTTGTTATGAAAGTTGTTGGTATTATTTGACAATCTGTAAGCCACAATTTGTAGGTTGTTTGGTATTGCAAGAACCCTTATTTGTTATGAAAGTTGTTGGTATTATTTGACAATCTGTAAGCCACAATTTGTAGGTTGTTTGGTATTGCAAGAACCCTTATTAGTTATGAAAGTTGTTGGTATTATTTGACAATCTGTAAGCCACAATTTGTAGGTTGTTTGGTATTGCAAGAACCCTTATTTGTTATGAAAGTTGTTGGTATTATTTGACAATCTGTAAGCCACAATTTGTAGGTTGTTTGGTATTGCAAGAACCCTTATTAGTTATGAAAGTTGTTGGTATTATTTGACAATCTGTAAGCCACAATTTGTAGGTTGTTTGGTATTGCAAGAACCCTTATTAGTTATGAAAGTTGTTGGTATTATTTGACAATCTGTAAGCCACAATTTGTAGGTTGTTTGGTATTGCAAGAACCCTTATTTGTTATGAAAGTTGTTGGTATTATTTGACAATCTGTAAGCCACAATTTGTAGGTTGTTTGGTATTGCAAGAACCCTTATTAGTTATGAAAGTTGTTGGTATTATTTGACAATCTGTAAGCCACAATTTGTAGGTTGTTTGGTATTGCAAGAACCCTTATTAGTTATGAAAGTTGTTGGTATTATTTGACAATCTGTAAGCCACAATTTGTAGGTTGTTTGGTATTGCAAGAACCCTTATTAGTTATGAAAGTTGTTGGTATTATTTGACAATCTGTAAGCCACAATTTGTAGGTTGTTTGGTATTGCAAGAACCCTTATTAGTTATGAAAGTTGTTGGTATTATTTGACAATCTGTAAGCCACAATTTGTAGGTTGTTTGGTATTGCAAGAACCCTTATTAGTTATGAAAGTTGTTGGTATTATTTGACAATCTGTAAGCCACAATTTGTAGGTTGTTTGGTATTGCAAGAACCCTTATTAGTTATGAAAGTTGTTGGTATTATTTGACAATCTGTAAGCCACAATTTGTAGGTTGTTTGGTATTGCAAGAACCCTTATTAGTTATGAAAGTTGTTGGTATTATTTGACAATCTGTAAGCCACAATTTGTAGGTTGTTTGGTATTGCAAGAACCCTTATTAGTTATGAAAGTTGTTGGTATTATTTGACAATCTGTAAGCCACAATTTGTAGGTTGTTTGGTATTGCAAGAACCCTTATTAGTTATGAAAGTTGTTGGTATTATTTGACAATCTGTAAGCCACAATTTGTAGGTTGTTTGGTATTGCAAGAACCCTTATTAGTTATGAAAGTTGTTGGTATTATTTGACAATCTGTAAGCCACAATTTGTAGGTTGTTTGGTATTGCAAGAACCCTTATTAGTTATGAAAGTTGTTGGTATTATTTGACAATCTGTAAGCCACAATTTGTAGGTTGTTTGGTATTGCAAGAACCCTTATTTGTTATGAAAGTTGTTGGTATTATTTGACAATCTGTAAGCCACAATTTGTAGGTTGTTTGGTATTGCAAGAACCCTTATTAGTTATGAAAGTTGTTGGTATTATTTGACAATCTGTAAGCCACAATTTGTAGGTTGTTTGGTATTGCAAGAACCCTTATTAGTTATGAAAGTTGTTGGTATTATTTGACAATCTGTAAGCCACAATTTGTAGGTTGTTTGGTATTGCAAGAACCCTTATTAGTTATGAAAGTTGTTGGTATTATTTGACAATCTGTAAGCCACAATTTGTAGGTTGTTTGGTATTGCAAGAACCCTTATTAGTTATGAAAGTTGTTGGTATTATTTGACAATCTGTAAGCCACAATTTGTAGGTTGTTTGGTATTGCAAGAACCCTTATTTGTTATGAAAGTTGTTGGTATTATTTGACAATCTGTAAGCCACAATTTGTAGGTTGTTTGGTATTGCAAGAACCCTTATTAGTTATGAAAGTTGTTGGTATTATTTGACAATCTGTAAGCCACAATTTGTAGGTTGTTTGGTATTGCAAGAACCCTTATTAGTTATGAAAGTTGTTGGTATTATTTGACAATCTGTAAGCCACAATTTGTAGGTTGTTTGGTATTGCAAGAACCCTTATTAGTTATGAAAGTTGTTGGTATTATTTGACAATCTGTAAGCCACAATTTGTAGGTTGTTTGGTATTGCAAGAACCCTTATTAGTTATGAAAGTTGTTGGTATTATTTGACAATCTGTAAGCCACAATTTGTAGGTTGTTTGGTATTGCAAGAACCCTTATTAGTTATGAAAGTTGTTGGTATTATTTGACAATCTGTAAGCCACAATTTGTAGGTTGTTTGGTATTGCAAGAACCCTTATTAGTTATGAAAGTTGTTGGTATTATTTGACAATCTGTAAGCCACAATTTGTAGGTTGTTTGGTATTGCAAGAACCCTTATTAGTTATGAAAGTTGTTGGTATTATTTGACAATCTGTAAGCCACAATTTGTAGGTTGTTTGGTATTGCAAGAACCCTTATTAGTTATGAAAGTTGTTGGTATTATTTGACAATCTGTAAGCCACAATTTGTAGGTTGTTTGGTATTGCAAGAACCCTTATTAGTTATGAAAGTTGTTGGTATTATTTGACAATCTGTAAGCCACAATTTGTAGGTTGTTTGGTATTGCAAGAACCCTTATTTGTTATGAAAGTTGTTGGTATTATTTGACAATCTGTAAGCCACAATTTGTAGGTTGTTTGGTATTGCAAGAACCCTTATTAGTTATGAAAGTTGTTGGTATTATTTGACAATCTGTAAGCCACAATTTGTAGGTTGTTTGGTATTGCAAGAACCCTTATTAGTTATGAAAGTTGTTGGTATTATTTGACAATCTGTAAGCCACAATTTGTAGGTTGTTTGGTATTGCAAGAACCCTTATTAGTTATGAAAGTTGTTGGTATTATTTGACAATCTGTAAGCCACAATTTGTAGGTTGTTTGGTATTGCAAGAACCCTTATTAGTTATGAAAGTTGTTGGTATTATTTGACAATCTGTAAGCCACAATTTGTAGGTTGTTTGGTATTGCAAGAACCCTTATTAGTTATGAAAGTTGTTGGTATTATTTGACAATCTGTAAGCTACAATTTGTAGGTTGTTTGGTATTGCAAGAACCCTTATTTGTTATGAAAGTTGTTGGTATTATTTGACAATCTGTAAGCCACAATTTGTAGGTTGTTTGGTATTGCAAGAACCTTTATTTGTTATGAAAGTTGTTGGTATTATTTGACAATCTGTAAGCCACAATTTGTAGGTTGTTTGGTATTGCAAGAACCCTTATTAGTTATGAAAGTTGTTGGTATTATTTGACAATCTGTAAGCTACAATTTGTAGGTTGTTTGGTATTGCAAGAACCCTTATTAGTTATGAAAGTTGTTGGTATTATTTGACAATCTGTAAGCCACAATTTGTAGGTTGTTTGGTATTGCAAGAACCCTTATTAGTTATGAAAGTTGTTGGTATTATTTGACAATCTGTAAGCTACAATTTGTAGGTTGTTTGGTATTGCAAGAACCCTTATTTGTTATGAAAGTTGTTGGTATTATTTGACAATCTGTAAGCCACAATTTGTAGGTTGTTTGGTATTGCAAGAACCTTTATTAGTTATGAAAGTTGTTGGTATTATTTGACAATCTGTAAGCTACAATTTGTAGGTTGTTTGGTATTGCAAGAACCCTTATTAGTTATGAAAGTTGTTGGTATTATTTGACAATCTGTAAGCTACAATTTGTAGGTTGTTTGGTATTGCAAGAACCCTTATTTGTTATGAATGTTTTTGGTATTATTTGACAATCTGTAAGCCACAATTTGTAGGTTGTTTGGTATTGCAAGAACCCTTATTAGTTATGAAAGTTGTTGGTATTATTTGACAATCTGTAAGCCACAATTTGTAGGTTGTTTGGTATTGCAAGAACCTTTATTTGTTATGAAAGTTGTTGGTATTATTTGACAATCTGTAAGCCACAATTTGTAGGTTGTTTGGTATTGCAAGAACCCTTATTAGTTATGAAAGTTGTTGGTATTATTTGACAATCTGTAAGCTACAATTTGTAGGTTGTTTGGTATTGCAAGAACCCTTATTAGTTATGAAAGTTGTTGGTATTATTTGACAATCTGTAAGCTACAATTTGTAGGTTGTTTGGTATTGCAAGAACCCTTATTAGTTATGAAAGTTGTTGGTATTATTTGACAATCTGTAAGCCACAATTTGTAGGTTGTTTGGTATTGCAAGAACCCTTATTAGTTATGAAAGTTGTTGGTATTATTTGACAATCTGTAAGCCACAATTTGTAGGTTGTTTGGTATTGCAAGAACACTTATTAGTTATGAAAGTTGTTGGTATTATTTGACAATCTGTAAGCTACAATTTGTAGGTTGTTTGGTATTGCAAGAACCCTTATTAGTTATGAAAGTTGTTGGTATTATTTGACAATCTGTAAGCCACAATTTGTAGGTTGTTTGGTATTGCAAGAACCCTTATTAGTTATGAAAGTTGTTGGTATTATTTGACAATCTGTAAGCTACAATTTGTAGGTTGTTTGGTATTGCAAGAACCCTTATTAGTTATGAAAGTTGTTGGTATTATTTGACAATCTGTAAGCCACAATTTGTAGGTTGTTTGGTATTGCAAGAACCCTTATTAGTTATGAAAGTTGTTGGTATTATTTGACAATCTGTAAGCCACAATTTGTAGGTTGTTTGGTATTGCAAGAACCCTTATTAGTTATGAAAGTTGTTGGTATTATTTGACAATCTGTAAGCCACAATTTGTAGGTTGTTTGGTATTGCAAGAACCCTTATTTGTTATGAAAGTTGTTGGTATTATTTGACAATCTGTAAGCCACAATTTGTAGGTTGTTTGGTATTGCAAGAACCCTTATTAGTTATGAAAGTTGTTGGTATTATTTGACAATCTGTAAGCCACAATTTGTAGGTTGTTTGGTATTGCAAGAACCCTTATTAGTTATGAAAGTTGTTGGTATTATTTGACAATCTGTAAGCTACAATTTGTAGGTTGTTTGGTATTGCAAGAACCCTTATTTGTTATGAAAGTTGTTGGTATTATTTGACAATCTGTAAGCCACAATTTGTAGGTTGTTTGGTATTGCAAGAACCCTTATTAGTTATGAAAGTTGTTGGTATTATTTGACAATCTGTAAGCCACAATTTGTAGGTTGTTTGGTATTGCAAGAACCCTTATTAGTTATGAAAGTTGTTGGTATTATTTGACAATCTGTAAGCCACAATTTGTAGGTTGTTTGGTATTGCAAGAACCCTTATTAGTTATGAAAGTTGTTGGTATTATTTGACAATCTGTAAGCCACAATTTGTAGGTTGTTTGGTATTGCAAGAACCCTTATTAGTTATGAAAGTTGTTGGTATTATTTGACAATCTGTAAGCTACAATTTGTAGGTTGTTTGGTATTGCAAGAACCCTTATTTGTTATGAAAGTTGTTGGTATTATTTGACAATCTGTAAGCCACAATTTGTAGGTTGTTTGGTATTGCAAGAACCCTTATTAGTTATGAAAGTTGTTGGTATTATTTGACAATCTGTAAGCCACAATTTGTAGGTTGTTTGGTATTGCAAGAACCCTTATTAGTTATGAAAGTTGTTGGTATTATTTGACAATCTGTAAGCTACAATTTGTAGGTTGTTTGGTATTGCAAGAACCCTTATTAGTTATGAAAGTTGTTGGTATTATTTGACAATCTGTAAGCCACAATTTGTAGGTTGTTTGGTATTGCAAGAACCCTTATTAGTTATGAAAGTTGTTGGTATTATTTGACAATCTGTAAGCCACAATTTGTAGGTTGTTTGGTATTGCAAGAACCCTTATTTGTTATGAAAGTTGTTGGTATTATTTGACAATCTGTAAGCCACAATTTGTAGGTTGTTTGGTATTGCAAGAACCCTTATTAGTTATGAAAGTTGTTGGTATTATTTGACAATCTGTAAGCCACAATTTGTAGGTTGTTTGGTATTGCAAGAACCCTTATTAGTTATGAAAGTTGTTGGTATTATTTGACAATCTGTAAGCTACAATTTGTAGGTTGTTTGGTATTGCAAGAACCCTTATTAGTTATGAAAGTTGTTGGTATTATTTGACAATCTGTAAGCCACAATTTGTAGGTTGTTTGGTATTGCAAGAACCCTTATTAGTTATGAAAGTTGTTGGTATTATTTGACAATCTGTAAGCCACAATTTGTAGGTTGTTTGGTATTGCAAGAACCCTTATTAGTTATGAAAGTTGTTGGTATTATTTGACAATCTGTAAGCCACAATTTGTAGGTTGTTTGGTATTGCAAGAACCCTTATTAGTTATGAAAGTTGTTGGTATTATTTGACAATCTGTAAGCCACAATTTGTAGGTTGTTTGGTATTGCAAGAACCCTTATTAGTTATGAAAGTTGTTGGTATTATTTGACAATCTGTAAGCCACAATTTGTAGGTTGTTTGGTATTGCAAGAACCCTTATTAGTTATGAAAGTTGTTGGTATTATTTGACAATCTGTAAGCCACAATTTGTAGGTTGTTTGGTATTGCAAGAACCCTTATTAGTTATGAAAGTTGTTGGTATTATTTGACAATCTGTAAGCCACAATTTGTAGGTTGTTTGGTATTGCAAGAACCCTTATTAGTTATGAAAGTTGTTGGTATTATTTGACAATCTGTAAGCCACAATTTGTAGGTTGTTTGGTATTGCAAGAACCCTTATTAGTTATGAAAGTTGTTGGTATTATTTGACAATCTGTAAGCCACAATTTGTAGGTTGTTTGGTATTGCAAGAACCCTTATTAGTTATGAAAGTTGTTGGTATTATTTGACAATCTGTAAGCCACAATTTGTAGGTTGTTTGGTATTGCAAGAACCCTTATTAGTTATGAAAGTTGTTGGTATTATTTGACAATCTGTAAGCCACAATTTGTAGGTTGTTTGGTATTGCAAGAACCCTTATTAGTTATGAAAGTTGTTGGTATTATTTGACAATCTGTAAGCCACAATTTGTAGGTTGTTTGGTATTGCAAGAACCCTTATTAGTTATGAAAGTTGTTGGTATTATTTGACAATCTGTAAGCCACAATTTGTAGGTTGTTTGGTATTGCAAGAACCCTTATTAGTTATGAAAGTTGTTGGTATTATTTGACAATCTGTAAGCCACAATTTGTAGGTTGTTTGGTATTGCAAGAACCCTTATTAGTTATGAAAGTTGTTGGTATTATTTGACAATCTGTAAGCCACAATTTGTAGGTTGTTTGGTATTGCAAGAACCCTTATTAGTTATGAAAGTTGTTGGTATTATTTGACAATCTGTAAGCCACAATTTGTAGGTTGTTTGGTATTGCAAGAACCCTTATTAGTTATGAAAGTTGTTGGTATTATTTGACAATCTGTAAGCCACAATTTGTAGGTTGTTTGGTATTGCAAGAACCCTTATTAGTTATGAAAGTTGTTGGTATTATTTGACAATCTGTAAGCCACAATTTGTAGGTTGTTTGGTATTGCAAGAACCCTTATTAGTTATGAAAGTTGTTGGTATTATTTGACAATCTGTAAGCCACAATTTGTAGGTTGTTTGGTATTGCAAGAACCCTTATTAGTTATGAAAGTTGTTGGTATTATTTGACAATCTGTAAGCCACAATTTGTAGGTTGTTTGGTATTGCAAGAACCCTTATTAGTTATGAAAGTTGTTGGTATTATTTGACAATCTGTAAGCCACAATTTGTAGGTTGTTTGGTATTGCAAGAACCCTTATTAGTTATGAAAGTTGTTGGTATTATTTGACAATCTGTAAGCCACAATTTGTAGGTTGTTTGGTATTGCAAGAACCCTTATTAGTTATGAAAGTTGTTGGTATTATTTGACAATCTGTAAGCCACAATTTGTAGGTTGTTTGGTATTGCAAGAACCCTTATTAGTTATGAAAGTTGTTGGTATTATTTGACAATCTGTAAGCCACAATTTGTAGGTTGTTTGGTATTGCAAGAACCCTTATTAGTTATGAAAGTTGTTGGTATTATTTGACAATCTGTAAGCCACAATTTGTAGGTTGTTTGGTATTGCAAGAACCCTTATTAGTTATGAAAGTTGTTGGTATTATTTGACAATCTGTAAGCCACAATTTGTAGGTTGTTTGGTATTGCAAGAACCCTTATTAGTTATGAAAGTTGTTGGTATTATTTGACAATCTGTAAGCCACAATTTGTAGGTTGTTTGGTATTGCAAGAACCCTTATTAGTTATGAAAGTTGTTGGTATTATTTGACAATCTGTAAGCCACAATTTGTAGGTTGTTTGGTATTGCAAGAACCCTTATTAGTTATGAAAGTTGTTGGTATTATTTGACAATCTGTAAGCCACAATTTGTAGGTTGTTTGGTATTGCAAGAACCCTTATTAGTTATGAAAGTTGTTGGTATTATTTGACAATCTGTAAGCCACAATTTGTAGGTTGTTTGGTATTGCAAGAACCCTTATTAGTTATGAAAGTTGTTGGTATTATTTGACAATCTGTAAGCCACAATTTGTAGGTTGTTTGGTATTGCAAGAACCCTTATTAGTTATGAAAGTTGTTGGTATTATTTGACAATCTGTAAGCCACAATTTGTAGGTTGTTTGGTATTGCAAGAACCCTTATTAGTTATGAAAGTTGTTGGTATTATTTGACAATCTGTAAGCCACAATTTGTAGGTTGTTTGGTATTGCAAGAACCCTTATTAGTTATGAAAGTTGTTGGTATTATTTGACAATCTGTAAGCCACAATTTGTAGGTTGTTTGGTATTGCAAGAACCCTTATTAGTTATGAAAGTTGTTGGTATTATTTGACAATCTGTAAGCCACAATTTGTAGGTTGTTTGGTATTGCAAGAACCCTTATTAGTTATGAAAGTTGTTGGTATTATTTGACAATCTGTAAGCCACAATTTGTAGGTTGTTTGGTATTGCAAGAACCCTTATTAGTTATGAAAGTTGTTGGTATTATTTGACAATCTGTAAGCCACAATTTGTAGGTTGTTTGGTATTGCAAGAACCCTTATTAGTTATGAAAGTTGTTGGTATTATTTGACAATCTGTAAGCCACAATTTGTAGGTTGTTTGGTATTGCAAGAACCCTTATTAGTTATGAAAGTTGTTGGTATTATTTGACAATCTGTAAGCCACAATTTGTAGGTTGTTTGGTATTGCAAGAACCCTTATTAGTTATGAAAGTTGTTGGTATTATTTGACAATCTGTAAGCCACAATTTGTAGGTTGTTTGGTATTGCAAGAACCCTTATTTGTTATGAAAGTTGTTGGTATTATTTGACAATCTGTAAGCCACAATTTGTAGGTTGTTTGGTATTGCAAGAACCCTTATTAGTTATGAAAGTTGTTGGTATTATTTGACAATCTGTAAGCCACAATTTGTAGGTTGTTTGGTATTGCAAGAACCCTTATTAGTTATGAAAGTTGTTGGTATTATTTGACAATCTGTAAGCCACAATTTGTAGGTTGTTTGGTATTGCAAGAACCCTTATTAGTTATGAAAGTTGTTGGTATTATTTGACAATCTGTAAGCCACAATTTGTAGGTTGTTTGGTATTGCAAGAACCCTTATTAGTTATGAAAGTTGTTGGTATTATTTGACAATCTGTAAGCTACAATTTGTAGGTTGTTTGGTATTGCAAGAACCCTTATTTGTTATGAAAGTTGTTGGTATTATTTGACAATCTGTAAGCCACAATTTGTAGGTTGTTTGGTATTGCAAGAACCCTTATTAGTTATGAAAGTTGTTGGTATTATTTGACAATCTGTAAGCCACAATTTGTAGGTTGTTTGGTATTGCAAGAACCCTTATTAGTTATGAAAGTTGTTGGTATTATTTGACAATCTGTAAGCCACAATTTGTAGGTTGTTTGGTATTGCAAGAACCCTTATTAGTTATGAAAGTTGTTGGTATTATTTGACAATCTGTAAGCCACAATTTGTAGGTTGTTTGGTATTGCAAGAACCCTTATTAGTTATGAAAGTTGTTGGTATTATTTGACAATCTGTAAGCCACAATTTGTAGGTTGTTTGGTATTGCAAGAACCCTTATTAGTTATGAAAGTTGTTGGTATTATTTGACAATCTGTAAGCCACAATTTGTAGGTTGTTTGGTATTGCAAGAACCCTTATTAGTTATGAAAGTTGTTGGTATTATTTGACAATCTGTAAGCCACAATTTGTAGGTTGTTTGGTATTGCAAGAACCCTTATTAGTTATGAAAGTTGTTGGTATTATTTGACAATCTGTAAGCCACAATTTGTAGGTTGTTTGGTATTGCAAGAACCCTTATTAGTTATGAAAGTTGTTGGTATTATTTGACAATCTGTAAGCCACAATTTGTAGGTTGTTTGGTATTGCAAGAACCCTTATTAGTTATGAAAGTTGTTGGTATTATTTGACAATCTGTAAGCCACAATTTGTAGGTTGTTTGGTATTGCAAGAACCCTTATTAGTTATGAAAGTTGTTGGTATTATTTGACAATCTGTAAGCCACAATTTGTAGGTTGTTTGGTATTGCAAGAACCCTTATTAGTTATGAAAGTTGTTGGTATTATTTGACAATCTGTAAGCCACAATTTGTAGGTTGTTTGGTATTGCAAGAACCCTTATTAGTTATGAAAGTTGTTGGTATTATTTGACAATCTGTAAGCCACAATTTGTAGGTTGTTTGGTATTGCAAGAACCCTTATTAGTTATGAAAGTTGTTGGTATTATTTGACAATCTGTAAGCCACAATTTGTAGGTTGTTTGGTATTGCAAGAACCCTTATTAGTTATGAAAGTTGTTGGTATTATTTGACAATCTGTAAGCCACAATTTGTAGGTTGTTTGGTATTGCAAGAACCCTTATTAGTTATGAAAGTTGTTGGTATTATTTGACAATCTGTAAGCCACAATTTGTAGGTTGTTTGGTATTGCAAGAACCCTTATTTGTTATGAAAGTTGTTGGTATTATTTGACAATCTGTAAGCCACAATTTGTAGGTTGTTTGGTATTGCAAGAACCCTTATTTGTTATGAAAGTTGTTGGTATTATTTGACAATCTGTAAGCCACAATTTGTAGGTTGTTTGGTATTGCAAGAACCCTTATTAGTTATGAAAGTTGTTGGTATTATTTGACAATCTGTAAGCCACAATTTGTAGGTTGTTTGGTATTGCAAGAACCCTTATTAGTTATGAAAGTTGTTGGTATTATTTGACAATCTGTAAGCCACAATTTGTAGGTTGTTTGGTATTGCAAGAACCCTTATTAGTTATGAAAGTTGTTGGTATTATTTGACAATCTGTAAGCCACAATTTGTAGGTTGTTTGGTATTGCAAGAACCCTTATTAGTTATGAAAGTTGTTGGTATTATTTGACAATCTGTAAGCCACAATTTGTAGGTTGTTTGGTATTGCAAGAACCCTTATTAGTTATGAAAGTTGTTGGTATTATTTGACAATCTGTAAGCCACAATTTGTAGGTTGTTTGGTATGCAAGAACCTTAAAGTTGTTGGTATTATTTGACAATCTGTAAGCCACAATTTGTAGGTTGTTTGGTATTGCAAGAACCCTTATTAGTTATGAAAGTTGTTGGTATTATTTGACAATCTGTAAGCCACAATTTGTAGGTTGTTTGGTATTGCAAGAACCCTTATTAGTTATGAAAGTTGTTGGTATTATTTGACAATCTGTAAGCCACAATTTGTAGGTTGTTTGGTATTGCAAGAACCCTTATTAGTTATGAAAGTTGTTGGTATTATTTGACAATCTGTAAGCCACAATTTGTAGGTTGTTTGGTATTGCAAGAACCCTTATTAGTTATGAAAGTTGTTGGTATTATTTGACAATCTGTAAGCCACAATTTGTAGGTTGTTTGGTATTGCAAGAACCCTTATTAGTTATGAAAGTTGTTGGTATTATTTGACAATCTGTAAGCCACAATTTGTAGGTTGTTTGGTATTGCAAGAACCCTTATTAGTTATGAAAGTTGTTGGTATTATTTGACAATCTGTAAGCCACAATTTGTAGGTTGTTTGGTATTGCAAGAACCCTTATTAGTTATGAAAGTTGTTGGTATTATTTGACAATCTGTAAGCCACAATTTGTAGGTTGTTTGGTATTGCAAGAACCCTTATTAGTTATGAAAGTTGTTGGTATTATTTGACAATCTGTAAGCCACAATTTGTAGGTTGTTTGGTATTGCAAGAACCCTTATTAGTTATGAAAGTTGTTGGTATTATTTGACAATCTGTAAGCCACAATTTGTAGGTTGTTTGGTATTGCAAGAACCCTTATTAGTTATGAAAGTTGTTGGTATTATTTGACAATCTGTAAGCCACAATTTGTAGGTTGTTTGGTATTGCAAGAACCCTTATTAGTTATGAAAGTTGTTGGTATTATTTGACAATCTGTAAGCCACAATTTGTAGGTTGTTTGGTATTGCAAGAACCCTTATTAGTTATGAAAGTTGTTGGTATTATTTGACAATCTGTAAGCCACAATTTGTAGGTTGTTTGGTATTGCAAGAACCCTTATTAGTTATGAAAGTTGTTGGTATTATTTGACAATCTGTAAGCCACAATTTGTAGGTTGTTTGGTATTGCAAGAACCCTTATTAGTTATGAAAGTTGTTGGTATTATTTGACAATCTGTAAGCCACAATTTGTAGGTTGTTTGGTATTGCAAGAACCCTTATTAGTTATGAAAGTTGTTGGTATTATTTGACAATCTGTAAGCCACAATTTGTAGGTTGTTTGGTATTGCAAGAACCCTTATTAGTTATGAAAGTTGTTGGTATTATTTGACAATCTGTAAGCCACAATTTGTAGGTTGTTTGGTATTGCAAGAACCCTTATTTGTTATGAAAGTTGTTGGTATTATTTGACAATCTGTAAGCCACAATTTGTAGGTTGTTTGGTATTGCAAGAACCCTTATTTGTTATGAAAGTTGTTGGTATTATTTGACAATCTGTAAGCCACAATTTGTAGGTTGTTTGGTATTGCAAGAACCCTTATTAGTTATGAAAGTTGTTGGTATTATTTGACAATCTGTAAGCCACAATTTGTAGGTTGTTTGGTATTGCAAGAACCCTTATTAGTTATGAAAGTTGTTGGTATTATTTGACAATCTGTAAGCCACAATTTGTAGGTTGTTTGGTATTGCAAGAACCCTTATTAGTTATGAAAGTTGTTGGTATTATTTGACAATCTGTAAGCCACAATTTGTAGGTTGTTTGGTATTGCAAGAACCCTTATTAGTTATGAAAGTTGTTGGTATTATTTGACAATCTGTAAGCCACAATTTGTAGGTTGTTTGGTATTGCAAGAACCCTTATTAGTTATGAAAGTTGTTGGTATTATTTGACAATCTGTAAGCCACAATTTGTAGGTTGTTTGGTATTGCAAGAACCCTTATTAGTTATGAAAGTTGTTGGTATTATTTGACAATCTGTAAGCCACAATTTGTAGGTTGTTTGGTATTGCAAGAACCCTTATTAGTTATGAAAGTTGTTGGTATTATTTGACAATCTGTAAGCCACAATTTGTAGGTTGTTTGGTATTGCAAGAACCCTTATTAGTTATGAAAGTTGTTGGTATTATTTGACAATCTGTAAGCCACAATTTGTAGGTTGTTTGGTATTGCAAGAACCCTTATTAGTTATGAAAGTTGTTGGTATTATTTGACAATCTGTAAGCCACAATTTGTAGGTTGTTGAATTTGTAGGTTGTTTGGTATTGCAAGAACCCTTATTAGTTATGAAAGTTGTTGGTATTATTTGACAATCTGTAAGCCACAATTTGTAGGTTGTTTGGTATTGCAAGAACCCTTATTAGTTATGAAAGTTGTTGGTATTATTTGACAATCTGTAAGCTACAATTTGTAGGTTGTTTGGTATTGCAAGAACCCTTATTTGTTATGAAAGTTGTTGGTATTATTTGACAATCTGTAAGCTACAATTTGTAGGTTGTTTGGTATTGCAAGAACCCTTATTAGTTATGAAAGTTGTTGGTATTATTTGACAATCTGTAAGCCACAATTTATTGGAGGTAGGAAGGAGCTTTTATTAATTTTTTAAAGCAAATGTTATGAAATTTAGATTTAACGTAGAAAAAGTCCAAACTAGTTTTAATAAATGTGATATAAAACCATTTCTTCTTATTTAAATTACGTAGATTTTGAAAATGTTAGGTATTTACCTTAAAAAATTGTTTTAGGAGAGTAACGGCCGCAAAAAGAAAACATATACAAGATTTTCGAAAAAATCTTAATATTGCTCCCGAGACAAGACGGTGTACGTGGGGAACTTTAAATTTCCACCATGTTATTACATTTATTATGTAGTTATACCAGGTGAAAAGGTTAACGCTATGTTCCAGACACTCTGTATATTTACTACGCTTACTAGAGTGTGGTTATGGAAATAAAAAGCATTATTATATATAACATAAACTATTTATTTCCAGATATGTTATATAACTGTAAATATTTCAACTTGATGTTCTATAAATAACTCAAATTACACCTGCATTTTAATATTTTGTTTAGAACAATTAATTTAAGTCTTGATTTATGCCTAGTTCAACTTTAAACTTCAAATATTCCAGCATATACAAGTTTAATACAGAATTATACTTCTTATTTAAATTTGATTTAGGAAAATTTTTTATTTTAACTTATACTATTATATTAGAATAAAGGTAAGGCAGACTTGGTAGTCGAAGTTCTGTCACTACTGAAAAAAATGTGTGATATTTCACAGAAGTGGCTGGGTGGTAGCGCAGAGCTGAAAAAAACCAATGTGCATATGTTACTAATCCTTAATAAGTAAGGACTAAGCACGGGTCAACAAGATACTATCAGAACTAAAAACGTTCAGAGTCAGTGGTAATGACCACCATCAAACAACCAGGGTATTTGTTCAATAATGACATTCCTATTCAAATTTATATCATTATAAGGTTAATTCTATAGAGTATAATTTACAAAAAATAACACTCAAAACCATAGACTTAGTTCTATCTCTTGAAATTATTTTCTTGATTTCATATTTCGCAAAAATATTTAATTTCTACATTTTTTAAATCTTGTAGCTGAAAAAGAAGATATAAAAACAATTAATTTCATAGCGAAAAAAGGAGGAAGTAACGTGGGTAAGTAGATTTCATTTTAAAAGTTAACAACTCACTTCGAATGGACCTCTAAGTATCAGGAGAGCAGAATCATATAAGAGCTTTTGTCATCACCTATTCCTGCAGCCTGCAATGGAAGGAACATCTTAATAAATCCTGTTTCCTGTTTTAATTGAACTTCAAAGTATCAGGAAAGCACAATCATACAAGCCGGTTCATTATCATCTGTGAAGCCTACAATCGAATATCCTACTAATCCTGCGCTCCTGATTTTTCTGAAACTTCAAAGAGTCAGGGAGTAGAATCATATAAAAATATTTATTGTAATGTGAAATTAACAATTTTTAACTATTTCAATAATTTTTAACTACTTACAAAATTAGAACATAGTCTAACTGTACTTGGATATGCGACGAATATCAACTACGATTTTACAATAATAATTTCACTTTCAAAGTAATAAAATACTGCATTTAGGTAAACAAATATTTACAAATAAATAAAAAGAGATATTTAAATATCGCTTCATACTTTTTTAAATATTTAATCTTATAACATGTAATAGAAATTTATAAAAACCTTACAACTATATATTTCTATGTACAAAAAGTATTTGACAACATTTTACGTTATATACTTGTTTGACACATTTTACAAAGACCCTTAAAAATATAAAGTAATCAGATTATCGTTAAAGGCATACATACAAAATAAAATACTGTACAAAAATACTAAAACTATCATTCCTCACAACCTCATAACAAATAAAAAACAATATAACATAATAATGTCTTAAATTAAAGAAGAATTAAACATATTTAATTGTATACTGATTTATTATTGATTTAATGTACACATTTAAATGGTTTTAATTAAAATGATAAAGTGCATAACACTTAAATACACATTATCTGGACAACAAAGCAGTTTCCAATGTATTGGAATTATTTTGAAATAATTATATTAAAAATACAATCACACAAATATACATGTTTACTATATTGTGATCTTTCACTATAGACAGGCCGCTTAGAAAGTGATCTACTGAAAGCTCTTTTGCGATAGACATAATCTGAGTGGTGGAAGTGAGATAAAGAACTACTCTTCCCCCACTGTGTATTCCATTTAAAATTTGTCATGGCAACTACGATGATGTAGGCCGCCCACTACGTCATCAGTAGCAGTGAAAATTGGTTGGTTCGATTAAAACTAACAAATAAAGCTTAGAATGAAGGAATTCAATCATTAATATTTAGTTTTAAAATAACAATAATTAGTAGACCTAATAACACTAACACAATGAATAACAATTTAAAGAATAGCTATTAAACAAACTTGCATACTTTATTAGTTTTTTTTTTTTTACTTAACAGTATTGCGAAAGGCGTAGATTAGCCACACCCGTCAGTACAGAAGCTCAGCGGTGGAACCTCCTATTTGAGCTAGATACACGCAGGTCACTTTCTGTCCGGCCCAATTATAAGTATCTATCCACCTAAAACTAATCTCAGTTGAACACAGTGTTAAGTTTGTCTAATTGTACAACAATTGACTTTATAACTATACAGATGTTACTTACTATATACAAGAGAGAATATACAACGAATATTTGAGCTTCACGTGAGTCGTTCATGTGAATCGTTTGAGGTTCAATTCAGTCACACTCACACTGGTACACTGTTCTTCTCCGTTATGAAATAAAATTATGTGGTGTTATAAACACAAAAAAAGAAATAAAAGAGCACCACTGATTTATAATAATATATATGCAAAATAAAAATAATAATAAATAAAAGGAAAAAAAACGCCCGCGTTCCTTTTTTTCAGATTCCAACCAAGTCCAGCTAAAATGATAAAAAAGGTTATATTTTAAGAAAATTCCATTATTTTATATTTTTAGATAAATAATCTTTTTGTTATGTTATGCAGTACTTAATGCATTTATTGATGACCATCTATGACGACATTTTTGGTTTTTCTGAACCATTAAAATTCTTTCAAAGTACTAAAACATCTGTAAGATATAAGAGGAGCTTGCTGTCCGAGTAGGACGCCACTCGTCTCTGGAGCTTTTTTTCATACCCCAAGTTAGTAGATATCCCAAGTGCGGTCCCCGGAGTGGCCGGATAGTAAACTTACACCTCTAGTCCACGATGTTGAACCAGCATCGTGAGGCAATTGGAAATCTACGACTTCAGTAGCGACTCTGGTAACGAGCACTGTAATTAACGGTGTCGTGATCTGATGTGCTGCTGCTACACAGAGAAGAAATAAACAGAGGTCGCATCCAATAGTGTGCTTAATATTAGAAGGTAACAACAAAGCTATTTTCCTGTTACATATCCTTATTAAGCATAGGATTTCCATCACCCACACCCTATGCGGTTAAATTTGTCCCATATATTCATATTGTATATTTGGAAACCCTGGTCGAGTCGAGTTAATGTGTCGAGAAGTTATTTCTCCAGTACGACATGCTACAACAGGACCTGCACTTCGTCAGTCCCTCCCCCAAAATCCTCAGGAATAAACGTAGTAATTATTACTAAATATTTGTAAAGATGTACATTAGTTGCAATCTCTATACAACGGCCACTGAGGCGTTTGCTGTGGCTATAAGAAAGCGACCTCTGTTTTTATTTTCTCTGTGGCTTCCAACAACACATCCCTGAGCAAAAAACCATCCAGCCGCGCGGCCTTATCGCCCCATACGCGGATTATTATTAAAGCGTAAAATTAAAATAATATACAATAATACAAAATGGCAAAAAGTGTTGAGCTACGAGCTGTCAATTAACTAATAAAAATATTATTAAAATAAATAAAATGATCGAATGGCACTGGCTGGCTTGTTCCACAACCTCGCTGTGATTTCGGCGTGAGAGCTCGTCGGCGCAAAGGCTCAGCTGGACACCTCCCCTGCAACACGACGGAGCACGTTACACGTCAACAGGTAGGTGCACAATGATTACTATCTACTGATGGTGACCGTTAAGAGTACCTTGCGCCAAATGTTGCCTTCAGGTGGCCGCGGGGTTGTGGGGTGCGACGAAAGGGGTCCACTTGAGACAGGAGGGGTCTATCGCCTTGTAGGACGGTCCCCGCCGCTTGGCTCGCTCCTCGTACTCCTCTATGACGTCCTGCAACACGACAATCTGACGTCAATACAATATGTTAACAATGGGGGAGGAGGGGCGTTGAAGGTGGCGTCGTCGACAGCCCTGTAGTAGATATATACAACCTTACCGTCAGCGGGCCAAACACGCCGTTCTATCTCAACTGTACGGCTCGTGTTTATTATTATATTGAGTTATATATAGTGAACACTGTGTGATACTAAAGGTCCAATCTAGAGCACTATAGGTTGATTTTATAAGTGTTATTCTTTTAAACGTAAAATCATCAATAATGACATTTACGTTTAATATATTTAACTGTAAAAACGTTATAGAAATGGTAAATACAGTACTCCGCTTATTATTATGGTGGTATTTTATACAACATTTAATTTGTATTAAGGACCACAAAGAACCCAGTGGCTTGTATGGGACCATAGGGAACCCATGGGCTTGGATGGGGCCAAAAGGAACCCATGGGCTTGAATGGTACCACAAGGAACCAATGGGCTTGGACGGGGCCACAAGGAACCCATAGGCTTAGAAGGGGCCACAAGGAACCCATGGGCTTGGATGGGGCCACAATGAACCCATGGGCTTGGATGGGGCCACAATGAACCCATGGGCTTTGATAGAACCACAAGGAACCCATGGACTTGGACGAGACCACAAGGAACCCATGGGCTTGGACGGGGCCACAAGGAACCCATGGACTTGGACGAGACAACAAGGAACCCATGGGCTTGGACGGGGCCACAAAGACCCCATGGACTTGGACGAGACCACAAGGAACCCATGGACTTGGACGAGACCACAAGGAACCCATGGGCTTGGACGGGGCCACAAAGACCCCATGGACTTGGATGGGGCCACAAGGAACCCATGGGCTTGGATGGGGCCACAAAGACCCCATGGACTTGGATGGGGCCACAAGGAACCCATGGGCTTGGACGGGGCCACAAAGACCCCATGGACTTGGAAGGGGGCCACAAGGAACGCATGGGCTTGCATGGGGCCACAAGGAATCCATGGGCTTGGATGGGGCCAAAAAGAACCCTTGGGTTTGAATGGGGCCACAAGGAACTCATGGATGGGACCACATGGAACCCATAGGCTTAGATGGGGCCACAAAGAATCCATGGGCTTGGATGGGTCCACAAGGAAACCATGGACTTGGATGGGACCATAAGGAACCCACAGGATTAAATGGGGCTAAGAGGATCCTATGGACTTGGATTTAATTCATAATATTGTTTCTTAGATGGACCATGTGCTAATAAAGATTACTTTTTCACCAGCCAACACCATAGAGTACAAACAATTCATCTGTAGAGGAAATGCGTTAGTAAAAACGTCTGTTAACAATAAACGAAACGGAGTTGTTTAGTCTATGACTAGCGCAAACAACCATAGCTTTGTGGCTGGCAGAGTTCGATCTATCAATAGACTCCCGTCCAAGCTTTGGAGCGTTGCCTACAATTTGGCCATTCAAGCAATTTTAAAAAAAGGACCAGTAGCAGACCCAAATTTTCATTGCCCCTTCGCCCATGTTCAGGCACCGCCGAACGGCCTTAGAGTTTTTAAAAGGAGTGAAAAAACGACATGGAAGTATAATGGGATCTAAAAGACAAATATAATATAAAAATGACAACTGTTAATTTTTTTTAAGATCAGTGTTCATATCATACTTGCACGGACACGTTTTGTTACTTTTTACTTATGATAAGAGGAGGACACGTATTTTTTATTGATTGTTTTTTTTTAATTAAAAAAATTGACTTGAAAGCATTAATGAACAATTAACCTCTTCATGCATGCATTATAAAAACGTCGAGAAAAAAAATTTTTCAATGGTTTTTTTGGATTCAGCATGTTAAAATTAGTATATTTAATTTGTTGTTGTGAGCATATAACATATGTAAAAATGTGTCTTGTATGCAAATGTAGACTCGATGGCACAGCTTAAAAACTTACCTGTAATGCATGCTGTCCACAAATGTTGCCATCTGCTGCAAATAAATGTTTGCTGCCGTAAATGCATATGTCCACATATGATGCCAGGTAAAAAAATGCAATAAATAAAAATGTATACTGTATTTACACATCTGTGTCAGTATTTCAATATTTAATTTGGATTTTTGCTTCCTCATCCTTATTGGGAAAAAGCTTAAACTGACTTTACAAATAACAAAACATGTCTATGTCTCTTAATATTTGGGTTCGGCACCGATCTCAACATATTAATTAATATTTTCATCATAGATGTTAATAAAGCTGTAGGTAAGAGTACAGTGACAATGGCATTGTTTATAGGCACTTCTAGAATTAATTGCAGGTGCAGCGATCCATATTTCCTCTTTTGCATAATAGACACGAATGAGGACAGCTACTGATGTACACGGATGTGTCATCCATGCATTGGTGGTAACTCTTTGGCTCAAAAATGGAGGTCCATCATTGTATGGAAGGCACAAGTGAGGCCAGGTGAACTCTTTGTAATATTACCCTTGTTTACATCACAAAACTTAAGTCTTACAGGTTGTTCTATAGCTTATATGTTACAGAATAGTAGGATATTTTTCTTACTTTCATACCATGTGGGTGATTCGTAACAAAAAACTTAAACTTTGCCAAAATCACAGACCTGCACTGCACATGTTCGACTAACCTCAAATTGCTGTGTTGAACTGAGAAAGTGTCGCAACCTAGTGGGAACTGCTCAAACTAACTCAACTGGCCACAAGTGATGCCTCCATGCAGATTTGGGTCCCAGGAAACAATTGTTAGATTTTTATGAAGCTTAAATTAGCCGTACACGTATGATGCCGTCATGCATGAAGAGGTTAAATTAGGTAAATAATGATAAAATTTATCAAAAAAGAATCAGAGGTCGCAGCAAACGCCTAAATAGTTCTTATAAACAGATTGAAACCAATGTAAATCTTTAATTACTACGTTTATTTGTGAGGACTTCTGGAGGTTTAAAGGGAGTGACTGACAAGGTGCTGGCCCTTCCATCTCATGGGAAACTGGAGAAATAACTACACTACACACTAACCCACCATAGAGGACACTATTGGATACGACCAACACTACTGTGTTACAGTAACAACCTAAACACACCTCAATACGGATCGACCAAACATACTATGTAAGGTCAGCCCCTTATTGGAAAATCAAGGCGAATTATTCCACATTCAAACCCCTAACATTACTGTCAAATTAAATTCAACAGTTGCTTTAACTCAAAGGACATACTTAATAATAAATACTTAAAGGATCGTTTACATATTTCACTGCCTTAAGTGAGAACAACATGAAACAAAATCCATTTATAGATTTGAAAGCATGATAAATCTCCAAAAGAAAGAATGTAAATTTTAAAAAGGGCTCTTAAACTTAAAATTCTTCCCTTTAAAATGAGTTTTGTTTACTCATTGGCTAAATGGTCTGAATCAACCTCGTTGTAAGTTTTACCTCGGTAGTAGTTTTTTTTTCTACTCGGTAGTATAAATTATGTTACTAAAAAATTTTTAAACATTAAAAGGAAAATCTTTGAATAAAACCAATTAAATGTAAGATGAAGGATCTATCTTTTTCATCTGCTAATAGAGGTAGTTTAATTTAGTACATAAAAAACCAAATATTAGTATTTACCAAAGAGAAAAAAGAAGCAGAGGTCGCTAAGGGTTCTCAGTTCGATCCAAATCAGAGTCATAACAAATTTTGAAAGGGTCAGCTGATAACCACCGGCTGTTCATTTGTCACTGGGCTATTAATTAGTGACATTTTCTAAGGAATGGTCGGCCTTAGTTTGTAACAAAGACTACATTCGCTCATATCTTGACGATCGGCGTCTTACGAATTAATAAATAAAAAATAAATTAGGGCACAGCGAACGCTTAAATGGCACTTATAAATACATCAAAACTAATGTAAATCTTTATAGATATTTAGAAATAATTACTTTCATTTATCCTTAGCGATTTTAGTGAAACAAACGAAGATATTTATTTACAAGGTGCTGGCCCTTATCTCATAGCAAACTGGAGAATTAACTACTCGACACACATCCATTGCACTTTTGGATGCGACCTCTGTTTATTTCTACTCTGTTCATTTACTGAGGTGTTTTTCCTGTAGATTTATTCAACACAAACATATCTTCATTTATTGTTTTTTCCATACAGTAATGCCTCTTAGTTAGGCTCAATACAATATCTGATGTTCCTCTTTCAAAAAAAGGTCATCACAAACAACAGGTTAAAAATGAAAATTTGTTAAATGAGGAGTTTAAAAAAATCCAACCCCTTAGTCATCGTCTTTTTGGTTTTGAACTACACAATAGGTCAAAGTTGGATATCACACGTCTTAAATTGTCACAGAATTCCATTAAAGAAACAGACGATTAGTTTGTTTTAATTGATGTACTGTATTATTAAAACAATTCTTTTAGGGGAGAAATGGGAACCCATTTAAAATCAACACCCAGTATCACTGAAGCTGTAGACAATGTTTTGGGCTACCAATGTTGCTTCCGATGAAATACAAGAAAGGCTAGGTTCTCGGCAGTAGAGCGATGGTTGGCTTTGGGCTCTTATGTTTTGTTAGAATCTGTAGCCTCACATACATGGCAATTCCAAGCTCGGAATATACAGAACTGTTATAAGACCTATCACCACCTAAGGATGCAAACTTTGGACACTTACACAAAAGATGTTGATAGAATAATTATTTCTGAGAGACAAATCAAAATTATCATTGTGATCTGACTTTAAGGATAGAGCATGGAGGAGAAGGAAAGTCGGGACCACCTTGCAGAATGAATGGAGAGGACATTGTGCAGTTCATATGGTGTCTAGGCCATAAATAACAGTCTATGAATGGAGAGCAGTGCACAAGACAGCAGGTTGGTCTATAAGATGATCTTCGGAAGATTGACTTGAAAAACTGCTACAAATAGAGCCCAACGGATAAATGGTTTGGAGTCCAAAACCCACGTAGAGTTGATAGGCTGATGAAATTGTAAGAATGTATCAATCACTAACACAATTTTTCAAGAGATCAGCTCAGCTAATGTTTGAGTTTGAGGCTAAAATCCAGGGAGAGTTGAAAAGCTGCTGATAAGCTGATGAAAGAGTAAGACTGTACCAATCAGTAAAACAAATTTTGCAATAGATCAGCTGGTTATTGGAGCTGGGGCTATTAATGAATGACACCTACTATAAGGGAAAATAGTTTCAGATTTAACAAAGACAAATTACACCCGTCAACGTTAGCAATCGTCCTATATTATTCACGACTGCTATAAAATCGAAAGAGAAAAGTGTTATTGATAATCTAATATTTCCTAATCAACACTTTGACCTCGAGGAATGGGTTAACATTCGGCTTTGTACCGTCTTCAACACATGTTACCTAACTAATGTATTTCGTCTAACGAGCCAGAAGTCTGAACAGGACCGAGCAGTATTGCAATGGTAATGAGGCAACGGTGATGGCAAACAAAACTAGACTTGTTACCAGTGAAAGTGACTACAAACACATGCATTCATTCCCTGAGAGGCCTAGACAAATGACAAACCATTACTTTAAACCAGGGGAGGGTTTCTGATTTTTTGTTTTGTTTTTTATTCTTTTAACAACATACAAAAATAAAAAAAATGTTCATTCTTTCAAAAATAAAAAAAATAAACATACATTTTTTAGTTGGAACTAACAAGCTGTCAACAACCCTGAAGTAGTCAATCGGAACTGGAGGTTTCGTCAGGTTTGTACGTTAGGAGAACATACAAACCAATCCACCAACGGATTTATTTAGCTACTTTCGTTTGTGAGTTCAAAATCTGCGATAGGAATAATCTGTTGCTGAATGTATCGCTTCTTGTTTTTTAAACGAGGAAAATTAAGAAGGAAGATTCTTCTAACCATCTCTCAAGGGTGGCAAATTGTTTCTCCATACCCCGTGTTCCAGGATAAACTAGAGTTCACACATTAAAGCAGAAACGATCAGTGGTTGAACTCTCGAGGTGTCCAATTTTCTGAACACTTACTCAAAGTGAAACTGTACGAGTCATTTCGTTTGCATAAACCATCATCATCAACCTTCGTCACAGATTAGAGTGCATTAGCGATGGGTTTCAAGGCGATTCGCCTCCTTCGTAAAGTTATCGCACCAATCTCAGTGACATGGCGATTGTCAAGAGGTAAGTGAAGATGTGAAGGGAGTGAAGTCTAAAACTGGTGATGTTGAGAAACTCTTTAGGGAATCTGTCGTTACTCTTCAGGAGCAAGTGGAGTTAATATGTTGATCACGTGAATATCATAATGTACATAATTAATGCAAAAATAAGGACTAAATCAATTCAGTGTTTATGAACTTATGATAAATTTGGTCCTGATGACTAAGACGAAAATCGAATTTGAAGATGATGACCCGATGTTGATTTTGTTGTATACTGCCATAATAAAAAATGACTTCTCGCATCACAAGATAAAAATTATAAGTAACAAAAAATATAACATTTAGATTTTAATTTTTTTTCAATCTATTTGGGAGTTTTTACAAACTTTTATAGCGGTCACATCCAGTATCAAGTCATCAAAAGTATGTAGAGAAAAGCCTATTTTTCTTCTCTAGTCAGTCAGCAGTTTAAAATTCCTCACGATCCCCAACGCTTTATTCACCCTTTAAGTCTCACACCCAAATCTGTTATAATTTGGTTTATATATGTGTCGTGCTTTTACTCTAGTTGTCTCTATTCATTCTCATATCACGTCTGTGGATATCGCCAATAAATTGTAGCGGTCTTTTAATCATCTATTTGCAGAATTATAAACCAGTATTTTAATTCTACGTAAGTATTTTAAATGGTGGTATTTATTTATCATTTTACTTTGATTTATTGCCTGAATTTTGTTACAATTGTCAGTAAATGAATAACGATTATTATAAAATAAGCAACTATAACGAGAATCTTCGTTGAACGTCATTACGGGGATGATAAAACAGCAAAAAAGCTACCAAAATATTAATAAGGAAAATGTGAAATAACCTTGAAATTTCTAACACTCTTTGGCCCTCATCCAAGTCTGTCGACGACTGGAATACGTAGATACACAGTCAAGTCGTTTCCATGAAAAATGTCCAACTTTTAATACTAAGGAATATAAGCCTTTGTATCCTCGTATATTTATCAATCATCGTAAATAAGAATCTCGTTACTGGATTAAAAAATTATCAGGAGTGTGTAGTCACAGAGAAAAAAGAAACAGGGGCCGCAGCAAACGTCCAAGTGGCAGTTATAAGTAGATTTAAACTAAATTACATATTTACACTTATGAATTAATAATCACTACGTTTATCCTTGAGGATCTGCGAGGAGTAAGGGAGAGACTGACAAGGTGCTGGCCCTGCCATCTGCGTGGCGAACTGTGGAAACAACTACTCGGACACACTAATAACTTGACACACATTCATCGACCTATTGTTGCGACCTCTAATTCTTTATTCTCTGTAGTATAATAAAAGTATACATAGCGACAATATCAAGCTACTGTAATAACAAAAGCTCATCTAGTAAGAATCTCCAATCCAACGTCATTTACCTAAGAAGGCGCATTAGTGGATTTAAAAAAAGATTTAGTAATATTTATCATTACCCTATCCACGAAAGATGAAGATAGACCCATCAAGTCATTCAGGAAGAAACGAATATATCCTCAATATCCACCAAGCAAGTAAGCTTATTTCCAGTTTCTGTCGAGTGCTTTTATTATAAATGAATTTGGATAAGCTCAGTTTCACAAGTGCCGTCACATCGTTCAAGTTTACATAGGTTCAAAAATACGCTGACGTTTGAGAAATATGTCCGACTGAAGACCCATTACGGTAATACATTCGAAATATTCGATCCAGTTAGGAAGGCTCCGACATCAGGTTGGTGATAAAGGAGTTTGAACTAAAATACTGGGGTAATTATATAGAACAGGAGCCTTGTCGATTGTTCGGCAGACAACACTTTCATTAGTAGATAAATAGCAGCAAACCAAGAATATGACAGTTTTTTATCAGCGGAAAAGCCGGAAAAATTACAACACTGAGGAAAAGCGGTAAATATACATATTTTTTTTTTTTTTTTAGAAAATACATTTGTGTGGGTACGCTGGACGCTCAAAACCATTAATTTAGGAAGGATGTACTTCTACATAGTTTTAACAAATTGTTTAGGAAGAATTTCCACACCAAGATTAGTCACGAAAAAAGATCCAGTAAAACACTCTCAACTAAATCGTAAAAGGCCATCTTCGGCCACGCAAGCTCATTAATGGATTTAAAACCATTTAGGGCAACTCACCAAAACGCCTTCCTTCGTTCATGAATCAGCCTTCCAAGAAGTCTCTTTATCAACCACGGGAGGCTTTCCATCAAAAAATTAAGTGATCAAAAAAACAGTTCTTTACCTTTACTATAGACACTATAAGTAATTATTTACTGAATACCTGTTTGACGATACTCGCTATCAACACTTTCTCGTCAGAACACTGCAGTGTTTACCAAAAGTTTTGACGATTTCAGTTTTTTTCTTGTTTTATTAACAGAATATTACCATTTCCCTTTCATTGAAAAGAACTTAGTATTGGACGCTTTCTTTCGTATCTTGACATCGATATAGAGTCAATAAACGAGTACAATCATGTCATGTAACACGGCATTAGTCAGTTATACAGTAAACCCTCGGTTTAACGGACTATATGGGACAGGCTCTAGTCTGTTAAAGTCGACTGTCCGTTAAATAAGTGTTCACTCCAAGCTGTCACAAGATTGCCACACCTTCAATCAAAAGTAACTGCGGTGCTTCCAGCTAATTGTTAATTGAAAGATTAATAAAATATACAAATACGTATTGTATAAAGGTGATTAACTTACGCGTTTTATAAATTACATTTTATTAAAAGAAAAATTCCTTAATACCGTGATATATTGAATTTTAAATAAGTTACTCTAATACACTGTAAGCTATCCGTTAAATCCGAAGTCCTTTAAATCGGGATCCGTTAAATCGAGGGTGACCTGTATTTGGGCAAGAAGAGAAGTGTGCGATGGTTATTGATGCAAATGTTTTCTCGTTGGATACTTTCTGTAATTTCAAAACAACCACGATGTACGAGTACACTTAGACTACATATATCACCCGTCTAACACAATTGGTGGAGGGACAAACAGTAAGTACTGTATTTGAAATAGAACAGCCAGCGTTTAGTACTATTTTAAAATTTACATTCATTATCTTTTAGTAGCTTTGTTAGTTGATGTCGGATGGAACATCCCCGTAATGGCCTGCGCATTTTAACGAAGACATTCCGCCAATTTAACCGTCCACCTGTCCCCCACTCCCCGTCGAATCCCCCCAGTGTCTACTACAGCTTTGCACAGGCAATGGTAGAGAACGTCGGACGGAATAATCCGAGGATAACGGACTATTCTAAATGTAATTCAGGATAGGCTGACTCGTACCACTGCCAATCAATTGTGTAATAACAACTAAGCAATTGTTCTTAAGGCTAAAGTCTACTTTAAGGCTGTCAGTTCAGAATACATTATAACTTTGGGTAAAAACGAAATATAGGATCCCACACGATTTTCACGATTTTATTTTTTTTAAATACCAATTTTTGTTTAAGGAAAAACATCTTTACACAAAAAAAAGATGTATATAACAGTAATATTATGTAGATCTCAAACACGAATATGACATCCATTTCTTCCTAAGCGAAATAAGAACTGGGATATTTAACAAAACAGGTAGGTTAGGTTATGTTACGTTATTTTAAGTTAGGTTAGATTTTAGATTAGTTAGAGTTAAGTTAGGCTACTTTAGATTAAGTTAGCAACACGTATTCACGGTTAACATATAGGATACTAACCTAACTTAACCTAGCCCACTTTTGTTGAATATCTCAGTTATTATTCGACTTTTGACTTATTTAATGTCATATACATGTTCAGGAGAAAACTACGTAAGATTATTAAAATATACATGGTTTTTGGTGTACAAATGGGTTACACTAAATAAACTACGTGAAAATTGGGTTGCACTCTATATACCATATTTATCTAATTTTATAAGTTTTAATTGATTTTTATACAGTTAAAAAAAATCCTACTAATAGTTTGTAACTAGTAAAATGAACTATAGGCCTAGAGACTAAAAATGTACTAAATTTCAGTTACAAAATAAACTAAGTAAGAACCATTGATTTTATGCATAATCAGGAATACAACTTATGATCAATCTTTTTCATCCTATTAATTACATCATAATTAACATATATACCATTAACTTACAATATTAACAACATAATAAAGTCACTTGGATAACTGCAGTGTTTCCACAACAGAAGCTAAACTCCTTGATTCCTTTCCCACATTGGACTCACGATGCCAGATTGATTAATTACCTGTTTGTTATTAATCTGTGAAATAACTTTCAATCAAGTCCCTTCAACTATTTATATCCAGTTTACTGGCTGACCGATAGTTACAAAGTAACGTACCTTTTTCTTGAGAATGATGTGCTTTCCCTTCCAGTACTTCATCATTCCCAGCGCCTGGAGCGTACTCACTATGTCGTACGAGTTGATGGCCATCTCCTGGCTGATATCTGAAATAAAAACATCAAAAGGTCAGCTCTTCTCTGGTATATAAAACAATGTCTGATATAACTAGTGATACGTGAACGGTTCAGTGATTCAGTTCGTGATTGACGTTCGTTGTAAGTACATCTACCTGACAAAATAGTGATACATGAACATGTTCAGTGATTCAGTTCATGAAAGACGTTCGTTCACCCAACTACCTGATGATATTATGATATTACTATTGATACATGAACAGGTTCAGTGATTCAGTTCGTGGTAGACGTTCGTGGTGAGTTCATATCCAACTACGTGACACAAATAGTGATACATGATCGCTTCAGTTATTCAGTTCGTGATTGACGTTCGTTCACCCTGATGATTTAACTAGTGATACCAACAAGATCGGTTCAGTGATTCAGTTCGTGATTGACGTTCGTTCACCCAACTACCTGATGATTTAACTAGTGATACCTACAAGATCGGTTCAGTGATTCAGTTTGTAATTGACGTTCGTGGTGAGTTACATCCACAAGAGAAATCCATAAAATACCTAGCCCCTCTACCTTCGAGACTCGTCAAAATCTCTGACGAACATTGACAAAATGTTATTGAATTTATTTATACTCATAGAATATACTCTGAGATCACTTTCCTATGGGCGCAGCGAACGTCTCAGTAGCAGTTATTTTAGATTACAACTAACGTACGTCTTTATACATATGTATTAATAATTACTACGTTTATCCTTGAAGATTTGTGGAGAGGGACTAAGAAGGTGCTGGCCCTGCCATACTCACGGCAAACCGAAGAAATAACTACTCGACTCACTAACTAGACACTCATTCAGCGCACCCTTGAATGCGACCTCTGTTTCTTTCTTCTCTGTGGGTTTACTCACACAGTAGGCCTATTATAACCTATGGTTTATAATAGGCCTACTGTGGCCTATTATAAACTGTTTAAGTATATTACTGTTTAAGCTGCATCTGTTTATTCGATCATCAACAATTCTATCATCTCAAGATCAACAAGAGGCGGTGTTACCAACCTTTGACGGACAGTGTTTTGCCGCCCAAGTTGCACAGGTACTCCAGCAGGACGTCCTTCCAGTAGCTGCGGTAGGAGATGAGACCGAGGTCGGACAGGGGTTTCTCGGGCGAGCCTATCTTCCCTTCCACCCTTGTCAACAGGTAACCTGAAACAGAGAAGAGCGCTCAATAATACTGACACTGACTTTTGGCGACACTTCCAGTAAACTGAGTAGCCTATCTATCTTGGTACCACCAATATTCCAGATCTCGACATCTGTTTAACAGCTGCCGCTCAATAATACTGACACTGACTTTTGGCGACACTTCCAGTAAACTGAGTAGCCTATCTATCTTGGTACCACCAATATTCCAGATCTCGACATCTGTTGAACAGCTGCCGCTCAATAATACTGACACTGACTTTTGGCGACACTTCCAGTAAACTGAGTAGCCTATCTATCTTGGTACCACCAATATTCCAGATCTCGACATTTGTTGAACAGCTGCCGCTCAATAATACTGACACTGACTTTTGACGACACTTCCAGTAAACTGAGTAGCCTATCTATCTTGGTACCACCAATATTCCAGATCTCGACATCTGTTGAACAGCTGCCGCTCAATAATACTGACACTGACTTTTGGCGACACTTCCAGTAAACTGAGTAGCCTATCTATCTTGGTTCCACCAATATTCCAGATCTCGACATCTGTTGAACAGCTGCCGCTCAATAATACTGACACTGACTTTTGGCGACACTTCCAGTAAATTGAGTAGCCTATCTATCTTGGTACCACCAATATTCCAGATCTCGACATCTGTTGAACAGCTGCCGCTCAATAAAAATCGCCATAACGGAGAGAAGATATTGCCTTATATTTTTAAAGAAGCTGTTAAGAGTCTGCAGAGGCTGTCGGCCATGTTGGTTTTAATCCAAGAAGAACAAATGTTATTTGCGAATCCACATTCACTCGTAATTTATTGACCAACAGTTGTGTATATGAAGTGTCATTTTAAACATTATCATATTACGCATTGGGTTTGCTTTTGATATTTTAAATACATACGCCTAGTTTTAAAAGATATGTGAAAATAAAAACTTCAAACTAAATAATTTCAAATAAAAATTATTTTTTATTACAAAACCCAATTTAAGGTCCACTAGAACAGTTATTCGCCTATCAAATGACACTTCAAGTGTTACGATACGATCATTATATGTATGTAAAAATGACACTTCAAGTGTTACGATACGATCATTATATGTATGTAAAAATGACACTTCAAGTGTTACGATACGATCATTATATGTATGTAAAAATGACACTTCAAGTGTTACGATACGATCATTATATGTATGTAAAAATGACACTTCAAGTGTTACGATACGATCATTATATGTATGTAAAAATGACACTTCAAGTGTTACGATACGATCATTATATGTATGTAAAAATGACACTTCAAGTGTTACGATACGATCATTATATGTATGTAAAAATGACACTTCAAGTGTTACGATACGATCATTATATGTATGTAAAAATGGTATCATGTATGTAAGTAGTACGTATCGCTAGTAAGTAAAAAAAATCAGACGGTTTCATATCCACAAAAAAAAAAAAAAAAAAAAGAAAAAACCGCAATGTTTACACTACATAAACGTAAAAAGCCGTCATATGTATTAATAAAAGATCTGTAGTGGTAGTGATAGAAATTCATTAAATATTTTAGGGCCAGTTGGGTGGAGCCCAGGTAAATAGTGTTCCCACCGTCCTTGGCCCTTGAAACCTTAAAATGAATCCAATAAAACTATCTTATCTTGTTGTCTAGGCCAGGAAAGGCACTAAAAGGATATATATGTTTACTGTAGCTAAATCTACTATTCAGAAAATGAAAATATACAAAATACTTTGGTTTCTTTTAGAACGCTCTTGCTGCTGTTTAATCAAGAGATTTGTTTGTGTCACAGAAGATGAGACACACACCTGTAGGCCATTCTTCCCCGCGTGAAAGGGATAAAGGCACGCATGAGGGTTGTAAAACTAAATTTACACACACGTCCTTTCAAACGTACGGGCGTGGAAATACTCTGAGCTCGACGGAATTACAATGCCGAGTGAAACGTTTCATTTTCACCAGCTTTGATGCGTCAGTTTCACACCACAGCAGACTCAACTGTTGGAGTTTCGCAAAAAAATCTAATGCAATACAATAATGGGTGAATTATTAGTATGTCAGGACAATAAACATGAGGTCGGATTTAAAAATGCCAAAGTAGCACCACACGTATGTGGGTGGGTGGGTGGGACCCATAATCTAGAACTGCACGCGTGTATGGGCGAGGTGGGCAAATACCACGTAATGATGACCCGCACACTTAACAGTAGTAGTTGGCCAACCCGCCCACCTATACATGTACAGTAGTGTAAAACATTACAAGTCTTTAAGTGCCATAAACGTAAAACATTACAAGTCTTTTAGTATCATAAACGAACGGCTGAGACAGTTTCACTACAGGAAAAACGCTATTGAGTTTCTATTCCAAGGATTAGGTCCATAATAATGATCCTATCGCAACACTTGAAATGTCAGTTGATATGTAAAGCAATATTTTGGACTACAAGTTGACTTTTGAAAAAAAAGAGTAGGTTTTATTTTTATACAGGAGGAACTTTACGTGTAATTCTTAATGACTTTAAATAAAAAAATAATAATAGCCTATCAACTTAGTGACCATTAGAGTGGACCTTTAATGGTCATGCAGTGTTAACTATAACTCATTATACAGTAATAAACGCCGACAAAGTCCGAAACAGAAAAGCATGTTAGCCCGCTGGCGTTGAGATTCCAGCGATGGTTTGAAAGTTTTACTGCAGAAAAATATTGTTGCTTTAACAAGTATTTTTTTATTTATTAAATAAACTATTTTTTGTATCACCAATTTCTAGTTTTCAATCGGCTTCAGTTTATTTGCAAGGTGTCTTCCACAATTAAATCCAATAATACACAACCAGTAGGGAATATCAACCCCCGGTCTGAACATAACATAGACGTCTTGCGATCAACACGGACTTGACCTATAAAAGATATCTAATTGCGCTTGAATAACGAAATAAGTTCAATTACTTACATACGATACGAGAAGCCGTTTTTTGTCAACGCAACACTTCCCTTATTTCTTGACCAATTGAAACAGTTGAGAAGTCAAAAAATTTGCACCCGTTCGTAGTAGTGCAATGAAGTCTTAATTCTTTAATATTTTCACCCTGAAGGGCACAGAAAGCACTCAAAGTACGTTTTTCGGCCATAAGAATAACATAGAGTGAGATTTAAATGAATCGAAAAGTAACAGATGTTCAAATGTAAATAAAGATTTTTAAAAAGGTTTAACACCTGTTGAAGTATAAACAAAGGCGTTACTAATATTGAGGAGTTTAGATAATTCATTATGGGGATGGTTGTAAGCGGGATAAGAAGAATAACATATTTACCTCGGTTGAAAACATGCTTTAATTCAAATTCGATTGTAGGGCTGCGCTCTACAAGGATCTGAATGTTTCAATTGTAATCTAACGCAGATATATTATTTATTTCATTTTCAGCTGTTAAAAAAAAACCAATGAAATGAACATGTCTGAAATAGGCTAAATAATAAGTACATTAGGTATATATACTAATAAAAAGGTAGCAACGCAAGTACCGGGAGTGAGATAGTGTAATTCAAATCAAATAGTTTATTTCCATTGATCAATATTTACATTGAAATAGGAATTGTCAATATATTGTATAATATACCATATACTATATTGTATTAACATACATCATACATTATACCATATGATGTTTAACAAACACATACATTTTAGTTATATATTATGTTATTTGTTGCAATAACAGATTATAACTACAGCATACTTTAGATTTATTTGTATTAACTGGGGAACAATCTTGTCTGAAATAATAGTAGTTAGTTATTATAATATTATTAGGCTAGGGTCATGTTCTAAAAATTCTTGAATACAACAAAAAGGGTTATCAATTAGCTATTTATACAAACTATTTTTAAATTGAGCATAAGGAATGGTCCGAGCTGACTCTATATATTGAAAATTGTATTTATAGTTTCACAAAATGTTTCGTTTGTCAAATTCCACACGGTTCTAGAAACTTCACAGAGGTGACCGCGGCTGCTGAAAGTGTGGAGACTAATTGTGAATAAATTAACAAATAATTAATCATAGGTTCGACCGATAAGACGAAATGGTTATACATTTGCATAACACGTAGAAAGCCTCAGGGGGCAGGAAACAGGACGGATTGTCCTTCACACACACCTTAACCCCTATCCATCTTCCTCCCTTATCTAACTGGGGGGGGGGGCTCTCTTAACACTCTTTCCTGCGTGTATTGGAATTCATATTATATACAGGACACCCCTACAGGCTGCACGTGCCAACCTCGCCAGTAGAGTCACGGCCTCGGCCTTCGACCGCGGTAGTGTTCACTCGCTGCGCTCGTGACACCTCACCCTTCGGTCTGTATCAGTGTTAGGTATACTGTGCTACAGAACTATTTGAGACAACAAAATAAACATTAAGTATCGTTTTTTTTTAAATTTTTTTTATTAGCCGTATTTTAATTTTCATTCATCGTTGATAATCAATTGCTAATTATGTTAAATGGCATAAAGACTTCTTTTAAAGGCTATTTTTTGTTGTGGAATTTCGAAAAGTCCTGTACTGATGATCAAAGTCAATCAGAATTAAGTCAATAATTGAAAGTAAAGATAAAATAATATGTATTGTTATTTTTTTAACAGCTGTTTATTATTACGAACATTCATTTAGTTTACAATATAGGTACACACTGAACATTCGCAACGTTTAGACCAGCATAAACATAAACAGCTGTTAGATGTAGATAAAATGAAGTCGCTATGGTGATAGAACATTGTTGGATCTCTTAGGACCAATGGGGCAGAGCACATGTGTTTTTAGATGATATTTTTCTCCACCGTCCATTGCACTTGAGCTTTATAATGAATTTAATAAATGTATTTTATCTTCTTCCTAGCTCGAGAACTTTAATGGGGACCGATTGACAAACTTTGTTTTATAAATCTTACTATTAACGGTGTTACAATCACCATAACGAAGCTATGGCAATGATTTTTTTTGCAAGTGCGGTAGTGAGCAATTAAAAGATTATAATTTTTGTAAACAAAACATCCAAAGAGTACCTAGTTGCGTTGGTGAGGTACTACTTTGTACTAAATTTGATGGCATCTGAACAACAAACTTCAGATCAAAGAATTGAACAGTTTCTTGTCGAAAGTTGGCGTTAACACAAAGAAAAAGTATGTAGAACGCCTTAAGCCATACATTGCTTAGTTATTATAATATTAAGGAAAAGTAGACTGAGCGAACTTGATTTGATTACAAAATCGGCGTCGGTCTCGTAATACAATAAAGTCGAATTATACATTAAATCAAGTAAATGTAAGGTTATATAAACAGTAGTGATTAACAATATAAAAATAAGTAATATTTTATTTTATAATTAGAATATATTTTAGTAGTATATCTGTTTAATTTCAATATGTAATATAACATACTATACACAGTTTTAGTTATCAAATATTATCTATAAATCTAAAACATTTTTTACACAAGGCCAGTAATGCCGACACCATCAGGCAGCACACATTTATTTGTTTATAAACTAAGCAGACATAAATGTGTATAGTATATATATTATAAGTATATATTTTAGTGAAATATTTTGATAATAATTATTGTACAGTAATAGTAATTATTACAATAATAAAAATTAAAATTTTTTACTGATTATTTTACATACACTATTATATAAGTAGTCTGTTCTATCCATTACTCTAGCCTATGGCTATTTATTTGAGGAAAAATCTTTAAGATGAATACATTTTCTATAATATATATACTGTATAATGTTATACATCATGAAACATTATTTTAAAATTATAATGACAATACTTGTCTACATTGCTGGCGAAAGGTCTTGTGTAAAAGTTTAATTTATTGGTAATAGCCTATTTAATATAGCACAGTGGATAATACACATACAATTTATCCATATAAATTTTACCACAAAAAGTGATATAAATAATTTTTAATCACAACTGTTTATACAAACTTATTCAACTTAATGTAATGTATACAATTTTAACGATGATCTTACCAAATCAATATTGTAATTAAACCAATTAATATTTCTTACTGTTTACTTCCATTGGTAATGAAAAATATTGTAGTAATTGTTTAGTCGAATAGAAGACTTACGTATACCTATTATAAGTAGGAATCTCAATTCAGAATAGTTTTATAGTATACATAAAATATTTTATCTGCCGAAATATACTTTTAAAAGTGTTATATCGGCTTGTAAACAGTGTAATTAAATCAGAAAAAACAACCTCTTCCTCTTAAGTCAACAAAACGCGAGAGCAGATTAACTGGGCAAATACAGTAAACGTAGAAGGAATGTAAACGTAACGGAACTATTCTGAGTTACTTCATTAATTAGCCTAGTTAATTTTCACTGATGATTTTCCTCAAGTTAGCTACATAAACGGCGGAGTGTTTAATTAATTGCCTTCCAACAACAGCGCTGCCTGGGAGACAATAGCGCAACTAGCTCATTGTGGCCCCCTCCAGTCAAACCATTGTCCCTTGACATATCTCAACACACGAAGGGTGTCATCTAGGCTAATCTATCATTGGATCTATCATTGGATACTTAATGTTATCAGTATTTACATATGTTAACGATTGCCAAGATACAAGCGAAAACTGGTGTGATTACTGTTCAAGTGTTGAAACTAATCGTCTTCCTGCACAGCACTTTCCAGCACCTTCATGCAAACAGCAAGCACTTGTCCAGCAGTATCAAGCAAGATTTCTGTCTGACTGCGGACGCATCTGAACCACATGATTACACTGGCGTAAACTGTACGCACTGAAGGAATGCGGTTGAACTTGCGACAACTTCACCGGAAAAGCCTGATTTACTACCGGTTGATGCTGGAAGCTGCTGGAGAGGCGCACGCACTAGTCCGTAATCATCTTTCACGCATCAAGCAACGCTGGACAGAATTCTCCTACGAATATGCTGTGTCCGTGCCTAAACGTGCTGGACGGTGCAGTGAATTGCAGGTCAAGTGCGCGCGTCTCAATTCTATAACAGGGAATGATTTCTGTCCAGCAGCATCCAGCGTTTTTTAAAATAATTGTTTCATGAAGCTGCTGTGCGCGCGTACCTACTACAACAGTCAGCAGCTAACCACACACTTATTGTATCTCCTTTTCTATAGTTGGAATGCCTTAAATAAAAACTTGAATACGACAGGAACTTATTAAAAATTAAAGATGATTTTATATGAAAAATTATTTTACCATTACCAACACACGTTATGAACCATTCGTTTTAAGAGTCTGCAGTGGTAGGCGCCATTGTGGGTTTATACTCAATAAGAGCAACGTTACATGCGATACGGCACTGCGACTTTACGATTTGTTGGAAAATTGTGTATTTTACATAGTTTGAAAAATTATGTTTCCTACATTTAAAATCAAATTTTATTAATATTTTCATAAAATACCACGTACTAAAAAACTCAATATTGTTTTATTTAATGACAAATAAATATATTTTTTTAAACTTAAAAAGAGGATTATCTAGGAAATTTTACGCTTTTGTAAACTAAGTAAAACTTATAATTTTCCGAAAAATCTTAAAGTACACTGCTGCATCACATTTAACACTGCTCTTACGGGATACAACTGCAGTATGTCGATTACCTCTGCAGACTCTTGAGTAATAATACTAGATAGGGGTTTACCACTGAAACTAACGGTCTTCTGTGTTGTGACAGCGCGAACTCATATTGATCTTTCGGCACGGGGACACCTGCCGCATATAATAACCTATTGTTGGATATGTCCGGGTCAAAAGCCCCCCCCATCCTCGCACCTGCAGCCCCCACCAATTAATTGGTCTTTACGACTTCCTCTCCCTACTCTTGTTTGAGTAGCTGTGCGCCCTTTGCCACAGGCAACCTTCCACGTTAAATATATTGCGGAAACCACGACAATTTACGGCCGGTCAGATCTGCGGACTGTGTGGCCGCCGTGGTCCGGTACACCACACGACCAGACTGAGTGATGTGTAACAGGCGTACGGCCAATCACTGCAGTAGAGTAGGTTAGTACCACAGAGCAAGTAATACAAATATAGGAGCAAAGGGCCGTCAATTCTGCAGTGAAGCCGGCCGTCACCACCAAAATGGCAACCAAATTATCTCAGTAAATACTGTACATGTCTCAAGGCCCTATTTATATTTTAATTTTTTTTTTTTGTTTTTTGTTGTAATTAACTGATTTAAACATTGTACTAAATATTTTTACTTATTACATATTTTATTTTGAATTACGTAATTCTGTTACTACCGTTATGCAATCATGTAAATGAGAGTTAATTATTATATTAGGTAGAGAGTATTTTATTTCTTTGACGTTTTCCACTTGATGTTTATCTAAAATGTAGTTTTGGCTATTATTCCATTCTAAGCACAAAATAAACAAAGTGCCGTGTCTGTGATCTTATTCATGAACTTGAAAAAAAAAACTATACTAGCGCTTCCTAGGAGACAAAGACCAAACTAGAAGAGTAAGTGGCTGTTTAAAGTACAAATTGGCAGCGAGCATAACCCAGCTGTTGTTGGAGCTCATTTTTTGTTTATTGCATTGAACAGGCAATGCCACTTACCAACAACCACGTTTTGAGAAAGTATATATAATTTAATAATATTCGGACCAATTCGTTTTTCGTCCATTCATTCGCTTAAATGGTTCTAAATTCCGAATAAATGAATTATTATGGTCCCCAATGACAAACATTTCCATGCTTAGCGGAGCCAATGACATGTATATTTTCAAAATAAATGTATTCTGTATAATATGCGAACTAAGTGCTAAAGTATAAAAGAAAAAACACACAGGTAATATAATTAAAAAGCCTTTGAGTAACAAAATTAATACAACCACAGAAAAAGGCAGGTCTCACTACAAATTAATGTTTTGAAATTGCACGTTACTGAATGAAACTGAGTAGCTCATATTTAGGGAATGGGAGCTGCTATAGTCAGCAGATTGTTTGTGAATTTTCCCCCATAAAATTGCGTTACATATGTCATTTGTATGGAATGTAACGGGGAATACCGACTGTTTGGCGTATTTTAATTTTTGTAATAGGCTTATTTAATATTACTGGTCTAACTAAAAAAATTAGATGAAACGAAAACTGGAAAAACGCAATACACTATAAGCTACACAACGTTAAGAATTTATTTTAGAACTGGTCGATAATAAATCGTTAACGTCAGCTAATGAACATATTTGACATGCCTGTCGGTATATATGGGCGAATATGAGGAGTGAATGAATGTAGATGAACGAGTGTAGTCATTGCTACGAGCTAAGGTCGACTGTTCCTCAGAAAGAGCTATTTATTAATAGCTCAATAGCCAGGGAAACTAAGGGACCTACAGCTTTAGGTGGAATCCGAACCACACAGTGTTGGTCTGATTTTCAGCTAATTGACAAGCCCTACATCACTCCTCTTCCCTAAACAACATCCGGACCCTAACTACCACTCAAAATGGAATTCTCTGTTAGTGTGCATGGCGATGGCAACCATTGGACTGATGTAATTTTGGTATTAAATGAACGGAGCATCGAACCTATCGCCTACAATCTCCACAACAATTTGCCCCCAAGTAGCTGGGTTACTGCACTGCGTCACTCCTATTATTATTATTATTATTATTATTATTATTAGAAATGACATAAAAAATTGTAAACTGAACGCCAAACGGCAACAATGAGGGATGTAAAACGGTAGCCTGCAGTGTAGGAGGCGTTGAACCCCTCAACATATTGTGGGGGAGGCCGCAATATGTTGAGGCACGCGGTGATGGAAGCCGTGTTGACAGTCCGGGCGTTATGAAGGGGGGAGGCTACCCCTATCTGCCCACTACCGTCCTACAGAACAGTAATGAGACAGGCTCAACGGCTCCTTCCTCTAGCGTATCACAATTTTACGGCTTTTTTCCCATTTAAGACAACATGTGTGTTCTGTTATCATAATCATTTTAAGAAACTAAATACAAAATATTTATAGGTACGATGAACTGCAGCACTATTTCATGTAGATTGTGTAACAAAGAAAACTTGTTGCTAACGATTATAATAACATTTTGTGACAAAGTAAATGTTGTGTTATCAATTCAATAAAAATTTTGTGAGAATGTGAATGTTGTCTAAACAACTTAAAGCATATTTTGTGACAAAGTGATGTTAAGTTAACAATTCAATTCAAATTTTGTGACAAGATAAATATTGTTAAAACAATTTAAATCACATTTTTTTACATAGTAAATGTTCTCTTATGAATAAAATTAAAATGTTGTGATAAAGTAAATGTTGCGTTAACAATTCAAGTCATATTTTGTGTCAAAGTAAATGTTGTGTTAATTATACAAATAAAAATTTGTGATGAAATAAATATCATGTTAACAATTACTGTATATTCAAATCATGTGATGTAGATATTTATTAAAATTAAAATTAATTTCAAGTTGTAAATCGAAAATATTATGAATAGTTTGTTTTGTTATTTCAAACTTTAACCATATATATATATATATATATATATATATATATATATATATATATATATATATAAGCCAAATACCACTGACTCACTCGCTTACTCAACACGAAATGTCAAAAACGACCGAACGGATTTACACGAAATTTTAAAGGAAATTAATTACGTAAATATTTGTTCATGTTGCTTGTAGAGAGTAAGTTGTTTGGCCGGTGACCGATATTTGTCAAAAGTCTCGTTTTTATTGGCCATTTTATAAGTTTTCTCCAGCTAGGAGCTAGACCAAAAATCTTCAACTGTAAATATTTGCTCATGCTCCTTATAGAGAGTAGTTTGGTTGGTAACCGATATTTGTCAAAAGTTAGTCTCAAGTACCCTTGACAAAATATTAACAACACTACATTTTCACTGACCGTCACTGTACAGTTCCCGATGGCGTCCTTGTCATTCGTCCAACCTGCAAGCTGGTGCCCGCTGGCTCATCAAACATGGAATGTCGTAAGTGTTCCCAGAAAGTAGTCCTGCGGGCGATTCCAGGTACTTTAATACGCGCATTAATCAAACTCTACTTTCCACGAACTGTACTTACCGTGCGTAGGCTAGTTTGCATTTAAATAATGAATAGCGATAAACACTGCGTAAGTATACGTAGAAAATATCTCGGAATAATCCCATCTTATCTACAAACTACGTACATATTGCTGTTAAAAGTACATGATAAACCTAGCAGTACTAGTGCCGTTGTAACTTTACCCTTAAGGGTTTTGGGATGTCACAGAGAAGAAAGACACAGAGCGCTGAACGTGTCCAGTAATTATTTTTCCAGTTTGTCAAGAGAATGGCAGGTCTTTCCCTATATCCCCCCTCCCCAAATGCTCTAAGATACACGTAGTAATTATTACTACAGATGTAATATAAATGTACGTTAGTTGTAATCTATTTATAACTGCCACTGAGGCGTTTGCTGCAGCCATAAGAAAACGACCTCTGTTTCTCTGTGGGTATTTCAACTCAGACTCCCTCTTTTCACTAATAGTCTTGAATATGCTCACTAAATTTAACGATTCCATTCATTTATTTTCATAAATATATATTTGTCATGTATATATAGGCTTCCTATACACACCAAGGACTACTAAGATATCCTACTCTTTGACGGATCGACCCTTTGACCATAACTTTTAGGTCCTCGTGCCCTGTTTCGCCCACATAGCAACTCGCTCTGTGGTTTCGCCTCCTCGTGGTCCCAAGCCTGCCACTTTTTTCCATAAAATGTTTTCTCTATTATTAATACCATGCTATCCTATTTTTTCGTAGGTTTTTTGAAAAGAATCGAACTCGTAAAATCGGAACAAGTTTATTCTGGGGATGACTATCGAAGCCCAGAACAAAGGGGTGAGACGCACGTGTAATAAAGATATCTGCGGAGGTAGTATTTGAGTCAGAGAGGGAAAAACCAATAGTGGTAGGGGCAACACGTATAACCCCTAAATCTCATCTTTCTAAGTAGGGTGGCTCCCACACTTTTATGCGACTCGATACAATTTTATTCTGTCGTTTTTGCGGACCGAGTTTTCCTTGGGATTCGTTTACCATCTTTGTATAAATTACCTTCAAAAGCGCTCATAGAATTATAAGGACTTTGTAAATATTTAAACAAATACACGTCGTTATTAAAGTATGAACAATACCATTGATTTTACTATATAAAATTTTACTATAGAGGCAATTTCGACCTCTTTAACTTGATTGACGACAGGTTGCAGCACGGTCGCTCCCATATTCCGTGCCTCAAAATTTAAGATTGGATGGAACTATCTTCTATGTATAGTAAAATCAATGACAATACTTACTAGCTTACATTTTAAAATATTATAGCGTAGACTTTAATGTCCTAAAACATATTTTTAAATTTGACTCTTGTGAAGAAATTATTTTAAATGTCTTAAATGAAGCGTTTGTTAAGAATCTAAGCTTAGCCATTTTATTTTGTTGCCACTCTTAAGAGTGACAAATAAATGCATTGGCCTACTGACAAACTTGGCCTCTGACAAAGTGATTGTAGAGTTGCTTAAATAAAATATCAATTTCATTCAGTTGGTTACAGCCTAGATTTACTAGCTAAAGTTTTCAGTTCGATCCCAATCAGAGTCATGACAAATTTTGAAAGGGATCAGCTGATAGCCACCGGCTGTTCATTTGTCAGCGGGCTATTAATTAATGACACTTTCTAAGGAATAGTCGGCCTTAGTTTGTAACTGTAACTACTATATACTCGCCCATATCTTGATGATCGGCGTCTTAAAAATGAATGAAATAAAATGTTTGTAACATAAATACAGCTAAACATGTCGACCGATCGTCATGTAACTCGTATAAAGCCACATACAATAATTATACTGAGCATTTTGATTTATTTACTTAAGATTGGAAATAGCAACCATGAAATCATCAAATTTATGTTGTGCTATTGCTAATGTGGGATAACTGCACGTCGATTCATCAGAATGCTGTTTTATCATTAGACGTTGGGCATCGACACACTAAAGAGACAAATATTGCAGTTTGCTTGAGTTAGTAATGAAAAGAAGTAACTAAATCAAATTGAATTGAATGGACAGATATGAGAGGGGCGTTATAATGAGATATTTTATTTAAAGATTTCTTATAAAATACAAGAAATTGAATACAAAATTCACTTCGTCACCGAGAAATCTTTTACAATTTACAAAACGTCTTTAGTGACAAATTGAACACGAGGAAAGTCGCTTTTTACAATCGTTGCTTTTGAAAACGTTACTAAGGGCCGATATTCATAGATTTTTCTCTAGTTAACATAATTCATTATGAAAGGGGAAATTACGCTTCGAAAATACCAATCCTTCTGCATTTCTTTGGCTCTTTCTTCATTTACTCTTGTGAAAATATTATATCGGAAATTTTTGAAAACGTAGTTCAATACTAGGATAAAAGAGCCTTGAAATTCTAAATATATGGTAAAACTATGTTTTTAAACGGGGCAATATTATGTTTTTAATCTTTATTTTTTCAGGGATGTTGACATACATTAGTAAGCAGAATTAGTTTGGATTCAAAATTTCAAACAGAAACCATAAAAGGCGTTGCTTTCTACGTTGCACGAAAAAGTGAAGCGTGTAAACAAAATCATAAGCTTTAATTCTGACTGAAAAGCAGCTGAACATCACCACAGTTGGTCAAGTCATATAGTTCAGCAATACACAAGACCCTCTTCACCGCAGCTCATGTTTTTTTTTTGGTGATCTCGATTAAATCACGAATTTGTTTCATTATTGGACAACAATGAAAAATCACACCCTAAGAGTTTATCTTGAGTTGAAAACTATCCCTTTTCATGTTTAATTTATACTTAAACAAAATTTGCATTAAGTTTGTGTTTTATACAAGGTATAATTTAGAAAATATAAATGAATAATACAAACAAACAAAAAATACAACTAACTTGGAAGTTTTCACATACCTAAAATAATATGAAAAGATTAAGATTTCCAGTGTCACATAAACATTCACGGGGCTTTCAATAACACAGATACGTGAACTAAATTTGATTTAGGTTATGATTGTGATTAGTGAAATGTGACACGGGTTAGCCTTCTACTGTTACATGGACAACCTCAAAGCCTAGAGGAGCACAGATCCGTCGACTATCTTTGATTTAGGTCATGACTGTGATTAGTGAAATGTGACACGGGTTAGCCTTCCACTGTCACATGGACAACCTCAAAGCCTAGAGGAACACATCCGTCGACTATCTTTGATTTAGGCCATGACTGTGATTAGTGAAATGTGACACGGGTTAGCCTTCCACTGTCACATGGACAACCTCAAAGCCTAGAGGAACACATCCGTCGACTATCTTTGATTTAGGCCATGACTGTGATTAGTGAAATGTGACACGGGTTAGCCTTCCACTGTCACATGGACAACCTCAAAGCCTAGAGGAACACATCCGTCGACTATCTTTGATTTAGGTCATAACTGTAATTAGTGAAATGTGACAAGGGTTAGCCTTCCACTGTCACATTGATAATCTCAAAGCCTAGAGCAGCACAGATCCGTGAACTACTGTATATATGATTTAGGTCAAGACTGTGATTAGTAAAATGTGACACGGTTTAGCCTTCCACTGTCACATGGACAACCTCAAAGTCTACAGCAGCACAGATTCGTGGAATATCTTTGACCTCGGTCATGACTGTGATTAGTGACCGATTCAAAATCGCGTGTTATGAGAGACAAGGCCATAAGTGATTGACGCAGGGTGGGTGGGGCGCGGTGTACGCATTGCGCCGCCGGCTTGGGGTAGGTTGGGGCGGGGTCGGTGACCTCTGCCGCTCGATATGACGCGACCCTTCCCTTGTAGGGGGTGGAAATCCTGCGGCCAGAGGGTGGGTAATTGACGAAAAACAGTTCTCAGACTAGAACTCGAACCAGCTTCTCATTGGGGCAGTCGTCCCGTCTGGCGCTCACTCGATACCATCTGATGCCTACCAATACATTCCGTTGGTGTGTAAGGGACATTATGTACTATTTAACTACCATCCTAGAGAATTCAGTTTGTTATTATAATCTTTTGTACGTGCAAGAGTCTTCTGCCGTTTTGTCTTGTCTCTTTTCACTTCAGGAGGCATAAGGTGCATGTGGTGGTTTCTTGTTCCATAACTTCATACCGTATCCGTCTGGAAGGCTTCTGGGGTCACCAGTGACCTTACGGCAATAGTTAATTCAGTATTTTACTAAAATAATATTTTTCTAACTAAAAAGTGTTTTATTTGAAATTTTTAATTAAGACAGATGAGTACTATGTTTTAAGTAAATGATCAGAACACATTTACCTGTGTACAGCAAAGTCATACCAATAAAGCAAAATGGGGAAGTACGACAGCGATATTCATAAGAGGTCATTTTTTTTCAAAAACAGTTTGGCAATGGCTAAATATTATAATTTATATTACGTGGGTTCATTCAGTTGTAACAGAAAATATATGTAATTTAGTTCTTATAAATGTAATTAAGTATTAGAAGTTACGATTTTTATAAACAAATTAAAAAAAAATCATATTATTAAGTAAAACTAAGGGAAAAATACTCATTTATTATAAAATATTATAAAAGATGGTTTGTATTAGCAACAACAAACAATCTTTCAAAATTTTCAAAGAATTTTCAGCAACTTTTTTAAAATGTGGGTCTTATTTGACTCCCCGATAGTATTTACAATAGTTAAAAAACAAGTACTGTGTAAATTGGTAGTTTACGCACTGCATGGTGTTACCGAAAAGCGCTAAATGTGGGGGGGGGAGTAGAAATTCCGTTGGCCTCTAACAGGGTTTAGGTCAGCACAAATCTCTTTTCCAAAAATTTCTAACTATCTCGAGTGGAAGCAAATACATAACTCCATTGACAATACTTTAAAACTATTGTCCATTATAAAAATTTAATTATTATCATTGATTTCACTAGACAGAGATAGTAAAATCTCTGTATGGTAATATCAACGCTTTGTTCATTACTAACTCGCCGATCGTAGAGTTATGGGCGACTGTAAGGGGCCAATGAGTGTAGATGAACGAATGTAGTCATTGTTACTTAAGTAAGGTCACTGTTACCACGGATCGGTTTGCTGGTGCTGTAATTTTGAAGTTTCGAGAATCGTCTCGCTTGATACATATATGCCTGCCACCTCTCACCCTACGGAATTGGCGTATCTGATTTTCGCTCGCGGGACACCGCGAGTTCCGTTTCTCCAACTGCCAAGCCGCCACTGTGAAGTCGATATTACCGTCAGCGGGCCAGAACATGCTGTTCTATTTCATTTGTACGGTTCGTTGTTGTTATTATTATAATCAGTTCTAATGAACACTGTGTGATTAGTAAAGGTCCAAATTAGTGGAACATATAGTGATTTTACGGTTTCTTTTAATATTCAATCGTCAAGAGTTACATTAAGTTTCGCATATTTGACTTCGCAATTTACAAGTGTATAGTTCGCCATTTACACAAATCAACTCATGGTCCACTAGAACTGGTCTTCCTTCACCTATCAAATGACATTTCAAGTGTTGCGATAATAATACAAATCATACTGATGATCAAATCTTGAAATTGAAACCGATGTTTTTGGAATTTTCGTGGAGCGAAACGAACTCATTCGGTTTTCTCCGGAGCATAATTTTGTCGCACTCGAGCCTCCGACCCTCTACCTGGTGTTAACTTTGGAACTACTTGCAACTCCGTCGACTATCAGAAGACCTGTAGTCGTCTGTCCGTACGTCACCAAACCACTGTGTGATTTGAACAGTCCAGGCAGTTGACTCTCCTTCCTCGTTTGGATACTAAGTTAGCGCCAGTTATCATTAGCTGAAGCTTACGTTTTTGCAATTAAACATTACTACACTTATATATAGCTTATGGTTTTTGTCAGCTTCCATCTATAAACTTAAAATTACATAAACGCAGTGTTGTATAGTTGGAAAAAAACTCCAGTCATTAGATATTAATAAAAATAAAATACAATAAAATAAAAATATCAAGTGATCTGTCACAAAGCTAAATCCAACCCATCAAGCCATTTATAACCCGCCTCACTGATTCTATTTATGCTAGCTAATCTCTCCGTAAAACAGCGCAGGAGGCACTCTGTAACTATGTGATCCATTGTTTGGATATACATCCCGCAATTACATGACTGATCTAGTGTCAATCCCCATTTATACCTCTAGTAATTGCATCTGCCAACGCCAGTTCGGAATTCATTCGACAGTTTTCAGTCTCTACAGGTACTGACGGATCGTTAATAAGGAACTTATTTCGTACATCAAAACTTTTCCACGCTATGGCCCAGCTAGTATAGTATTGAGCGAGAAATTTGATCAGCTCAACTGGAGAGCAGTACGTAGAGGTAGGTTTCGAAATGTTAAGCTACCGTACCGTTCTGACGTGGGGCATCCTGTGTAATGGAGAGGAGCGGGTCATATTTAAGTCTTACCCCTGGAGGAGCTATATAGTACCGGCAACCTAGTTATTGAAGTTGCCACGAGAGTGCCAGCAAAAGCTTTCGTGGCTCTACTAAGTTGGACATAAATCGCTTTAGTATGTGCGCTATTTAGCCATACGGGAGTATATTCAGCAGCTGAATAAATCAGTGACAAAGCAGTGGTACGCAGGGCGTGTGCGTTGGCTCCTCAAGTTGTTCCAGCAATATGACGCAGTGCATTAGGCCTGGTTTAAATTTTAGCTGGTGTTTTTTGAAGATGACTTACATATGTATTTCAAATGTTAACATGCAACACGGCGTGCCAAAAATTGACGAAAAGTGCCAGTCTATGGATAAACAACGTGCAATGCACGGCACGACGGCGTGCGAAGCCATCCAATGTCGTGCCAACATGCTAGTGTGTGGACAGTCTCGTGCCAACATGCTAGTGTGTATGGCCAGTCTCGTGCCACGTGCCAACAAGCTGGTGTGTGGACAGTCTCATGCCACGTGCAAACATGCTGGTGTGTGGCCAGTCACGTGCCAACATGCTGGTGTGTGGCCAGTTTCGTGCCAACATGCTCGTGTGTGGCCAGTCTCGTGCCAAAATACTAGTGTGTGGCCAGTCTCATGCCAACACGCTAGGGTGTGGACCAGTCACGTGCCAACATGCCAGTATGTGGCCAGTCACATGCCAAAATGCTGGTTGTGTGGACAGTTTCGTGCCAACATGCTAGTGGGTGGCCAATCTCGTCCCACGTGCCAACATGCTAGTGTGTGGACAGTCTCGTGCCACGTGCCACGTGCCAATATGCTAGTGTGTGGACAGTTTCGTGCCACGTGCCAACATGATGGTGTGTGGCCAGTAACGTGCCAACATGCTAGTGTGTGGCCAATCTCATGCCAAAATGCTAGTGTGTGGCCAGTCTCGTGCCAACATATTGGTGTGTTAACCAGTCACATGCAAACATGCTGGCGTGTGGACAGTCTCGTGCCAACATGCTAGTGTTTGGACCAGTCACATGCCAACATGCTTGTGTGTGGACAGTTTCGTGCCACGTGCCAACATGATGGTGTGTGGCCAGTTTCGTTTTAACACGCTCGTGTGTGGCCAGTATCATGCCAAAATGCTAGTGTGTGGCCAGTCTCGTGGCAACATGTTGGTGTGTGGACAGTCTCATGCCACGTGCCAACATTCTGGTGTGTGGCCAGTCTCGTGCCACGTGCCAACATTCTGGTGTGTGGGCCAGTCTTGAGCCACGTGCCAACATGCTAGTGTGTGGACATTCTTATGGCACGTGCCAACATGCTGGTGTGTGGACAGTCTCTGTGCCAACATTTTGGTGTGTGGACAGTCTCTGAGCCAACATGCTAGTGTGTGGCCAGTCTCGTGCCACGTGCCAACATGCTAGTGTGTGGCAAGTCTCGTGCCACGTGCCAACATGCTGGTGTGTGGACAGTCTCGTGCCACGTGCCAACATGCTAGTGTGTGGGACAGTCTCGTGCCACGTGCCAAGATGCCGGTGTGTGTACAGTCTCGTGCCAACATGCTTGTGTGTGGACAGTCTCATGGCACGTACCAACATGCTGGTGTGTGGACAGTCTCGTGCCAATACGCTAGTGTGTGGGCAGTCTTGTGCCACGCGCTGAGAGTGCCTAATCTGATGTTATATTTCATGCGTTACAGCAGGTGATTCTTGGTTTTACTTTTTACAATGAGTGATACATAAGCTTTTCTCTCTCCCAATTTCATGAGGCTGTCAGAGACTTTTCTTCTTCAACAAATTTGTATCTCATATTTGCCTCCTCTTCTGTTTCACCTTGCTATCTTCATGTGTCACACCAATCAACAAAACGGCTAACGCTTTATTTTTCGTTTCTACAGGCACAGCTGTTCCGTGTTAAAACCACCGAATGCTGGTACGTCGCAGAGCGAGCTGCATGGACCAGTGGGTATGGGTGTATGGGCCGCTTAAGGAAACACTAGACAATCGAGTCTTCTTTTTTAAAAAAAGGTCAAGTTAAAAATTGTATGTTCATAAATGAGGATTTTATCTTATTTTGAAATTAGCATTGGCCTAATGGGGAATCAAATCCAACATGGCGGGATTATCATGTTTCCGCCAAGAAACACACTATGAATCCATAATCCTCTGTATATTCTGTGATTTACCTGAGTTACGTCAAGACTAATAGAATTCGTTTGGTCAGCTGTTCACTCCAGCACAATTTCAATGCTGCCGTGATATTTGCTGAATTACGTATCTCAGTGCGGGATTATCTACTACGAGTCAAATGCGTCAAACTACGAGTCCATAAGCCTTCCAAACTAACACAAGTCTGAATCATTTAAGATAATTACAGCTTGTAAGATGACAACAGTAGAATTTGTGGACACAGTATAACAGCTGTATGAAAACAGTATAAAAATGACAAAGAAACAATCCTTGTATTTCTCTTCTACAACCTCAATACAATACAACCTACAATCAATGTACTTAGTACCAGACTGATTAAAATTTACCGTAGTAAAGAGGAAAGACTTTGTACAAGTTGAGGATGGACTTCCTCAGTGGTGTGTTCTCGCTCCTATACTGTTAGCATCCTACCCAGCTAAAACATCCATAAAGTTTATTCAAACTGCCGAAATTGCTTTGCCTTGTCAAGGACCTTAATGTTAATTATGTTCAACGTACCTGTACAATAACATATGATAAATGGTGACCGTTAAGTGATTTATGTGTGACGCACTCAAAACGTCACGACCAACAATTTGATCAAACTGCACGTAGCGTTAGTGTACAAACTGCGTGTGTAACACAACATATTGTGTTCCTCCGAGCGGTATCAGCTGGTCTCCCCTCACGATACAACCCCACACAGCTTCTATCTTTCCCAATTTTATTTGATCCCAAATATAAGTTACGTCGGTGCTGCTGGTGCTACTCCATACGTTTTCACCAGCGATGAAAACAACAATAAACAGGCTGAATGGTCGGTAATGATCACGCCAACATGATTAGATTTTAAGACAAAGCAGAGATCAATTATGTTCACTTGATTTGGTCCTCAATATAAATATTCAGTTATATTGATAATCACGACACAAACTCACTGTCTGAATTATGTAAGAACCAAAATTGTCAATGCCACTTATATTTTTTAAGTGTTTGTTTGACTGCTGGAAAGACTAATCTAAAACAGAATATCTACCATTCCTCAACGTTAATGTTTCAGCTGAGCTGCTTGTTTTCACCCTGGCTGAAGGTATTGTGACTAAATCCTTTGGGAGGAAAAACAGTATAATTTATGGAATCACAACAGCTTAGGCCTACAACACAGTCTAGACTCTAGAGTAAAGGCCAGTCAGTAAAATGGTATAACTTCTTCCTTGTCTCTCACTTCTACAACCTTCAGAGTCAATGTGCTTAGTGACAGACTGAACAAAGTTTATCGTGGTAAAGAGGAAAGCATATTGAGTAAACTCAAGAATGGTCTTCCTCAGGAGCCTGTTCTCGCTCCCATACAGCTGGTATCCCAGCCGAAACATCCGGAAAATTTACTTATGCTGACGATATTGATTTAGTTTATCAACAAAAGGACCTTCATTAAACTGAACTAACACTAAAACAACAACTTTGTCCTTGGTACATTCAAACAGCGCAGTATTGCACTCCCGTACGGCTAAACAGTGCACACCTGGATTAATAGATCGATATTCAACTGCATATAGTTATGAAAGTTGTCATCATGAAAGTTATCCCCCCCCCCGCAACTCCCTGAGGGGGGTTTGGGAACCCCTCTCCTAGGGCCTTGGCTCCCAGTAAATCTCCTTTAGAAATACGTCGGCAGGAGGCTCTGCAGAAAGAGTTCAACAAGATATGGAACAACCAATGACACAATATTTTTCATGTCAGGAAGGACGATCAAAATCTTGAAAACTTTTTTACCTGTTGCTGTCGGGGGCACCCGAGGTGCGACATGGACTACCTGAGGGTCATAATTGGACACTCGAGGTGCGACATGCAGCGAAAGAGAATCCAAAACTAACACTCGAGGTGCGACATGGCGCTTCGGCTAGCAGTGTGGCCGTGTTGGTCTGGCGGCTAATAGTTGATATATTTACAGTGATAAAATTATCTGAAAACTACAGCCATACAATGAGACACATGATTAACGATTGTTACCATTACAATTACTACCAATGTACGTGTATGGGAGGGTGGGTGGGTTAGGTTAGGTTAGGTTAGGTATATATATAGGTAGGTCTATTTATATATATATATATATATATATATATATATATATATATATATATATATATATTTATGGACACAGAGAGAGAGCGCGTCTACAACCCCGCAACCCTTCGCCGGGCTACCTGAGGTGGCATGTCGCACCTCGAGTGCCAGTTTTATGGCCCTTTGGGTCGCTGGGATTAACACAGGTAGTCCATGTCGCACCTCGAGTGCCACCTTGCTGTCCTATGAAATAACACACATTTCTTGCCCAATGTTGAGGTGGCGTATTCCTGGGAAATGTTAGAAGGACGAAGTAAATTTCTTATCTCCGATTCCCAAATTCTGTTAGTGGGATCGGAGATAAGAAATGTGACTGTGAAGATAATCAAAAAATGGATCACATGATTGCAGATCACCATGTGCGCTCGTTCTCGTAGAGATTAGCTGGTATTCACAAAGTTAGCGAAACTGTTCAAGGGTGGCTGGGTGTGTTGGATTTAACTTCGTGACGAGAGATCGCATTTCAATTAAAAAAAAAGATAATTTAACAAATGAATGGATAGATATGATGGTTTACTATACACCATACGGTATATATGACAATGCCACAATTTTGTCCCACGTATAATGCATTCAGAATTTTCTTGAATACATCCAAAGCATCGCAAGCCTCCAATACCTTACGGTTCTAAGAGATTTATTTAAAATTCGGCCCTTAGAAAAGATTCATGGTCCTCTGATCGTTCATCAAACTTATGCTTTAAAAGTCTACCTGCATTTTATGATGATTGATACCTAAGTGAGTATATTTCGGAGATAAATTGTTGTGAGTGACAAACATAAATTATATAAAAGAAATGTCCAAATAAACGAGGAAGTAAAAAAGAGGATTAATAATTTGTTGTACGTATTAGTAGATATTTGAAAATAAAGTTACTTTATCCCATGAAAGAAAAATTCATGGCTATTTTGAAGCTGTCGATTTCCCAACTACCTGTAGAGTATCTAGATATTTAAATATCACCTGGATCTTAGCCGTGGCGGCAAGTGTGAGCAGAGGTCAACGACTCCAGGCACGTCATTAGAGCATAATTAATATGCTCCGTTGTTAGATGTCTAATTGGCCATTAGCTAAAGTACAATTTGTTCACCTCCGCCATTGTAGACAAACGCCGCATCACTATCTCAGATCGGTGATAGTACCCACCCCTGGTTCGGTCACCTACCAACGTTTACAACTCTATTTCTAACGGACGACGTCTCCAAACGGTCTTCAGTCAATTATCAAACCGACTAGATCACACTATACGATAGGACAGTTCGACACCACCTGCCGAAGTAGTCTTACAACATTATGGCTCTTTCCATACCACTGTACGTGTAGAGGGTCAATACCACTCACTGTACGTGTATGGGTGGGCGGGTGGGTCATTTTCATTGTACGTGTCTGGGAGGGATGGTGGTTCAATACTATCGTACTTGTATGGGAGGGTGGGTGGGTCAGTACCACTGTACGTGTATGGGAGGGCGGGTGGGTCATTTTCATTGTACGTGTCTGGGAGGGATGGTGGTTCAATACTATCGTACTTGTATGGGAGGGTGGGTGGGTCAGTACCACTGTACGTGTATGGAAGGATGGGTGGGTCAACATAGTCAAGCAACATCGAACGTGGCTGTCTTTGGATGCATGACCGTCTGAGTGATCCCGTACTTGCACGCAGCCCACCTGCCCGGTCACTGGTGGTGGTTCGGAAGTCACCCTTACGCCATTGGTACCCAGGTTAAGGTATTGCATTTTTCAATATTTCAACAGTTGGTACCCAATAAAGTTGAATTTTTCAATATTTTTACAATGAAGAGTACAGGAAGCCCCAAAGTACGATTTTTGGCCATAAGAATAACATAGAGAGGGATTTAAATTAGTCAAAATTTAACAGCTGTTCAATTGTAAACAATGATGTATACGTAATTTTAACAGGTGTTAGAATGTACACAATGATGTTTATAATAATGAGAAGGTTAATAGATCCTAATCTTATTAATAACATTGGATGTTTGTATTTAAACTGTTGGTTGTTTGTAACTATTGATTTATCATCGTAACTATTAATGTATCATCGTAACTATTAATTTATCATCGTAGCTATTAATTTACAATCGTAACTATTAATTTATCATCGTAAATATTATTCCCTACAGTTTGATGCACAATTATGATGGTGTTTGTTGGACTGCATAGAGTATCTACTTAAACGACGATCTACGGTAGATGGATTTGACGTACACGGTTGGTAGGATACATTGGAGAAAACCTGCAGGAGGAAACATATATAAGATTTTGAGACTGGCTTCTTTTAAGAATACGTGTTCCCTTCTAAATGCATTTTGAGTGCAATAGCCAGACTACCCTTAATCATACGCGTACGACAAAAGTCTTTCTACCTACCCCACACGTATGAGGAGACAGGATCAGGATCGTGAAGGTTGCAGCAGGGAGCTACGGCTGTTACAGGTTTCTTCAGCCTAGGATAGGATAGGACGAGGAGATGACGGCACGAAGCAAGCAGGCAGTTCGAAGAAAGAAGACCTTCAGGGAAACGACAAACCTAGAACAGAAAACTGAAACAGAATAAAAACATGAGGGACAAGAGCAGTCAAGTGGCTAACTATGGGTTAGCGGATTGTCAGTTATCTAGTTAGTGAGGAGAGGGTAAAGAGGCGGGAGGGGGGGGGCAGTGGTATGTTGCTGGGAGTAGATGTGTTTTCGTAAGTGCAAGCAAAGTCTGCGAGGGCTATTGGATACAGTCCGCAGACCTTAAGGGAGGACGCGACGTTCGGAGGTGACATAATTGCCTCGTTCATAAAAACGAACGAGACCGCTTGCAACTAAATTCCTTGATCATCTTCTGCTTCTCCGGTAACGTTGATAGGCCTTGAGCCGTGCCCTTTGATCGACAAAGAGTCTGCACTAAGCGTTCCATCAATCACACGTAGCTTTAGCGAGGGGTCGTTTTTATTTTGGAATTGGACGTCGAGTCCCTAAGTTGGTTACTCGCAGGTCATTTTGTTGTTGTGAATGGGTCAGAGGCGAGCATTGTCTTGTATAGACCTACTAAACAGATGTGATGATTTGGTTTCATCCCATCAATTACAATTTCGCGAAAATGGCATTTAAATGTGTATTAAAAGTATAGTAATATGTGTAGTGAATGCACATTTCAATTATTAAAATCTAACAACCACAAACTAATAAGATACAAAAATGTACAATGCCTTAAAAACTTGCACAATTAACGACTTAGTTATCACTTACTTTCCAAGCTGATGCTGATAGCGTAGCTAGAACTTTATAACAGTTTTTCTCACATATGAGACGCCGACACACTTTGGGCGTATTTTCAGGTGAATATGAATGGTTACACGAGTGTGGATGACCCGTGTAGTGTGGTTACTAACTAAATTCGACTTGTATACATATATTTAAGTTTTATAATTCCATTCCCCATCTTCAACTCACTCCAAGAGGGTTTGAATGTTTGAATAAATGAAACGTGTGTATATAAATGGTATTGACCCTCCCACCCTCTCATAGTGTACACGTACAGTGGTATTGGTCCCTCAGTTGCCCTGTCTATTGGGTCGTCCATCACTTGCGCAGAATTTCTGACCTCCAAAAAAGGTTTGCAAGGGTATCCTAATCCCCTTCCATCACTTGCGCAGGGTCCAGTCCAGGTAAGCCTGAGAGCGGTAATTCCGTCATGCCTAACCTAACCTAACCTAACCTAACCTAATTTACAATGGATATTTATTGCCCCACTAATGATGCATGGATTATATTTCAAGTGTTAAAGGTATCATGATTGCCTATCGACTTAAAAATGAATTGAGTTTTCATCTCGTAGCTCCATTCACTGTTTATAACTAAATTCCACACTACAGAAAACAATAGGATATATATTTCAAAGAGACCGCCGTTTAGCGCAAATGATGGAACCTATCTGGGGGTTCTCTATAGCTCTCCGCGCAAAAGATGGAAAGCCTCTACCTGGCTTTCTGCATTCTGCGCAAGTGATGCCCGCCCGTCTATTGATACATCAATAAATGGCTCTTTTTTTAAGAACAGTCGACCTTAGTTAGTAACAATGACTATACAAGTTTATCTACACTCATTTACCCGTCATATTCACCCATTATCTACAATCTAACTGAAACGTGTGTATATTAATGGTATTGACCCTCCCACCCTCTCATAGTGTACACGTAGAGTGGTATTGGTCCCTCAGGTTGCCCTGTCTATTGATACATCAATAAATGGCTCTTTTTTTAAGAAGTCTACCTTAGTTAGTAACAATGACTATACAAGTTTATCTACACTCATTTACCCGTCATATTCACCCATTATCTACAATCTGCGTCTTAATTATAAATAGGCTATATCGAATTACACACTTTTTCATTTAAAAAATCCACATATAAAAGATAAACAATAACAGGGGGCTTAAAGATAATAAAAATCTACTAGCCAGCCCTACTGTCGCTTCAGAGCAGTATTGCCGCCTTGGGCGGTTATGATATTTGCTTCATCTGTCCCTCCTAGATCAGAGATGACTTATTGTCGTTGTGGCCATATCACAAAAAAGTAGCAATTTATTTAGAAAAAAAAAGAAAGTTATAGTTCTCCCAATTTTTAGCCAGTTAAAATAAATATATAGTATTTTCATTTATGGTGTATTTACCCTTATTATACAAATGCATTTGTTAAATGCAATCGTTGCTAAGTATACTCCTTTTGAACACAGAGATTCTACGCATATTAAAGATACAAATTTATAAAAAAATACAGTTTAAATTATATTAGTGTTGCAAATCACCGGATCACCCACGTAATCGCACCCCCTCCCCCCCAAGCGCGAACACTTCCGTTTTTCTAGGCCAGCCCAGTTGCTTCCAGAGGGTGCTAAAAATGGCAGTTAATTTTCCTGCAGGTGGAAGCAGAACCTTCCCGAAATGGGACAAGAAAGCCCTAGATCCCCATACAGAACAATCTCCACCCACCATAAGTCCAGAACTTGCACCGGAAAGTTTTTAATACTATTTTAAAACAGTAAATTTTTAAAATCACTAAAATTTTTACAAAAATCAAATTATGGTACATTTAGCAGTTGCTCACTTATCAAATGGCACTACAAGTGTTGCGATACGATCATTATTACGAATCGAATCCTAGAAATATATACCCATGTTTTTTTGTTTTTTTTTTTTTAATCATTCGTGAAGCCAACTAGTCGCAATACAATTTGACTTCTTAAAAAGAACATGCACATTTCCACAACCGAACGACGTCACTGACTGGATTAGAAGAATGTAAATTTCAAATCCAAAATGATTCTACGTTAACTCACTTTAGCACTTTGGATCTCTAATGATGTTGATTATAACGAGCAGAGGATCCTTTGATCGTGTAAATGAACAAGGTTGGCCCGAGGTAATATTGTTAGGTTTCACGCGAGTTCCCTTAGTCTGCGGTTGTACAAACAGTAGGACAACATAATTGAATTACACTTAACTACGGCAAACGGCTGGGACTGAAACAACAAACACGTGTTGTTACCTTCACACAACTGTCTGTTACTGTATTTATGTAATGGAGGTAATTAAAGTACACTTTCTGTAACAATCACAACAAACACACGTGTTGTTACCTTCACACAACTGTGTGTTACTGTATCTATATAATGGAGGTAGTTAAAGTATACTTTCTGTAACAATCACAACAAACACATGTGTTGTTACCTTCACACAACTGTCTGTTACTGTATCTATATAATGGAGGTAGTTATAGTACACTTTCTGTAACAATCACAACAGACGCATGTGTTGTTACCTTCACACAACTGTCTGTTACTGTATTTATGTAATGGAGGTAGTTATAGTACACTTTCTGTAACAATCACAACAGACGCATGTGTTGTTACCTTCACACAACTGTCTGTTACTGTATTTATGTAATGGAGGTAATTAAAGTACACTTTCTGTAACAATCACAACAAACATACGTGTTGTTACCTCCACACAACTGTCTGTTACTGTATCTATATAATGGAGGTAGTTATAGTACACTTTCTGTAACAATCACAACAGACGCATGTGTTGTTACCTTCACACAACTGTCTGTTACTGTATCTATATAATGGAGGTAGTTATAGTACACTTTCTGTAACAATCACAACAGACGCATGTGTTGTTACCTTCACACAACTGTCTGTTACTGTATCTATATAATGGAGGTAGTTATAGTACACTTTCTGTAACAATCACAACAGACGCATGTGTTGTTACGTTCCACACAACTGTCTGTTACTGTATTTATGTAATGGAGGTAGTTATAGTACACTTTCTGTAACAATCACAACAGACGCATGTGTTGTTACGTTCCACACAACTGTCTGTTACTGTATTTATGTAATGGAGGTAGTTATAGTACACTTTCTGTAACAATCACAACAGACGCATGTGTTGTTACGTTCCACACAACTGTCTGTTACTGTATTTATATAATGGAGGTAGTTATAGTACACTTTCTGTAACAATCACAACAGACGCATGTGTTGTTACCTTCACACAACTGTCTGTTACTGTATCTATATAATGGAGGTAGTTATAGTACACTTTCTGTAACAATCACAACAGACGCATGTGTTGTTACGTTCCACACAACTGTCTGTTACTGTATCTATATAATGGAGGTAGTTATAGTACACTTTCTGTAACAATCACAACAGACGCATGTGTTGTTACGTTCCACACAACTGTCTGTTACTGTATTTATGTAATGGAGGTAGTTATAGTACACTTTCTGTAACAATCACAACAAACACATGTGTTGTTACCTTCACACAACTGTCTGTTACTGTATCTATATAATGGAGGTAGTTATAGTACACTTTCTGTAACAATCACAACAAACACATGTGTTGTTACCTTCACACAACTGTCTGTTACTGTATCTATATAATGGAGGTAGTTATAGTACACTTTCTGTAACAATCACAACAGACGCATGTGTTGTTACGTTCCACACAACTGTCTGTTACTGTATTTATGTAATGGAGGTAGTTATAGTACACTTTCTGTAACAATCACAACAGACGCATGTGTTGTTACGTTCCACACAACTGTCTGTTACTGTATTTATGTAATGGAGGTAGTTATAGTACACTTTCTGTAACAATCACAACAGACGCATGTGTTGTTACGTTCCACACAACTGTCTGTTACTGTATTTATGTAATGGAGGTAGTTATAGTACACTTTCTGTAACAATCACAACAGACGCATGTGTTGTTACGTTCCACACAACTGTCTGTTACTGTATTTATGTAATGGAGGTAGTTATAGTACACTTTCTGTAACAATCACAACAGACGCATGTGTTGTTACGTTCCACACAACTGTCTGTTACTGTATTTATGTAATGGAGATAGTTATAGTACACTTTCTGTAACAATCACAACAGACGCATGTGTTGTTACGTTCCACACAACTGTCTGTTACTGTATTTATGTAATGGAGGTAGTTATAGTACACTTTCTGTAACAATCACAACAGACGCATGTGTTGTTACGTTCCACACAACTGTCTGTTACTGTATTTATGTAATGGAGGTAGTTATAGTACACTTTCTGTAACAATCACAACAGACGCATGTGTTGTTACGTTCCACACAACTGTCTGTTACTGTATTTATGTAATGGAGATAGTTATAGTACACTTTCTGTAACAATCACAACAGACGCATGTGTTGTTACGTTCCACACAACTGTCTGTTACTGTATTTATGTAATGGAGATAGTTATAGTACACTTTCTGTAACAATCACAACAAACACACGTGTTGTTACGTTCCACACAACTGTCTGTTACTGTATTTATGTAATGGAGATAGTTATAGTACACTTTCTGTAACAATCACAACAAACACATGTGTTGTTACCTTCACACAACTGTCTGTTACTGTATCTATATAATGGAGGTAGTTAAAGTATACTTTCTGTAACAATCACAACAAACACATGTGTTGTTACCTTCACACAACTGTCTGTTACTGTATCTATATAATGGAGGTAGTTAAAGTATACTTTTTGTAACAATCACAACAAACACATGTGTTGTTACCTTCCACACAACTGTCTGTTACTGTATTTATGTAATGGAGATAGTTATAGTACACTTTCTGTAACAATCACAACAAACACATGCGTTGTTACCTTCACACAACTGTCTGTTACTGTATTTATGTAATGGAGATAGTTATAGTACACTTTCTGTAACAATCACAACAAACACATGTGTTGTTACCTTCACACAACTGTCTGTTACTGTATCTATATAATGGAGGTAGTTATAGTACACTTTCTGTAACAATCACAACAAACACATGTGTTGTTACCTTCACACAACTGTCTGTTACTGTATCTATATAATGGAGGTAGTTATAGTACACTTTCTGTAACAATCACAACAAACACATGCGTTGTTACCTTCACACAACTGTCTGTTACTGTATTTATGTAATGGAGATAGTTATAGTACACTTTCTGTAACAATCACAACAAACACATGTGTTGTTACCTTCCACACAACTGTCTGTTACTGTATTTATGTAATGGAGATAATTATAGTAGGCTACACTTTCTGTAACAATCACAACAAACACATGTGTTGTTACGTTCCACACAACTGTCTGTTACTGTATTTATGTAATGGAGGTAGTTGTAGTACACTTTCTGTAACAATCACAACAGACGCATGTGTTGTTACGTTCCACACAACTGTCTGTTACTGTATTTATATAATGGAGATAGTTATAGTACACTTTCTGTAACAATCACAACAAACACATGTGTTGTTACGTTCCACACAACTGTCTGTTACTGTATTTATGTAATGGAGATAGTTATAGTACACTTTCTGTAACAATCACAACAAACGATGACGCAGTATATATATTTGGTCAACATTATTTAATCTAACTTGATACTCACTGAAATCAATCAGCAGTCGACCGTAGCCTTGCCGTTGGTAGGGTGGCAGAGTCAGGATGCAGGACACGTTGTAGTTCAGGAACGAGTTCTTTTCCTGCAACACAAAAATAAAGGAATTAAGTGAATTGTAGTGAATCACTTTTAAACACGGGTGATGATGTTGTATGCCTAATGAAATACGAATATCGTAATTTCTTGTTTATAGGTTACAACTCACCTCACAAATGTTTATCAACATGCTCCCAGCTTTCATGAACCTTTGGGGTGTTAACGCTCAATACTAAAATAAAATTCTTAAGTACCTCATTACTTACAAACAAATCCACGACACACCCACGTAGACTGCGTTTGTACAGTTCTTGGTCGCATTCCTACAATCCGTCATCTTTCTATGAGAGGCTCACTCATCAAACTTATAAATCCACGACACACCCACGTAGACTGCGTTTGTACAGTTCTTGGTCGCATTCCTACAATCCGTCATCTTTCTATGAGAGGCTCACTCATCAAACTTATAAATCCACGACACACCCACGTAGACTGCGTTTGTACAGTTCTTGGTCGCATTCCTACAATCCGTCATCTTTCTATGAGAGGCTCACTCATCAAACTTATAAATCCACGACACACCCACGTAGACTGCGTTTGTACAGTTCTTGGTCGCATTCCTACAATCCGTCATCTTTCTATGAGAGGCTCACTCATCAAACTTATAAATCCACGACACACCCACGTAGACTGCGTTTGTACAGTTCTTGGTCGCATTCCTACAATCCGTCATCTAACAACTATATACAAACTTGCCAAATGAACGCAACACAACATTTGAATATATTCAACTTCTGTAAGTAATAAAGATTGATCGCTGGTACACTTGACCCACGTCGTCCTAAATATTACCTTAGGTGACCATTATACGAAAAATCAATCTTTAGCGGAATTTTCAACCTTTGTTCCTTGATATAGTTTTTGAATGCTGGTTTTCATGTTAGACACAATGGCAAAGATAGCACATATTTTGCTCTATTATATACAAACTAGTTGTACCCACCCGCTTCGCCGGTCGTAATATTGAGTTTGATTTAGAACCTAATAGCTGAAAGAATTCGATCATTTTTGCTTCTTCTACCAATATTAGATTTTTTAGTAGGCATGTCATAAAAAGTAAACTGCAAAACAAATAATTATTTATTTTTTATTTTCACGTTTCACCACATGTTTTAATTACCGAGGAAAAAAGGTTAACACCAAATACAGATCACCTGATCAAGTAAAAGTAGTGTGTGCTACACTTTCAAGGTGAAATGTAGAACTACAATAAATCAAAACATATACAGTATTGTTGTTGTGAGAACTTCAATCTGCTTATGGCATGTGAAACTACATTAAACCACACAGTCATATGTTTTTTGTAAACAATTTAGATTCTCCATTTGAATAACATGGGATCTTTAGGAGCCCGTGTGGCGGGACCCTGTGGACGGATCTGCATCAAACTTCACAGAAACCATCTCGGGAGTACCGTATACAGAACAACATCCTAAAGTTTCATGGCGATCTGTTGGATGGTTTGGCAACGCATAAACTTCAAACATATATATATATATATATATATATATATATATATATATATATACAAACATCCTCTTTTATAAATATAGATTTACAAATAATAAATACATAGCCTACAATTGGGTAAACAGCGCGAATCAGCTCAAAACCTTTAATGTACGTCTGCAATAATGTCTTGAAAGGGATTTTTTTTCAAGGAGAGACCGATCCCCTTTTATGTTCCTAAGTTAAATACTTAATGGTTCGGATTCCACGTAAAATGTACTTGTGTAACAAGTGAAAAACTTACTATAAAGGTCTACGTACCGTAATTTAATGTTGTGAATGTCTTATTGTATTTGCTGCAATGGGATTGCTCTGTTTACCTTGCTATTTTTTCCTCATCTTCTTTCCTCTTTCGTGTTATTTGTTCAATACCTTCTTCTATTCCTTTCATGTTTCTCCTATCTCCTTAAATTAACGGAAACAACGTATCGGTACACGTTAATTTAGCGATGGGTTGTTAAAGAAATGAAATTTTTATATGAAAATACAATAATGCATACGAATGAACAGTATGTAACAATACGGTTATAAAATAATAACAATAATGTAATAATAACTAGAAAATGAAATTCCCACATGGGTTAGAGGGACACTCAACATTTGTTGTCCAGTTCTGTTAAAGTTGTATTGTAAATATTTCGTAAAATCAAAATTAACTATACACGATTGACAAAGACTTAATCCTTTGTTAATCATCATCCTTGTATTTTGTAAAAAAATATAAAAGTATAACATGTTTGTACAAAAATCATGTTCCACTAGAACAGTTGTTCTATCTATTCTATATCTATCAAACACACTTCGAATTATCACGGATACAATGCTTGAAATAGAAAACCCCGCATGTCGAAACAGCCCCCTTCAGAAAACAAAAATAATAGCGTTTGTCATATTTACGTAAAAACAACTTAAAAGCTAATTGTTACCGAATTTACTCCAATGACCGATCGCCAAATACATTGGGTACAGACATAAAACTCGTTTTTACGAAGACAAAAACTAGTCGGCACTAGTGGCGCAGTTCTGTAATCCAGCTACTTGGGAATAAAGTGTTGTGGAGATTGTAGGCGATAGGTTCTATACGCGATACACGTAATACCGACACGACGTCCGCCCAATGGTTGCCATCGCTCAAAGGTGGACAGTGCTAGGGAAGTCTGCGTGTCCATGTTAGGTGGTAGTCAAGGTTCACGGGTTGTGTAGTGAAGAGAACTGAGTGTCAGGCTTGTCAGAACAATACTAAATGGTTCGGATTCACGTAAAACTATAGGTACTGTACCTTAGTTGACCTAGCTATTTGGCAATTAATAAATAGTTGTTTCTGAGGAACAATGGATCTTGGTTAGTTACAATAACTATAGTTATTGAACAAGTATAGCTATACTTGTTCACTCCTCATATTCGCCCATATCTTGACGATCGGCGTCTTAATAATGAATAGTTTAACAGTTTACTTAAACAATTCATATATTTTGTAAATACTCATTTCATAAATAGGTTCCAAGTTAAGTTAGGGTCTGCTCTCCAGGAGAGGGGAGGGGAGAGGAGGGGAGGTCAAGCCTGCCTTGGCCTGGTGGGAAATCACCCTCGTCTCCCGGGGGTCTTGATAACACCGATAACCCTGGCGTTCCAGGACGGAGGGGCGAGACATCCTGTCACACGTGTGAAGCCTAACATACACTTGTAAGCTATACCACAGGATAGCATCCAATAGTGCGCTGAATGTGTGTCAATTAGTTAGTTATTCAGTTTACCTTGCGAATGGCCCATAAGAAAGCAACCCATGTTTCTGTGTTCTCTGTGGGTATGGTCAAAGAAGGGTTGTGCCAACCCGCTACTTTTTCTTAACTAATGTAACAGTTCAATTTGCCGGTGCGTATCAGTGTAATTTAACTGATTCGAAGTCAGCCGGCGTTCTGTTACGGTTGAACCTAAACGCAACAGCCCAAATGAATAAGCAAGTCGTCTCGAGTCTTCACTGAAAATGACAAATACAAACTGATTTATTAATTTAAGACTCTCATCGCGAGCAGGATGTATGGAATATCCATTTCCTGTTGCATCAGATCGTTTTGAGTATCAGTTAAATTGTATCAACTGATACAAAGAAACTGATGCGGTTACTTTTGGCCATCCCTAGGTCAAAGTCAGAAAAGTTCCACCACTTATTATTATTCAACTTTGAGACGCCGACACCGCTTGTGATTTGTGGGTATTTTAAGGCAAAAATGATGAGTGTTGGGTGAGTACGAATGGCCTATGTAGCCTTGTTACTAACTGAGTTCGATTTAGCTCAGAGAGGACAGTTAATTTATTAATAGCCCAACAGCCAGGGCAACAAGGGGCCTGCAGATCCAAATCACGCGTAGTGTTGGCTTTTTTTCCCACGCCAGTAGCATGTGTTAAATCTATAAGGTAAACACGGTTGGAAAAGTGTTAATCAATATCCACGACCATAGAACGTGATCATTCTATGTTGACTTCCGTATATGTAGCCTACCTCAAACTAATTTCACACGTACACACGCTAAACGATCAATCAGCAATGTAAACGACGAAGCGGTTGTGCACTCGTTTTGCCAATCAAAGCGACATCGGTGTAAAAAGTAAATTAAAAAGCGTTGCACGTCGAGGATTACCGTTCCGCGCGTGTAAATCGTTGCGGACTGCAATTTGCTCGCGATAGTGCACGCGTGTGTGAACGCGTTCAGTCATGACGTGTTAGTGCAAGACATTACCGGCTTTATACCGCACTTAATTACCTGAAGCGTTCGATTTTTTTCTCTCCTTGCAAATAGTTTTCATTGCATGAAACGTGTTGTATAATAAAACGGTAACGTTTGAATTTTACCACAGAGAAAAAAACCGCTTTTTAAGGCTGCAGTAAACGCCTCAATGGCAGTTATAAATAGTTTACGACTAACGTACATCTTTATACATCTGTAGTAATAATTACTACCTTTATCCTTTAGGATTTGGGGGGATGAGGGAGGGACTGACGAGGTGCTGGTTCTGCCATCTCATGGAAACTGGAGAAATAACTACTCGACAGACACACTTGACTTGAAACACATTCAGCGCACTGTTGGACGCGACCTCTGTAATAGTCTTTATCTGTGCGAATCCATGAGCACCAAATGACATCCGAATTACATATTTCTATTTAGGCCTATTCATTGCGGAAGAAAAGTCCCGGAACATATTAATAAATTTCGAACGATACAGATAAAATAACAAAACTTGGTACATCATTACTGTTAATCTACTTTTTGGCGTGGCCTGCAAGGAGCCAGAAGAAAATCTTAAATTAGAGCATAGCTCGAGTAGTACATCAATTTAAAGGTCTTTAGTAGTAGAATGTAAAACCAATTTTTTTCTTTGGAATTCATTTTCAAAGTAATTGTATAGTGTCCACCAGTTTATATTCTTTAAGGAAAAATTATGCCCAGATTTTTCTTGAGCTAAATTGTTTTTTATAGCGATATTTGTATTTAAAAACACGGTTTTATGAGTGAAATTGGGCGTGAGTCGTCTTCAACCTGTCACTGTAGCAAAAATAATAATAATAAAATAATTTCTTGTGGATGAATGACAGTTTGATTCATTGTGATTAGTTTGGTAAAAGTCTCATTTAATAATTCAAACAGGTTAATAAGAAATTAATTTTTTTGTAAAACCTTGCAAACTCGGAAACGAAAAACGCTAGACAAAATTTATTTGAGCAAACATTAACTGTGTTATTGATGTATAGTTAAAATAATACTGTGGCACTAATAAAACATGCGGAAAAATAATGAACAGTTGATGAAGTAAACTCATAGTTCGTTTACATCGAGGCTGTGTCGGACGCTCAAGGGAAAGTGTAGACTGAATATTCAGCCCAAGCGTAAAACGAATTCCGATCGACGATATTTCCAGATAAGAAATGTTTCTCCAGTAAGAAATAAGGTAAGTTAGTTGACTTTTGACTTTGAGGTGTGTTCGTGTTCAGTTCTTTATCGATTTGACAGTGCTTAGTACAGTTTAATCACTAGTTTGTTTTTATACAGTTATTTAGTTTTAGTGATATAACACGTTTTTATTTATTTAGATGTGACAATAATGCTATAGGATTCAGTGTGAATATAATTATTAGTGTTTATTGCAATTATAATATTTAGGCTCTTTCAAATTTTAGGAAGTGTTCTATTAGTAGTTGACAAGAAATGTTTGCAATGGAAGAGGCAAGAGCTGAGCCAGTGACTGTACATTGTGGGTGTGGTATCACTGACGCCTTGTTGACAATCGAGTTTTGAAAACTTCTGAATCTTTCTTCCTAATTCAAGAAAATTCTATTTAATACGAGAGTACAATTTTAGTGTCACTTAAAAAACACAATTAATTTAGGTTTAAAGAAATGTTATCTAGCGTTTGTCATTATCGAATTTACAAAGGTTTACAAAAAAATTAATCTCTGATTAACCTGTTTGAATTATTAAATGAGACTTATACCAAACTAATCACAATGAATCAAACTATCATCCATCTACAAGAAATTATTTTATTATTATTACTCTCGCTACAGTAACAGGTTAAAGACGACTCACGCGCAATTTCACTCATAAAACCGTGTTCTTAAACACAAATATCACAATAAAAAAACAAATTAGTTTAAGCAAAATATCCAGCATAATTTTTTCTTAAAGAATATAACATGGTAGACACTATACAAGTAGTTTGAAAATTATTGCTTACTTATTGTAAGTTTGACAGCAAATTAAAGCTCAGAGTTTTGTCATTTCAGACCAGTGGTGCATGGCCGTTCCGCCAGTACCTAAGTTATTTTATTCAGACTATATATGGTTAGTATTCAGCTAGTCACTAACATAGGCCTTTTAATATTTAGTATTAGCTGAAAATCCGTGCTTTACTACTTAAAGAATGATATAAACAAGCCTAATCTGAACTAACCAACGAAAATGTTTACTGGCAACAGACAGATGAAATTAGGAAAAAAAAAAAAACAGTTCAGAATAACTTAATATAATTAGAGAAAATGGGGCACAGCTCTAAGAAGAAATTTCAACAATTATAATTGACTAACACTTCTAATGTATTTATAAAATAATTATAATTTTTCTAAACAATAATATTGTATTCCCATGAAAAATATAAAAAAACCGCTATCGACAAATAAGAGGACAGAAATTGATTTATTCGTCTACCCTGTTATACGAAACGATAAGATAAAAAAATTTAAATTATTCTAACTAATGTACAGAGACAAAACTCTAATTGTACTCAAATAGATTTTATAAAAAACAAGGCCTATTACATGAGAAGAAAAAAAAAAAACGTGAAGTGGACACAAGAAAAAAAGTTAAGAAACTTCTGCAACATATGTTGCTTGTTGGTGAGAATCTGATAGCAACGATAAGAAATTACTTCTTCGATAGGTTCTTTGTTGGCGAACAATTTTTATTACGGACAATCCAAAGCCTTTCTTAACGTCGTTATTACATCTCCTTGCAAGAAGGAATAGTTAGTTACATGTTTGTACTTAACAACTGTACAATTTAATAAAATAAATAAATAATAATAAAAAGTAACAAAAGTTTACATAATAAAATGATAAATAAAAAATCCTATCTTTTTATTCTTATCGTCAGTCATATATCCTAAGTCTTCAATAAAAATACTAAATCAATATTTTAGGGCTGCATTTAGACCCATAAAATATTGATAATGTAAAAATTAATAGTGCATTTATAAAAAATTTTACACTAAAGAGACGATGTATATTAGTAAAAAAATGTTAACCAATGCCAACCCTGAGTCGTATTGGACCTTCTCTTGTTGGATTATGGTAAGATGAGGCACGCGGGGTTTAATCAAAGCATTCCTAAAAACATTAACAGTACAGCTGGCCCGATTTGATTGATACCAAATAACAGCTGATTTATTATTTAAATTCAGTAAAATAAAGTATTTAAACATACAGTATGGCAGGTTATTTTTGTAAACACAATTAATTGTAATATTTTAATTTATAACAATTTAAAGCAATACTAACATTATCATCAAATGTAATTGATAGCTAAAATAAAAATTAAGACCCCTTCAGAGTGATATTTTTTACTCTGTGGAACAGTCTTAGTTTTGGAACACGGTTAGTACAAATATAAACAAATAATAGTCAAGCGCACAGCTATACGCTTCTCGAACTAAATTATGTTGTATACAATTAAAAAAAAAAAAAAAAAAGAAAAAAAGACAGGCTATTATACAGTAATACTAGTCTAATAATCTGTTGGACATATAATCTACCTTTCCAGACTGATAACTATTCTACAGAGCTTTCAACTAATATTCCATTAACAAGAGCGTTGAAAAAATCTATCACTTATGGATACCAGCGAAATATACGAATAAATAAATGTTATAGTTATACGAACATTTTTTGTTAAACACAAATTTGTCTCATTCAGATTAGGTAACGTTGTAAGTATTTAGTTAATGAATTGGTAATTGTACTTTTGTTCTAGAAGTCGTCCACACGTTTTCCCTCTGGATTAAAAAAAATGATTTATTGAGTGAAATCCAACAAGCTTAAAAAATAAAAAGCGTTTTAAACTGGATAACAAAAATTTAGTGGCAGCGGTGGGATTCGAACCCACGCCTCCGAAGAGACTGGTGCCTTAAACCAGCGCCTTAGACCGCTCGGCCACGCTACCTCTTGTCGAAACTTCGATAATAATTAAATATCAATTCGTTGTTACGTCATATAATAGTAGATGAAGCTATGTCACTTCCAAACTTTCTGATAACACAAAAAAAGTTGTTCTTAGACAGTTAGTAGACAATAATTATGTACCGAGTTTCAGTTGACAATGTGAAATGGTGGTCGTTTGTAGAGAGTATCTAGTACAGTATATATTATTCTTTTATTGAGAAAAATACATAATTTGTAATTATTATATTACACTACATGCAGTTAATAGAAAAAAAATCTCTTCATCTTACAACTATTTGAGGTATAATCTAATTATCTTTCAAATTGTAACTATTAGATTAACGAAAAACACAGCAAACAATGTTAGGTTTAGACTACTGTATTAGTTCTTCCCACTCCTCTCTTTAATTTCCCCCTTCTTTTATTTTTCTCCTAAAATAATTTCGATACTCTTCAAATTAACGATTATATTTTTGTACTATTTTATCAGACTGATAGTTTTTTTGAATAATTAATTTCTTTCCATGAAAATTGACATGTACGTTTTGTAAAGAACATAAATTAAACTTTTACTTAAAATAAATTAAAAAAGTCTACGTATAGGGTATATTTTGAGCCCATAGGAGATATAAAATCCCAACTGGATCCGCACGGTACATATAAAGGTGAGATCGCTAAGTAGATGCCCTAATTTTTCTGTACTTTCATGGGTTTATTTTATAACATTTATGTGTTATTTACCTGGAATGTATTTTGGAAGTTTTTAATATTTTCAAAAAGTGTAATTTTATTATGACATTTTTGTGCCATCGACCCCGCACATAGCTAAGGGTTTCTTCCCTCTCTCACTGTGTCATCCCCGTCATCTTTGGCTCCACAACTTCATCTCTAAACACTCCATCCCATTCTTATTAGTTCCTTCCGTATAGTCACCAAATGCTTTAAACCTCCAAACTTTTTCTTCTACATTTTATAAACTTTATTTAATACTTCACGTTTCCTTAGTTCAAGTTTCATTTGCTGTTCAAAAAACTAAAACAAAATAATTAATTAATGTTTTTACGCATTCCCCCCCCCCCCCCAATGAAATTAAGTTTGAGTGTGAGACAATGTTGAAGTTGAATACCTTAGTGTATTTTCTTTATATGTAACTTAAAATTGTTCTAATTTCATTTTTTTTTTTATGAAAACACCATCAAATTGGAAAAAACAAAAAGCAATTAACATCAAGCAAATATTCAACATTTTTTCATGACGTAAATAGTTTTTTTTTTTTTTTACTCGGCTAAAGATCAACCGCTTTAAAGGAATACCAGTGGACATGGTTTGTTTGATTTAAAAACATTTAAAATTGATCTTTTGGAGTAGAGATTCGTGCTCGGAAGTCACAGAACTTACTTTTACTTCAACCCCCCTCCCCCGGATTTAAAAACCTTCAAAAACGGAGAACAACCCTTAATAACCTTCAATTAACTTACAAGATTAAAAAAGGAAATTTATGAAATTAAAATTGCGTAAAATAACATTTCACTGCTGAGCAGCCCCCCCCCCCCGCCTGGCAGTCTGGCCTACCAGACTAGGGTACAGTATTTCCATATTGAGTCTTCCTCCCACTCGGGGGTGGACCGTTCAATACTCACGTCTGGCCGCCCCTCCCTCGACACGACCCACCATCATTCATATTGTCGGACGGGATATAGGTTACACATGTCATTTCGCAGTTCGTCAGACCTACAACTTGCGAACGCTTCGATCTTCCAAAGTCGTTTACAATTTTTTCTGTTTTACGATAACTATAGTTTCCAGTCGGCAAGAGTTGCCTACAGTCATACATGTGCAGTACAATTAAAAAAAAATATATAAATAGGCCAATGTGGAGCGTCGTTAAAATATAAAACATTCTTTAAATATTGTTCTAAAACATGAATAATTTGTAGAAATAAGACAGGTTGTTTATTACCAGGATTGTTGGAAAGTTTCAATAATTTAGTGCAAGATGTTTCGACTTGGTGCAAACCGTCTTTTTCAAGTATTGAATTTAAACTACATCAAAATAACCTATGACATTAGACGCACAGATAATAACTAATTCGTAGGTTAATTTAGATGTGATTGAGATTGTCGAAGGTCGAAGTAGGGGTTCATCACTGTATGATGGAAAAATCCAACAATCCTTACAGGATTATAAAATTATAAATAAACGTTTAAAAATTAAGCCAACTTGAAATAGAATCATGAGGAAACGAGTAACGAACGCATAATGAACTGGTTTATTTTTACCCAATAAGATCAAAGTTCTTAAGAACAGAGAAAAATGCAATTTAATGGTATTTACATTTTTTGAAGGAAGTGAGCCAATCAACTCGTAACAGACTCTGATCCAAACCCACTGTAACCTATTTACAACATTAGCTAGGCCAATCCAATCCACATACAGTCATCTATAACTAAGCCGATCCAATCCACTGACAGTCTGGTATAACTATGCCGATCCACTCCACTGAGTCTAGTATAACTAAGTCAACCCAATCCAATAACAGTCAACTATAACTAAGCTGATCCATTCCACTGACAGTCTAGTATAACTATACCGATCCAATCCACATACAGTCAAATATAACTAAGCCGATCCAATCCACTGACAGTCTAGTATAACTATGCCGATATACTCCACTGACAGTGTAGTATAACTATGCCGATCCACTCCACTGAGTCTAGTATAACTAAGCCAACCCAATCCAATAAGAGTCAACTATAACTAAGCTGATCCATTCCACTGACAGTCTAGTATAACTATACCGATCCAATCCACATACAGTCAAATATAACTAAGCCAATCCATTCCACTGACAGTCTAGTATAACTAAGCCGATCCAATCCACTGACAATCTAGTATAAGCCGATCCAATCCACTGACAGTCTAGTATAACTATACCGATCCAATCCACATATAGTCAACATTAACTAAGCCGATCCAATCCACTGACAGTCAAGTATAACCAAGCCGATCCAATCCACTGACAGTCTAGTATAACTATGCCGATCCGATCTACTAACAGTTTAGTATAACCAAGCCGATTTACTCCACTCACAGTTAACTGTAACTAAACCGATCTAAACCACTGACAGTAAAATATAACTAAACCGATCTAAACCACTGATAGTCAACTATAACTAAGCCTATTCAATCCACCAACATTAAAGTATAACTAAGGCGGTCCAATACACTGACTGTCAACTATAACTAAGCCGAGCCAATCCAATAATAGTCAAGTATAACTAAGCCGTTCCACTGACTGTCAACTGTAACTAAACCGATCCAATCCACTGACAGTCAACTATAACTAAGCCGATTCAATCCTACGCCAACTATAGAAAATGTAAGTTAACTGTGACCCATTTACAAAACATACTCGCATTTAACTTGAGTCCTAAGCATCTGCTATATGTCAACCTAGCTAACTAAATTCACCCCATCCCCACAACTTTGATCAAAGTCAACCCAAAGTCAGTTCAACATCAACTCGCAGACTTGTAGATACCTGTCACCTACACAACTTACTTTATTAACTTATACTTAGTAAACTGTATGATTTGCACTTGGTTTTTCTATTTTAACTACTACTAGTAGTAGTAGAGCTGCCGATATACTGTAGACATTGTGTGTACTATTGATAATTATATAACACACAACTGTTTCACTACGAGGTGGTTATCTACTTACGTCCCCTTCTCAACATCGATATAAACGCTCAGCCAGCTGCGTTCTCTTAGATAACCAAGTTTTTAACGGAGGTTTTGTGATGAGTGAGTACAGTACATAGTTTTTGGTTTTTATATATTAAAACTAAGCATTAAATAAATATATATTCAACCATTTTTTAAATGTTATAGTATAAATGGATTCACCGATAAGGGACAGCAAAAAAGCAACAGATACTAAAACTACAAATCAGTTAATATTTATTTGCTTACACTAAGTATACTTTGTCCACGACATAAATTTTAACGACTGAATGTGAATAAAGTATTACAATACATAGGGAAAAACAGCAGTAAATAATAAACCACATGAGTTATGGTGGGATCCTTGTTCAAAAGGAGCGCTGAAGTTTATACATTTATTACAATTAGAACATTTAAAAATGTCATTACTATAAACACAAATTGAAAATAAACTGTAAAAAGTTAACATTTCATTAGTATAATTTAAAATATACGTGCACAAAGCAAGCGGGTTGCTTGTTTTTTAGTATACTTGCATCATGATTTTGTAAACATTTTGCACTTGAGTGAACAAAAAAGTTGACATAAGAAATATATTGTGCCGTTTTCAAAGAACGACAACAGAGAAATAAAGAAAAGTAATTAGGAAAGGTAAACGTGGGCTGTAGAATAATTTGTTAACGTAGTAGGAAAAACTCGAACCACCCACTACCCCTTCCCAAACCCGAACCACCCACTACCCCTTCCCAAACCCGAACCACCCACTACCCCTTCCCAAACCCGAACCACCCACTACCCCTTCCCAAACCCGAACCACCCACTACCCCTTCCCAAACCCAAACCACCCACTACCCCTTCCCAAACCCGAACCACCCACTACCCCTTCCCAAACCCGAACCACCCACTACCCTTTCCCAAACCCGAACCACCCACTACCCCTTCCCAAACCCGAACCACTCATTACCCCTTCCTAAACCCGAACCACTCATTACCCTTCCCAAATCCGAACCACCCACTACCCCTTCCCAAACCCGAACCACTCATTACTCCTCCCTAAACCCGAACCACTCATTACCCCTTCCCAAACTCAAACCACCCACTACCCCTTTCCACACCCGAATCATGATATTTGTTGCTTGAAATATTCTTAAAGTTAGAATACTATACTTTTATAATCAACGTATATTCTTTTTAAAAAAATTCAAATAACAAAACTAAATATTTTTTCACGATTTCTAGAAAGGGTTAAGTGGTGAAAAACACGATGTAAAAAGTATAGATGTTTAAAACGTATTTTTTACTATTTCCAGTTTGATTCCTTTAATGCAAAGATAACAGAAGTTCGTCAAATACGTTCATCATAAAGTTTAAAGCGGTGCTATGATGATCATCTCTCGAGGTAGTTATATTTCAACCAGCTGTCTTGTAGTTTCAGACAGGCATGGCGGGTAATCCGCTGAAGGGGAAGGGCAAAAAATCACAAAGAAGTCAGTTAAGATTAATCGGTCGACATTGTGCCGCAATCCGGAATCATCTAGGGGATGCCGGCGAGAATGAATCTCAATCAAGGAAGGTAATCGTGCCGCCCGCATCATGCGGGATGTCCACGGCGACAGGGGTGAACCGCTTGGTATACGTAAACATATACATACGTACTAGGTCAAACTTAATATATATTACAACTTGGAAGATAAAATTTCCTTACATTTGCAAGGAGAGAAGACGATTCTAAAACATTTCAGAAGACATATAATTTTCAATGGCCAAGCCAAACGTGTCTTTTTTACTTTCTACCATATGGATGAATAAATGATTTATTTCCAACAGCAGCATACAATGAAGAAGAAAATTTACAAACTTGGAAATTGACTGACCACGTAACCAGTAGTGTGGCCATTATGCGTTAGCATAGTGAAAGTAGGTACTGTATTGTGAATATATATAAAAAATTTTTTTACAAGTTGGTCTAAAAATCCATTTTGGGGTCCCTTGAACCCAAAAAGGTGGGGGGGTTTTCAAAAACATGTTGATATCTGTCCGTATGTGCAGGTGGCTTAAGACCAAACGGATGGACCAATTTTTATGAAATTCTGTATGTAGTATTTATACATACAGTAGTATTTATACTACATACAGTATGTGTATTTATCCATATCTCCTGAAAATATTTTAACTTTTTTGAAATTTTAGTTTTTTAATTTTTATGGGCAAAAAACATACAAAAATGGAATATTATAAAAAATAGCTCAAACGATGTTGATTAAATTTTCAGGAAATATGTAAATTACAATTTAAAATGTTTGAGTAAAAACCGCTTGTCTCTAACCCGACTAGTTTTTTAGCTATGGAAAAAAAACAAATTTGGGAATAAAACTGGTAATTTTCAAAGTTTTGATTTTTTTAGTGTTTAATATTGGGAAAAGTTTGTACCGATTCTTTGGAACCATTTATTATGTTTCAGCATCGTTCAACGCAACTGTACTAACATGAAGAATCACATTAAATTATCTGTTTAGAGTTAACAAAATAATTATTTATATTGTATGAATGCATGTGTTGAAAAACAAAATGCACGTACGGATCAACAACCCACAAGCAATCAAAATAAACTAAATCGTATCCACAAGATTTGAACTTCGAACAATTACACAGAAAAAAACCAAGAAATTTTAAAAGGAAAACACAAAATCGCAACAAATAAACTTGAAAAAACTAGAGGAGTAAACATTTGAAGAAACGCACAATAAAAGTAAAAACAATTTTAAAATATTGCGTCGGATTAACTATTTACAACAAATTACAATTTATACACTTTGTAGAGTAAGAATACCAACTATTAATAGTTAAAACAGGCATCATTTTTAAAATTTAAAAAGAATATAGCTCACAAGAATAACACTCAGATAATAACAGTACAGCAAAAAACAGAAAGAAAAATACATTAAATACGTAATGTTTTAAATTGACATTTACATGAAGTTTAAAATTGAATTGAATTGCTCCATAAATGAATGGCCAATGAACAATTAATTAAAAAAAGAAGCTGATCCCGTTGAAGCCACCGACTAAGTCACTACTGAATATTGAACACAGTTCTACAATCAAAACCAAATTAAGCAATACAACATTTTTGGTATAATATTAATTATTTTGATCTGGATAGGATAACCCTTCCCTTCCAGTAAGTTGGTATCCAGTGGGCCGCAGCGTTTGCGTATGCTCCACTCACTCTTTCTTTCCCCAACCAACCAACCATTCCAGACAGCTGCAGACAAGAATCAACAATTCGCTTGGTGTGATAACAAAATATGGATTGAATTGCTTGAAATTCGTCAGGATTTACTCTCGAAATATTAATACAATGACGGCGTGGTGGCTCAGTGGCTAAGGCTTCGGACTGCGGAGGTCATTTTCCAAGGTTCGAATCCGCACTGAGCCAACGGTCGGCACTTCATTTGTTGAATAAAGTTCACGTAAAAAATATTTCGTCTATGCGAACAAATTTAAGTACTTAATTAATTCATCCATATACAATTAATTGTGGCATTAAAGATAATACCAGTCTCAGTTAATTATTATCGTCCCATTTCAATGCTACTTGTGATTTGAAACTAAATTAAATACAGTTGTAAATATATAGTTCAAACAATCGAATCAATTTGGGCAGAATTGTCCTATAAAATATGATTATCACAGCAGAAGTACTAATATATAATAACTTGACTTAATTGAAGTTTTTTTTTAATTTTTTTCAGTTTGATTGATATCGAACAGGGAATTTTTGTATGAGTTTATTTGGGTCCAACATACAACGACATTCTCTCATTAATAAATTACACTTTTGTGGATTATTTTCTAAACAAACACACTTATAAGCCGTTAGAAAACTAACCGACAGTAACAAGTTTGTACTCACTCATTCCTATTTTTCGATATGACCAATACAGTAGTTAGTTCCCCACCCAACGGCGCTCCATGGAAGGTCGATGACTTGCGCTATTTTCACACTCGACGTCCTGGCTTTATTTTACACTCAGTTTAGTTCTATTCATCTTGTCTCCCCTGCCAAAACCTCTTTCCAACTGTTTACTGACAAGATTTTTACATTATTGTCCCTACAAGGCAACATAGAGGCCTTCCTTTCGCAGATAAAAGAGGCACACTACTTAGTTTTTTAGGCTGATATCCAGTTGCACCGGCGGTCAAAGGAATTTCCACGGGTCAAAACATTCCTCCGTCCGAAAAGTGTCCAGATGCACCGGTGGTCAAAATCTACCCACCTCACTTATCCCCGCTGCAAATTCCTTCGACCGCCGGAGCCGGTGCAATTGGAAGGCCCCTTCCTTCCCCACCCCACTACATTTCTTCAAACATAGTTTATAAGTGTTTAACAATTTCGCAATGGAATATTCTATCAAACACTTGCCGATGTTTCGTGGCACATACTAATGGTAGACCATAGCAGGTTCTAACTAATAAATATGGTAACTATGTATTTAATGTTTAATTTTGTGTTTATCCGTGGCAACACTAACATCTAACCTAACCTAACCTAACCTAACCTAACCTAACCTAACCTAACCTAACCTAACCTAACCGACTCATGACTCATGTCATAACAAAGGGTGTGGAATTTGGCACGGTCAGCTTGGGGTTACTGTACTAGGAATCCGGCCTGGTTGGACTTTCCCGGCTCATGTCATAAACAAGGACCTCTGGTGCAATTGGAACACCCCCCAAAAGGGGCTCCGGTGCATCTGGACACATCAGTTTGGGGCCGATCCCTGACCCCGGTGCAATTGGAAATCTCCCGTTTTTTATACTCACAATTAATTGATGCTTACGTATTCACACGAAGCTCACAGAATATATATTACTACAATAATGGAAAACTAAATTGTATAATAATTCTGATAACTTCGACAGTATAAATAATGCAAACATCAGAATTAGGATGCCGTAAATTTCTTCTAGACTAGTTTTAAAAATGCTTTAACTTGCGTTGGTAAAACTCAAATTAGTCATTAAAGTAAAACTTACAAATAAATAAATAAACGAACAAATTATCAGCTTCTTGTAGAAGAAACTTGTTGTGCTCAAAACCGATAATTTAAATTGGGGCGAGGAATGTAGCTTGTGATCAGTAAAACAAGTCGAAATAACATGTTGGCGATCAACATAGTCCAAGAAATGTTTAATTTAACACAATCAGACAGAAAGGGTTTTCACAAACTGAAATATTATAAAACAAACTACTCAAACTAAAATAAATATTGAGATACCTAAAAGCAATGCTTCAATTTGAATGGGCAATTTTAATTTCAAACTGGCCAAACGGACATAAATGGACAACCCAAAATGGTTAAAGGTTTGTTAAGAAAATTTAAGACACTTTCAACTACTGTATGTCAACTCACTTTATAAGGCACATAAAAAACAAAATTCGACAAGATAAATTATAAATCTACATGTCCGAAAAAGAGCAAAAGTTTACCCAAGGTTGTGGTGTACCTACCTAACTCGAATTAAATTAAAAATTAACGATACAAAATTGAAGAAAAAAGTCAAATTACTGAATTTGATACAGCAAATATTACATCAAGCTTCGGGTAACAACTTGACAAAAAGAGCTAAACAAGGAAAAATTACTGAAAAAAACTGGAAAATTAATCCTTCAAAACAAGACGGAAACATCTATGGTGGTACAATAACTGTGACAATACAATTTAGACATGATAAATTGCAGCATTTGAAAGAAACACATACAATAACTTTTTAACAATAAAAAAGGAACATCTATACTAATAAAAGAGACTAAAAGAAAACACGAAAAAGAAAAATATGACATAGATACGGAAAAAAACTAAAAAAGAACAACAACACCGGATGAAAACCTAAAAGTTTTTGCTCAGAAAGAAAAGAAAACAGTGATGTGGTATGAAAAAAAAATCTAAAGGAAACTTGCAAAATACACGGAAAAAACTTGTTAACAGTTCAGAACCAATGAATAAATTCATACCACTTAAAATAATAATATCAATACAGAATATAACGAACCAGATGGTGATGAAACAACTAGATAGATTATAGGCTTAAAGCGACAAGCCATCAAATGTAGATGGTGCATCATAGCAGAACATTTGATCAATTAACTGGACTCATAATTGTAAAACATATTATTCAAATATTAAAAAAAAGAAAAAAATCGTCAATGATTGGAAAAATACGTTTAGCGACACTTTAAATAAAAAATGACACAAGAATTGACGAAGATTACAATTACTGAGTAATTTCTCTACTTTCAATAACTTACATAATTCTCACAATGTCTTCTTGATCGAACTCAACTCCAGTTAGAACACAAAATTGGGAAGTACAATTCTGGTTTTAAAACAGATTCTGTCCAGAGGGGATGGTAGAGTCGTGAGTTTTCATTTTTACATTTTTTACATATTTTAATTTCCCTTAAAGGCTGTGCACAAAACGAAATTCTGTCATTAGTAGACAAACTTCTGTTAAACAGAAGAATTAAAATAATTTACTTTAAACGGGGGTGTTGGGGGTGGGTTGATGGAGGGTGACACATTCACAAAACTAACTTAAGGCTAGTAAACCATCGTTCTGTTTTGTCCCCGGCCCTTTGTCCTGGAACCAGTAGTCAGACCATCTATTAGGGAAATACTGGAGTCCAAAAGACGTAATGATTACCGGTAATTGCAGTCGTCGGGCCTGAAGTGTGGAAGCGCCTGTTACTATGTAAATGTAAGCTAATGAAGGAGACACCCCTCCCAGGTAATAATCCCCCTGTCCTCTCCCTGTTTGTACTTTACACAGACATTAGCTGTACACAGTCATACAAAGAGTTTTTTACTGCACACGCCAGACGCAGTATTCAGAGATCCGAAGATCGCCACAGTAATTTGTAGTGTATTGGTAAAATAAATGTATTTGAAGTAGGATGGTTTTACTCTTTTAATTCATAACTTAACTAGTTAACTCAAAGTTTCTTTATAAAAACAATTTTTTTTTTTCAAATTATTATGGTCCATTTTAATCAACTACCAACAATATTAACCCTCTACTGGTACAGTACAAAAGTGTCACCTGACTGGTACAGCGGGAATTTGTGTCATCTGACTGGTACAGCGGGATTTTGTGTCACCTGACTGGTACACAGCGGGATTTTGTGTCACCTGACTGGTACAGCGGGAATTTGTGTCATCTGACTGGTACAGCGGGATTTTGTGTCACCTGACTGGTACAGCGGGATTTTGTGTCACCTGACTGGTACAGCGGGAATTAGTGTCATCTGACTGGTACAGCGGGATTTTGTGTCACCTGACTGGTACAGCGGGATTTTTCAAGACCCCAAGACTGCGTGTGGGGAGGGGGGGTAGGAAACGCCAAAATTTTATCTGTGAGAATATTTTTATATAACAAAATAATATACCTCTCCTGTTAATATACAACAAGAAAATAGTATATTTTACAACCAAAAAGTCTTAATTATTTTTTCAATTTAAAAAATAAAGTTTAAAAAATTGTCCGTCTTTTTAGGGACACTATGGTAAAAGAAAATTGATAACAACACGTACATAATTATTACACACACATGCAGAAGAATACATCAACAAAAATAGTCCTTTTTTATGTATTTTTTTTTACTTTTAATACTCTCCGAGAAAAACTACCAAGAGAATTTCATTGGGGTCCTCAAACATCCCACTGTACCAATTAAGGGTTAATATATGTCAAAAATAACAAGTTTAAAGTTAAATTTTTAATATTTATAAAGTAATTACAGTACATGAAATAAGGACGTTCGTACAGGCTTTTCAATTAAAACGTATTCCAAAACCATTTTACTTAGTACTTTAAAATTAAATGAACGAAAATGTGAAGGGTTGGAAAAAAGGTGGAAAGAAAAATGTTGTAAAACAGGTCAGTTCAACCAGTGAATACACATCTATAGAATACTGGTTCTATCCTAAAGATTTCGATAGCGGAAAACATTATAGAATTTCCCAGAAAATGTGGCAGGTGGTCAAACAGGACAGCCCCATCCTAAACAGGCTTGGTTGGATCAGAGGAAATCATTTCCGAAGTACCCAGAATCAAAAGTCAGCTAGAGAATACCACATTCATCAATTCACAACTCACATTCCTGCGCAGTCTTGAAGAGTTAGTGCAACCATTCGGAAATTTATTAGTGCTTTTCGCCTTTAATTATTATAAACCCACTTCACGGAAATCAACAGGCCCTAAAATGCTACGAATAAATTACTTTCCGATTCCATGAACATTAATACATTCAAAACTAAAATTTTTTCGACTTAAATCGAAGGTTCACGAGCATATGTAATATAGTAGCACCTAATTCACCTTTATAGGTGATTCACAAGGTAGCATTTAATAAATTGTCTCTTGACGCAATTTCTTGCTTATATTTGATTACCCTTTTCAATCCAATGTGATTCTGTAGGTTACGATTCGTCAATGAACAAAACTGTCTCTTTCTGTCTTACTTTTGTCCATTTATCAATTCATTTCAAGCATCCACGCCAATCCTAGCATTCGTCTTCTTCACTTGCTCTAGATTTATAACTTAACTCTTTTTGACCACTCATTTAATATTCTTATTCAAACAAAGCCTATCATGTAATCTTCTATGTGCATGATACTATCATCCATTAGATCTTAATCGTTGTATATTACCCACAAACTATCTTATTCTAGAGTGGCTCTAAATATACATTTACAGTAACTTTGCTCAAACGGTGTTGAATATTCAACTTTTAGATGTTCAGTGTTGTGTGACTTGTGCAGACAAAACAGTTGAATAATTGTAATAATGGTTGACAACCACTTTTTCTTCTGAATTTCCTATTCTATTTTTCGTTTCTCACATTTTAAGTGTTACATACCAAATAGCTAATTCGGAGGCATTGTAAAACCTGCCTAGGCCACCGTATTTGATATTTCAAGATCCTGAAGCATTTAAATTACAAATATTTAATAATTCCACAAATTTAATTTTTGATTGATGCATTTTCGCCAGTTACGGTTATTTCAGCTAAACGTACTCGGTTACAACAAGAAATTAAAAACTGGTATCAAATAAGAGACAATGGAAGTGAACATCTTAAAATTATACATGATGAACTTATACAAAGATTCCATCCAACTGAACTTGACATTTTTCTCTATGATACGTTTGAAAATGTAAACGAGATGTTTTATTGTGTTTATTCCAAACAAATTTTAAAACTTGAAAAATTAATTTCTAAACAAAATACTAAGTCAAAGGACGAACTTTTTTGTTCCCAAATTGAAACTGAAGGTAACATTCATGATTTTAATAGTAACATGTTTGTATTAAATCTATCCAAAAGACAACTATGATGATGAAACTTCTCTTTTAAATACGGGATTAAACTTTATAGTGTCAAATTGTAACTATTTAAACATTGATTTTGTTATGCCCACGGACTGTGCTGCTGGTTTACTTCCTCCTGAACAAGAAGACTATTACAGGGCACAAATAAGACAAGTCCTTGAACATTCACAAAAACCAAAACCTAATTTATCAACAAAAGAAATTTTGGATCTTAATCCACTACTAAGTGATGAATCGATCGTCATTCTTCCAGCTGATAAAGGCAAAATAACCGTAGCGTTAGATAAATGAATATCAGTAAAATCAATGAATTAGTCTCTACTGATGAATATGAATGATTAAAAAAAGATCCTACTAAACAAATCGAACAACTAGTAAAAAATTCGCTTAACATGTTGAACACAAGATAAGTAAACAAATCATGCCAAATTAAATCCAAATTTCTCTAAACCACCCCATATTTTTATGGTCTTCCTAAATTACACAAAGAAGGAATTCCCTTAAGACTAATTGTAAGCTCTATTGACTGCCCTACTTGTCAACTTTCTAAATTTCTCCTCCCAATTTTAACTCCTTTATTTGGCAATTATTTTTCATACGTTAAAAACTCTTTTGATTTTTTAGAAAAACTAAAGTGCTTGACAATAAAAAATTCAGACATTATGGTTAGCTATGATGTGTTTAGCCTTTTTACAAAAGTACCTGTAAAAAGCTTTAAACCTGTAGCTGAAGCTTTAAACATAATACAATCAAAAATAGAGAAAGATGAAAATTTAAGTTCAAGAACCAATGTATCTATTTATAAAATTTTAAATTTACTAGAAGTCTATTTATATAAAACTACTTCCAAAATAATGAACAATTTTATAAACAAGTTTCTGGTTTACCGATGGGAGGAGTCCTTAGTCCAATTATAAGTAACATTTTTATGGCTTTTTTTGAAGAATTAACATTCAATAAATGGACTATCAAACCGAAAATATGGCTTCGTTATGTTGACGATATATTTTGTATTTGGAAAAATCAAAATGATATACATAGGCTATTACATTTTTTAATTTAATTAATGAAATACGACCAACGATAAAGTTTACCATGGAAAAAAAGAAGGAAAACTTCCGTTTATAGAAATATTAATAACCAAAACAGAAGACAATAAACTTATTTATATCATAAAAAATATCAGTGGGCAATATTTAAATTATTTTTCTAACCCTCCTGAACATATTAAAATTGGACTTGCTAGAAGTTTATTCCAAAAATTGAACATTTTCAAATGAAAATAAAAATTACAACAAATAATAAATGTGCCATTTTCAAAAATTGAACAATTATCCCAATAAACTTATTCAAAAATTAAAGAGAGGAAATAAACCTAAAAAAGCATGCAATCGTCAGGACAATGAAAAAAAACCTGTAACAACTGTAATCATACCCTACGTCAAAAACCTTTAAGAGAAAATTCAAAAAATTAATTCTAAATTTAATATTCGAACAAGTTTTACATCATCAGGAAGCCTTCGTAATAAATTACCTAAAGTAAATAAAAAATAAATAAATAAATAAAAATAAAAAATCAATCAACAAAAAATGTTATATACAAAATTAATTGTGAATGCAGTCAAACATATTTCGCCCAAACATCAACACCTGTTAAAACAAGAATAAAGGAACATATATATAATTTTAAAACTGAAAATACTGAACAATTAAAATTAGTTGAACATGCTATTGATAACAAGCATGATATAACATTTGAAGAGTCGTCTATTATATATAAAGAAAAATCATGAAAAAAGAGAAATAATATTCAAGTGCGTTCATGGCATTAAAAAAGATGACTGCATTTCTAAACCATCTGTTAATTTCAATAATATATATTTTTCCTGTAATTAGAAATGAACTAGAAAACAACTTACAGTAGCCACGGAATATCTTGAGCTGTCGAAACCATTTCTTTTCAAATGCTTGATGGTTAGTGGAGGGGAGGAGTACGGCATACGCATGCGTCGCTTTGTACTAACCTGACATGCAGACGTTGTCTACCGCTCCTGATCAGCTGATTGGAGAGTATCGCTGCCTACTTTTTGTACCAAAAGCGTTTGTTATTGCAAATATTAAGTGCATTAGTTTTGTTTATATTATTATTTGTTATGTATTTAATAACTTAGCCACAGATGTTATAGTTTGAATATTAGTTTGATTAGAGAAGTTGTCAATCTTTAAAGAGATTAAATAATTTAATATTGGTCACAAAGTTATTCACTAGTATGTATTTCCTAATATACAACTAAATTACGAACTGCTTACAATAAAAACTTTAACAATACTTATTTACTTACATAACCTACATTCTGTAAATTCACTATTGTTTAATTATTTGGCAATCCATATGATTTTATTTTTCTCATTTAATACTAGACGTAGATAATAGTAATATAATTAAAGACCTATAATTATAACATGATAACACATTATAATACCAAGTAATATGATTATAAATAAAAAAAATATCAGTGATTATTCGTATGGGTGTTGTGTTACAGCTCAAGATATCCCATGGCTATTGTAAATAATTATTCAAAACCTTATTTTTAAATTTTAACAACTTATCCATCAATTTTATTTAATATTTACAAATTCTATATTTTTTAACATATGTTTTATATTTTTATAAAATTTGGTTATGATGATCTGAAGATTCCGTAACTGGCGAAAATGCAATAATCAAAAATTAAAAATTGTGGAATTATTAAAAATGCTTAATTAAAATCCATCGAAATTTCACCAAGTACCGAATAAAGAAAATCCTCAAGCATGTGGCACAAAGTGTGCTGAGATACCGAGTACATAGACAACTGACACGTAGGCTAATACAGGAGTCATGGTGTTTTGTATCGACATATTTTGGTGCTGTGCATCACAGAAAGTCTTCCAGCAAATCAGTAGTCACTCATGTATTTACACAAAGGTTTTACACATGCCTTACTATCTTGCCATAGAATAGATTGTAGCATTCTAAAGAACTGTTTAATAGCGAACATTTCGTTGTAATATTTCAACGGTTCATTGTATTCCAAATCCAAAACAAATTGCTTCCTGATGGCGTAAGCAAAGTGACGTAGTACACGGAGGAAATAAATTTGAAGTCGTATGACGTAGCATCTGCCGTCTATCAATGAATACAAATCTCTCTTGGGAGGGGATGGCCGACTGGTCCGTTAGCACACTAAAAGTTTTGCTCTGAAGTTTTTTTATCCAATTGACTAGTTTTATAGAAGACTCGCGTATTATCAGTATTGTTGTGGTTGTACAATAACTTAAGTTCGGTTTGATAATCTGGACTAAACAGTGTTATATACGTGAGTAATAGACTTAATTAGACACCGACTTAATTGCAGGTTAGAATTGGCAATCGGCACAAGCCCCTCGTTGTTGTAACTCCGAAGCGCCACAACACTTGTATTGTGAGCAGCGTTGATGCTTATTATCAGTCAACTTAGCACAGTCGATAGCATTACTTCTAAACAACCAGTAACTCCCGGTTTCGAGACTACCTTGACTCCCATTCTTTTTGCCTCCAACTCAGACGGGAAAATAATATACTACAAAATAAATAAATAAATATATCAGACGGGACAAATACTTTTTAATTGAACTTTTTGCCACATTTTTATTTCCCTGTTCATCTTGCCAATAATGCATGCATCTATTTTGAATTTTTATTTATAAAACATTTATTATTTGAAATATAACTGTTGCCAATAGTATCAATGTAGCTTCAGAATTAGGCCTACTACGCTTAGAAATATTTATGAAAGTACTACTGAAAATCAAAAGATGTCTTTCATTCTTGAAGTAGTGAGAAATGGCAAGGACATCATATTATATAATAATTTTAAATACGAAGAAGCCTATTCAGTCAAAAGCGGTGATATTGTTTGGAAATGTTTGGGGAGGAGTTGCAAGGCTTCAGTAAAAAAAAAATAAAGAAAAGACAATAATATATTCTTCAAGTGATTCACACAGTGGCCAACACCCTGTCACCATGAGGGCACTGACTCCCACCCCAGCTCAACCAAGGCACCAAGGTTGTAACCAGTCTTTCTCTTTCATTCAACAATTCGTTACATATATTTGATATTTTCAATTTAATTTAATAAAATTAAATTAATTAAAATGATTTATTTTAAATAATTGATTATCACTTTGTGTGACAATCTATAATGTGCTACCTTTATGAGGTCCTTAGCTTAATTTGATTATTCTTTATACTCTTATTTTTTAAATCATAAAAAATAAATTTTAATTTAGAACATGATTATCTTTTATTTCTCTCAGGGTCGATGTTAGGTAAATTGGTGAGACTGTATGATACAATAAATCAAGGCATTTATACTTTTACAAGATTCTTTAATCACATGTTTTCAAAAAATCCTTATTTAATTCATTCGAAATCTGACCATAGATATTCAAAATTCAAACCTACTTCGTCTAATGAAAGTATATTGAAATTTACATTCTTAAATTAAATATACAATTAAACTTATCTGAACAGTTTTATAGATGAGTCCAAACTATTTGCTCTAGCGCGGTTTTTTACTTTATTCTGGTTAACTACTTAATTAAAACGCACAATCTAGAAATCTTGAAACTAAAACTTGTTTTAAATCACTACATCATGTTTAATAATGTGAAATTATTAATTAATATATTCTCGACCACGAGGTGTACAAGGTTCGATCTAGCAGATCATCTTCAGAAGCTTGTTGTCAGAGTTGGACTGGGATGAGTGGAGTCTCTTAACCGTCGGGCTCAAATCCTCTCCCCTACCCTTTCTTCCGGTTATTTTTCATTTGTTTTCGAGAGTTTCGGCAACTTCCGCTTGTACCATGAGGTTGCTGTCTGACAGCTACTGCCATCTACGGAAATATTTCTAACTACATTCCCCGTTCTGATTGGTCCCTTTCAAAACTCGTCCTCTGAGTCGTTCTAATGCGCTGAATTTACTTGTAACAGGGTGTGGGCAATGGAAGATTCCAACCGACCTGTTGACTCTTGTCACACGCCACCCTGTCCTATTTATGATTATATTTCTCAGAAGGACTCCACCCATGTCTGGTTTATAACAAAGACAGAGTTGTATTTTGTTTACTCCAGATGTTTCTGTCTGCTTTCCTATCTGACTTGCAACAATTCTCTAACATTATTTGAACCTTCGTGGTTTATTCCCATTAAATATATCCCTTTCTTTTACGTAATAATTTATTATCTATTTAAATTAATTAATTCATCTATCAATTTGGCGGACCTGTTACAGTACCCCCCGATTTTTTGCGATGTGTGAGTAACGCGAGTCAAAAAATCTAGATTTCAAACATGATTCGCCAAATTGTCGGTTGTTCCTCAGATAAGTTTCAGTTTTACATTATTTATTATATCTATAATGAATTAAACTTATCAACTAACATACAATTCAATATCAGATTACATATTACATATTATCTGAACAATATATTATCATTTCCTGGCAAATATTCAAGAATCAATATTTATCAAAACAAGTTATTTAAATCACCAGTACAATTCAATGAATCACAATTCAATAAATCACAAAGTCATCAATTACAAATCAATCATTCATGAATCAAAAATTCAATAGATCATTACACCCTACATAATTGTTAACAAAAAATTAGTATACATTTAATCATTACAAGTTGTCAATTAAAAAATCCATCAGTCATGAATTAAAAATTGTCAAACAAAAACTATACATTACACATTGGAATTTATACATCAACAATCTCTACATCCTCAAGTTGTTTATAAGCATTAATCAAAATTAATTAATCACTAAGTTATAATTTCCCCTTAAATACTAAAGATCATTATTTATTGACAGATTATTTAATCTTGTCAATAAAAAGTTCAACAATGATAAATCAACAATGAATTATTCATCTACTCATGTACATTGATGAATCAAAAGCAATAATACACAGATCAAAATTTTACAAATCAAAAATCAATACTTCTTAAGTTTAACATCCTTAGTCATCTAATCATTTATCAAGAATGATTAATCATTGAGTCATATATACATTGTCAATTAAAAGATAAAGTTCAATGTATCATCAGAACTTATACAAGCTTTCAGTCAAAATCAATGATTTGTAATATGAAATTATCACTCACAATACATAGGTTATATATCAAACTCAATCAAATACAAGTCAACAACTATTAGATTACATCTCAAAATTAATTAATCATTAACTAACTCATTTACAATTATCATATTTCAATATTATCATCAAAATCATCTGACTACAAGTCACAATCACATGTTATACCATTTTTTAACAATTCATGAATGAATCATCATTTATTTATTCAAACATTTCATCCATCATCCTTCATTGACCTATCATTCATTTTGTCAATACCCTATCAAACTTTTCAAATAAATTATCAACCCATTAAACCTTCTTTAAATGCTTATATCCATTATCAACCCTTTAAACCTTCTTTGAATACTAAAATCCTGTTTCATCCCATTAAACCTTCTTTAAATGCTAAAATCCTGTTTCATCCCATTAAACCTTCTTTAAATGCTAAAATCCTGTTTCATCCCATTAAACCTTCTTTAAATGCTTATATCCATTATCAATCCTTTACCTATCTTAAATTACTATATCTTTTTTCAATCCTTTATCCTTCTTCAACTTTTCAAATAAATTCTCAATCACTACACAATCTCTAACATTCTCCAATAAGTCATCACATCTAAAACAAATCTTTACATTATCAAGTCAGTTATCAATCATTGAACAATTTTCAAATACATTTTCAATCATCAAGAAGTCATCATATTTTCACACATATCATCAATCCTTAGTTAAATCTTAACATTTATCATTAATCAATAGACTAATGGGTCATTAAAACTTCTTACATATTATTTATCACTAAACAAATGATCAATTCTTAAAGTTGTACATCATTAATTACCAAATTATTTACACAATAATTAGTAATTTCAATCAATAGTTTATCAACTTTTATATTTATACAAGTACAACTTGAATTATTTTTTACTAATAAACAACAGATACATTATATACTTCTTTGTCATTGATGCAGGTTATCATTATTATTCATTATTTTATGATTTATAACAAAAAATTTCAATCATTTCAAGAGAGTTGAGTTATTATTTATATATTACATAATATTCAAGAATATAATAAAATTGTCAATCAATACAATTGTTATTTTTTCATTATCAATATTTCATTATTTATATTAGTCATATTTTTTTATTTTATTATTCATAAGTTACAATTTGTTTGCTAATTCTAATTATTTTTCTAAATATATAAACATGATATTTTGTTTAAATGTTTTTCAAAGATCATTTTGAATGTTATATTGTCATGTCTATTGGCTTTACAGTGAGCCATTATTGGTAGTATATAGAACAGTCACTTCATTATGAGATATCACTCATTTGTTGAAAACTGGAAACGGTCCACGTGAAAAGTTTTTCATTGGTTCGCACTCACATTTATTTCAAGTTTCAAATATTAAACACCAAAGTTAAGTTCTGAGAATGTCTGATTCACAAGGCTGGAGGTCTTGAATGATTAAAAAGATTGCAATAAATGTACAATCAAACATCAACGATAACTGTTCTACAGATTGTTGTTCTCGAAAAACTAGTGTTCTGGGATGTAAAAGGTTGGCAATGCTGCATCAATGGGCTGAGTCATCCATCAACTGATGTGCTCCTGGGCTGACAGCTCCACCGCGTCATGGTTCTGCATGGCGCGTCGTTGATCCGAACCCCCCGTCTGCGACACAACTGTCGCTCATGTCCATGCGTGTCTATCTTTCACACAATGTTCCTTGTTGTAACTGGTTCTTGGGTAAGATCATCTTACCTGATGGTCGTTTCACTATTGTTTATAATGCCCAACACAGTCTCAACTAGTTTCACTGAAAGTTTGTTTCAGTACAAAGTCCTTTTATTCACATGATTACTTTAATTTCCTTTTCCATTAAATAATACATATAACTTAATTCAATTTCAGGCTGTTAATTATGGAAATAGCCTATTTTTAGTTCCATATGCAATTAGATGAAGTGAAAAATTGTTTACAAACATTTAAACATACTCATGTTTAATCATCTTTTGTCTTTACACCTACATTATTTGTGTACGGAGTTTTAATTTATTTGTACCTTTACTAATGTTGCTTCTCATATTTCAAGCTGACATAAGTGAGGTTAATTATCATTATTTTGTTTGTAAAGTTTCCAATGACTCATTATTGGTTGTTCATTATTGACATAAAAATAATTACTCATATTTACTATTACCTTTTACTCATGTTAAACTTTTTAAATTCCATCACTTATTATTTGCCTCAATGACAAAATAAAATTTATTTGCAATGAATTACCATCAAACATTGTCATTACATTTTTATCATTAAATTTTACAATCATATATTTATCATAACAAATTCATCATTTACAATATTATTTTTCAAAATTACTAATCTATTGGTGTCTGTAACATGACTTAGGTAAATGGGGAATTGTCATGCTACAGATAACTGTAAGCTTTTGTCTTTAGACGCTATTGTCAAGGCTGACTGAACACCTAAGACTGAAAAACTGTGCCATTGTGTGCTTAATAGAGTAAGTACTTGGCGTTGAATAATTTTGAATTTAGAAAGTGACTAGTTATAATCATGGTCGAATCGTACTTTTATTAACCACTGGCTATTCTCCCTTCATAAAATTCTTATCATGATTAAACATCATATAAGTTGTCAAAATACATAAAATGTGTATCTTTATCATATCAGATTCATCATATACGAATTATAATAATACAGCATTGCAAGGAATCTCCTTTCATTATCTTATTCAAACATGGGTATCATCTCATCATATAAGTATCAACAAGTTGCCGTAACAATGTGTTACAATATTTCTTATTTACATCATCCTGGCTTAATTCAATCATCATATTGTTGTCTGAGTAATATTCATTATAAACATAAACAATTTGTAAATACAAAGTGTTTTAAAAATCTTGATATATTTTAATCTAACATACATGGCACATTCTACCAATGTTGTATTCAAAATATGGACATAAACAAGTTATATTAACAGGGTAGTTTAAAGAATCTCCCTAAATCAGCTTGGTCTCATATCAGTATCCTATTATCATTTGTGTTACATTCATTTAGTCATTTCAATATAAGTATAAACAAGTTACAATAACACAGTATTGTAAAGAATATTCTTTTATCATTATTTTAATCTCACATAAACATCATTTTATTATTAGAGTTACATTTAAAACTTTTTTATATTTCTTACTCAATAACAACTCTCCGGTTATTACGAGTTTTTTTTTTTCATTCAGCTCTCGTATTATTTTTCACAAATTTTTAATTAGGCTTACTATATATTTATCATTATGACATTTCTAGGTATTTTTCTTTTAACAGCCATTTTTACCATTAACAATATTTATTTATCATCTTATTTTAACATGAATGTCATATTATTTCAATGTTATATTTAAATCTCCTGCTTAATCACAAATTCACCTTACTGTCAATATTACAATTCTTCAACTAGGCCTATTTTTTGTTTATTATTAAATGACATCTTTAAATATTTTTCTTTTAAACAATTCTCACATTATTATTAACGTCATATTCTTTAAACTATCATGTATTTATTATTTTAATATCTTTTAAGTATTTTCTCATTTAATAATCCTCTCTACCCTTTATTTATTCATTTTTATACAATCCCCCTATCATCATTAAAGTTACATTGCTTCAATCACCATTTATTCATTATTTCAACATTTTTAAGTATTTTTTATTGAACAGCTAAGTTTACAGTTTAGTTTTCTATGTCAATGAGATTATCCGAGAGCACTGGTTTAAATTTTTTCTTTTTATATTTATAGTTTTGAGAAGCATGAGATATTATAGTACCTCATCACATAGTTTATAATGTCCTCCATGTTCACATTACAGTTTTCACCCCCCATCCATTCACCTTCAACTTCTCTTTGTTTGTTTATTCCCCAGTATTTATTTATAACTTCCATTTCAAACTTAAAGAACTCATTCAATTCCTCTAGCCTAGTTCTGATTGTTTTTAGTTTTTCACTTTCTTTACTCTTAAAATCATTTATTTCATCTTCAAGTTTAGTATTACAAACTGTCAAAGCTTTCTTTATTATTTCTATTTTGTCATCTAGCACAATGTTTTGATGTCCTGTCTGCTTTTTAACTTCATCATTTACACTAGGCCTACTCATTTGATCATTTAGTTCATAGCCTACATCAGTTATTGTTACATCTATTTTTATTTGTTTAGCTAGCAAGGTTTTATTTACTTTATTGCTATTGTTTTCCTCTAACTCATTTCCTACATCAAAGTGCATTTTTACTATTTCAGTTTTATTGACAAAGTTGTCTTTAATCTTCCCTGTCATATCATTAACTTCTTTTATGTGCTTATTAGCTTTCATTTTAAGTTCATTATTTAACTTTGTTATACCCTCACCTACTTCTTTAATCTTAACACTTCTTCCTCCTAACCTTACATTTATCTCATCAAGTTTAGAGTTAGTATCATTGTTTATATTTATCAGCAAATCTAATCTCCTATTAGTTTCCTCTTTTAACTTTATGTTACTATCATTTACCTCTTTCATTTTAGCATTTGTCTCACCTAACTTCACATTAATCTCCTCTAGTTTAGTGTTAGTGTCATTATTTGCTTCTATCAGCACATCTGATTTATTTGATAGTAGCCTATCTTCAGCATTATTTATTTTTATAGGTTCTTGCCTATCTACATTATTTACTTCATCTACAACATTATCTTCCATTATTTCATTATCTTTATTATCACCTACTTGTCTATCTAACTTGTTTTCAAGTTGATTTACATCTCTCCTAAACTCATTATTTATTTCTCTAAGTTTAGCTTCAAGGTTAGCTTCTAGTTTCTTATTATTTTCCTCAAGTTTAGCCTCGAGTTTAGCTTCTAGTTTATTACTGTTTTCCTCAAGTTTAGTTTCTAGTTTAGCATTAGTCTCATTATTCATTCTTACTAAATTATCATATTTAGTGTTTATGTCTATTATATTTTCATTTATTTCTTTAAACTTGATTTCAAAATTATCTTGTTTAGTGTTCATGTTTCCTAGCATCTCAACTATGTGTGCCAGTGTATTTTCCATACTCGACTCTGGCCTAGCTTCATCACATTTATTTTTATTTATATTTATTTCTTTTAAGATACTTAAAGATGTATCTGAGTCATCGGAGTCGACCTCCGTGTTTTTTACTATGTCTACCTCAGTCATGTTTATCTTTTAGAATTTAATAAATTAAAAAATATTATTTTAAACAATTTTTCTTTTACTCAATTGAATTTTGAATTTAAATTACACAAGGAATATATTCTATTATTTTTTTTTATATACATTTATAAAAAATATATTTTAAATATATTTACTTCATTTCTTGTATCATACAGCCTCACGTAGTTGGCGCCATTTTGTAACCAGTCTTTCTCTTTCATTCAACAGTTCGTTACATATATTTGATATTTTCAATTTAATTTAATAAAATTAAATTAATTAAAATGATTTATTTTAAATAATTGATTATCACTTTGTGTGACAATCTATAATGTGCTACCTTTATGAGGTCCTTAGCTTAATTTGATTATTCTTTATACTCTTATTTTTTAAATCATAAAAAATAAATTTTAATTTAGAACATGATTATCTTTTATTTCTCTCAGGGTCGATGTTAGGTAAATTGGTGAGACTGTATGATACAATAAATCAAGGCATTTATACTTTTACAAGATTCTTTAATCACATGTTTTCAAAAAATCCTTATTTAATTCATTCGAAATCTGACCATAGATATTCAAAATTCAAACCTACTTCGTCTAATGAAAGTATATTGAAATTTACATTCTTAAATTAAATATACAATTAAACTTATCTGAACAGTTTTATAGATGAGTCCAAACTATTTGCTCTAGCGCGGTTTTTTACTTTATTCTGGTTAACTACTTAATTAAAACGCACAATCTAGAAATCTTGAAACTAAAACTTGTTTTAAATCACTACATCATGTTTAATAATGTGAAATTATTAATTAATATATTCTCGACCACGAGGTGTACAAGGTTCGATCTAGCAGATCATCTTCAGAAGCTTGTTGTCAGAGTTGGACTGGGATGAGTGGAGTCTCTTAACCGTCGGGCTCAAATCCTCTCCCCTACCCTTTCTTCCGGTTATTTTTCATTTGTTTTCGAGAGTTTCGGCAACTTCCGCTTGTACCATGAGGTTGCTGTCTGACAGCTACTGCCATCTACGGAAATATTTCTAACTACATTCCCCGTTCTGATTGGTCCCTTTCAAAACTCGTCCTCTGAGTCGTTCTAATGCGCTGAATTTACTTGTAACAGGGTGTGGGCAATGGAAGATTCCAACCGACCTGTTGACTCTTGTCACACGCCACCCTGTCCTATTTATGATTATATTTCTCAGAAGGACTCCACCCATGTCTGGTTTATAACAAAGACAGAGTTGTATTTTGTTTACTCCAGATGTTTCTGTCTGCTTTCCTATCTGACTTGCAACAATTCTCTAACATTATTTGAACCTTCGTGGTTTATTCCCATTAAATATATCCCTTTCTTTTACGTAATAATTTATTATCTATTTAAATTAATTAATTCATCTATCAATTTGGCGGACCTGTTACAAGGTACACCTTCAACCACTCCCAAAACTACGTTGTCTTCTTCTGAGCCCACGAGCACGCCTACAACTGCCAGTCCCCGGCAACAGTCTTCACTACCTCGGAAAATCACGGGCACAACACAAGAGTTCGACGTTCAGGCTGAGAACCTCGCCCTGAAAGAGGAGCTAGCAAGACTGAGAGAAGAGAGGCAACTAGTGTTAGACCACTCCATTGAATCTGATCAAAGACTCCTGCAATACACTGAAGAAGTGTTTCTGCCACCTCAATCTCTTGTGAATGGGAAGGATCAAGCCAACCGAGCCTCATTTAACCCAGACATAACTGAACTTGACTATAAAACAACAGATTATAGTAGACTTATACTTGAGTTAAAATCCACCAATGAAGAACTGAAAGTAAAGTTAAATATTGCTGAGGAAAAAATAAAAGAGTTAGAACTGTTTGAAAAGTCAAAAAATAGATTAGATTAGATTAGATACACCGGGTTGTGGTCCTGTCACCAAGCCCACCGCGCCTAGACTCCATGGCCCTTTGCGCCCCGAGCCTGACGATAGTGTCACAAGAGACCAGTCCCCCTTATGAAGGACATGATCTCTCCGAGTGTAGCCCTTCTAATATCCTCTGGTTCCAAAGCGGCACCCAGAATCCTATGCCTAAGAGATGAGAGAGCTCCACAATGACAAAAGATGTGAATGGAGCTCTCCTCATCCTCCTCACAAAGCCTACATGTGGAGTCTTCTGTTAGGCCCATTATCTTCATATGTCTGTGAAGAAGATTATGACCGGTCAGCATTCCCGTAACCACCCTCACCTTGGCCCGGTTACAGCTCAGCAGATCTCTGCTGTACCTGCGATCCGGTCCTTGGATAAGTGCACGAGACTGCCTGAGCCCGGACTCGGTCCTCCATCTGCCATCGTGTTCCTCAGAGATAAACCGGTCAATTCTTCTTTTTACCTTTTGAAAAGGACCAAAGAGCCGGCTCCGGCCCCAGCAGAGGGCACTTTGCCCCTCTCCTAGCCAGTGCATCGGCTCTCTCATTTCCATCAATACCAGCATGCCCAGGGACCCTTATGAGTCTCACCTGTTTACGCTGGCAAAGAGTCTCCAGGATCCCCTGGCACTCCCATACCAACTTAGATAAGCAATAAGCAATAAGCATTTTTATTACCACAATTCATTTGTTACATTTCACAAATATGGTGGTTCGTTAATCAATATTAAAACTAGACAAGGGAATTCATGATAACTTATGATGAAATTCAATTTTATAAAATAGAATAATGTCTAATGATTTAAAAATTCCTTCACTGAATATATCGCCTGTGTGACAAGTAAGGATTTAATCAGTTTTTTGAATTTGGCCAGTGACTGTTGTTTTTTTATTTCTAAAGGCAGTTTATTAAAAAGTCTCAAACCAGAATACAACGGACTTTTTTCAAAAGTAGTGGTTCTGTGCCGTAAGTAGCGCAAATCCTGTCTGTGTCTTGTATTGTGTCCGTGGGGGTCTCCTATGCGTTCCAAGTCATCGCGTTTTTTGAATGTAAGAACTAGGACTTCCTGTACGTATAGCGAGTGAGCTGTAAGAATTTTGTGTTTTTTGAAAAGATCTTTGCATGAGTGTCGTTGAGGGACATTAAATATAATTCTTAATATTTTTTTTTGACTTTTTAGGATTTTTTCAAGTTGGGAGCAAGAGCCCCAAATGGAAATCCCGTACCGTATGATGCTTTCACAGTAACCTCTGTACACATCTAACAATGTTTCAGTACTACTGCAAGGCTTTAGCACCCGAATAGCATAAGTAGCAGAATTTAATTTTTTATTGATTTTTTCTAAATGAACTCCCCATGACAGGGTTTGATCTATATTTACTCCAAGGAATACTGCATTTGGTCTTATATTAAGGATGCAAGATGGGGTGATGGGTATTTCATGAATCAATGGACGTATCAAAACACTTTTATGGAAAAATACAGCTGCCGTCTTAGTTAAATTTAGCAAAAGTCCATTGTCCTGAAACCATTTGAGAAGTTCAATTACTGTTCGACTAACAGAGGTTCCTAAAGAATCAGAATTTTTGTTTGTGATAATGACAGACACGTCATCAGCAAACATATTGATGTGTGAATCTTCGCATTTAATTTTCAAGTCATTTATGTAGATTAAAAATAGAATGGGAGAAAGGATGCTACCTTGAGGAACACCCATGGAAATCAATTCCCACGGTGAATAAAAGCAGTCTTTTTGTGTATTTAAAGAGACACGCTGTTTGCGACCAGACAGAAAAGATTGGAACCACTCCAAAGCTACTCCTCTGACTCCATAATGACTGAGCTTCGACAGTAAAATATTGTGATGAACACAGTCAAAAGCCTTGGATAAGTCACAGAACAAGCCGATAGCCACCTGCAACTCATCCAAGGCCTTATAAATTTTATTTATGAAGTCATACAAAGCTGAAGTTGTTGACTTTCCCTGTTGAAATCCATACTGATGTTGATTGATGATATTAAATCGGGAAAGATGGGATGACAATCTAGAGAGAACAACTTTTTCGAAGACCTTTGAAATGGTTGGGATCAGAGCAATTGGACGATAGTTATCGAGAGAAGAAGGGTCATTCTTCTTGAAGAGGGGTTTTATGACTGTTAGTTTTAGTTTGGAAGGAAATTTACCACTTTGAAGAGATTGGTTGACGAGAAAGGTCAGCGGATAAGATAACTCATCGACACAGTATTTTAAAAGAGTCGGAGGGATTTCATCCCAACCTGATGAAGTTTTATTTTTCAAGGTTCTAATAATATCTTTTAATTCTTGCTCAGTCGTGGGAGCCATAAACATTGAGGGTTTGACAGAAGGACAAAACTCCTGAAGTCTACATATAGAGCTCCTTTCTGAAGGAAGTGGTGCAGAGGCCGAAGAATTGTGAATGAAGAATTGATTGAAACAATTGGCCATCGACTGCTTATCTGAGACCAATTCACCATTCACTCTAATTGAAGGCAGGTCCGCATGGGAACCGACTCTGCCTGTTTCCTTTCGAACAATATTCCACATAGTCCGTGATTTGTTCTCAGAATGTCTAATTTTTCTATCATTGCATGTTTTTTTTGAAATTTGAATTAATTTTCGGAGAAGTTTCACGTATGATTTGTAATACATAATGAAGGCCGGATTACTTGAAGACTTTACCTTGAAACTCATTTCTCTTTTCTTATTTAAAGATGTTTTTAAACCTGTTGTAAGCCAAGGTTTGTAGTCTCTGTGGCTATTTACCTTTAATAATTTTTTTGGAAAATATTCTTGAAAAGCTGGTAAGAGAACTTGTAAAAATGCCTCAAAATTTATATCAAGATCTACATTATTATTGAGAATGGATTTCCAATTAATATGTAAGAGATGGGTTTTAAAGAGGTGCTTTTGGGTTTGTGAGAATGTTCTTTTATAAATACTATGATCTATTTTGGATTTTGGTTTTAAAAGGTCAGTCAGTCTAAGAACTTGAGCGTTATGGTCCGACAAACCTAACTCAATGATCATTGTTTCACTGTAGTTGTTGTTTGAGATGATGTAGTCTATTGCGGACTCCGAGTGGTTTGTGATCCGAGTTGGGCTAGTTATATGTGATTTTAAGCCGTATGAAGTAAGTAAAGAAAATAAGTTTTGCTTTGAAGGAGTATCCTTTAGAGCATCTATATTAAAATCACCGCAGATTACTACATTTTTATGAATTATCTCATGGGAGATAGCATCAAGCATTTTCTCCAGCTGAGACAAGAAGCAGTCAATGTCCACAGATGGTGGATGGTAAAGAGTAATAACTAGCAAAGGGCGAGAGATTTTTGGGTCATTGATTTCGACTGCAGAGCATTCGATAATTTTTTCAATCGAAAATTGATCAATATCTGGTCTTGTCTTAAACGGTAAATGAGAGCGCACTGCCACAAAAACGCCACCTCTAACTGTTTCTGACCGTCCAAAAAAAGAAGCTATGTTAAAATCTATTAAACGATTCAAAACGCCAGAATTATCATTTGTTAGCCAATGTTCAGTCACACAGAGGATATCAATCTTATTTTCCAAAATATTAAAGTATGCTAACAACTCATCAATCTTGTTTACTATACTTCTAATATTAATGTGCAAAAGGCACGAGTCAAATAATTTATTATTATTCACAGATGATCTAAAATTACTTAAGTCTACATTTCCATTGATTGTAGCGCTGGCCAAGTTTGTGTGTCTAAAAAAGAACTTGATTTCGGATTATCACAGTAAAAATGTCTTGACTCTGTTGTTTCGTGAAGTTGGGAACAGTTGAGGAGCTCCGATGGTGACATAATATCAGCTTGTTGCGGTGGCTCAGCAGACATTGTTGATGCACCACGCTGCATGGATATAGGACTGGGATTCGGTGAGCAGAATGAATTCTTGGAGAACGCCTTTTGGGAATCTGGGTTTCTCGGGCTTTTAGGGAAGCTCTCTATGACATCCAGTGGTGACTTGTTTGTAATTAAAGAAGGGGCCTTGTTCGAGTTGTTACATTTTATTTCTTGAGGTGGTAGAGAGAAAGGTGAACTGTTAGATGAAGGATCAGAATTCCAGGATAAAGTAGTATTTTTTGTATTATTTTGCTTAATGAGTTTGGTGATTTCTTCTCCTAAGTAACGTTTCCCGAATCGGTTGAGGTGAAGGCCATGTCTTGTAAAGTATCTCCGCTTTAATCCTTCATTTATTGGCAAATTCTTTATGTTTAATGGGCCTTGGTATTCTTCTATTAATTTTTTAATGAGGAGGTTTGCGTAAAATATATCATTGTTCAGACTGGGTATGTCATAACGATAAGGAATGTCAGATATTATGACATTAGTGGTAGATTTCCAGGTTAATAGGTTTTTAACACCTTGGAATATTGTGCATGCTCCAGGTTGTCGATTACCCAAATCGTTCGTTCCAGCCAACACCAGGACATAATCAGCCTTAGTATGTTTATTAAGTAGCTCATGACCATCCTGAATGACCTGTCTTATTCTTGCTCCCGGCTTCGAGATAACAGAAATGTTGTAATCATCATGTAGTCCATTTAGATGAGGGTAAAGGTTTTTACCATGACTATCAGCAATAACAGTAAAATTTGGTTTATTTTTGCTGGTATCCTGTTGTTTTTTCTGTACTTTTGTCGTAAATAAAGGGGAAGCTGTTTGTTCTCTATGTACTAGAGCTGTAACTTGAATTTGATTTCTATTACTTATTATAGATGATGGTGAATCACATATTGTGTCATTGGAAGATAAAGGCCCGTAGCGATTTTGTGTTTGCAGTTGGTAAATCTGAGTGTTTGAACTTTTAGACTTAAATGAGACTTTTGGAGATCTAAAAGTGTCGTCATGTACAGTCTTCTTGCCAGCCTGGTGTTCTAATTTTAATTTATTTAAATACTCTATATGTACAATTTTTTCTCGTAAATAATTTAGCTCTTCTTCCTGTTTTTTTAATTTTTCCAGAAGCTCATCGGCATCCAACTGCAGTAAATCTATTATTTGGTTCTTGTTTTTCAGTTCAGCTTCAAGTCCACTTATAGTTGCTACTAAATTGTCTGACATAATTTGACCGTCACATGAGTCTGAAGCATGACAATCCATCTCACATTGTGTGGCACTGTCCACCATATCTGAAGGCTTCTTTTCGGTTAATGAGTAAAGTGGTGAATTAGCAGAGAATATGTCATTTGTATATTGCAGAAGGCGGGTATCGTTTACAACTGTGTGGTCCATCACACATCTAAATCGTTCCTCTAGTTTTACTAATTGCTCCTTAAGATCGATGTTTTCGGCTTCTAATATCTTTAACATAGATTCATCTGTTGGATCGTTCATACTTTCTGAAGTTGGTGTCACGAAACTAGTACTCTCCAGTGTGGTAGATGCCGTGGGAGTGGTGGTTTGTATGCCTAAGGGGATGTCCGGTGGCCGGGGAGAATCTACGTCTGCTATAGGAGGTGTGGATGTATGCTGGCTGTTTCCATGCTGCTGCTGTTTAGGTGTAAGTGATCTCATTGTAATTGGATGTGGTCCTGTGTGTAGTTCTTTAATAGAGAAAATGCCCGTTTTTTCAGGGTTTGTTGTAACGAAAGCTTTACAGTTTCTCCCTAAGCATTTCCAGACTAAATCACCATTTTAACTGAATAAGATTCCCGATATTTATATCTATTAAACAATATTGTATCCTTTCCAGTTTTTGACACCTCTAATGTAAAAGACATATTTTTTTTTTAAAGTTATTAGTTCTTATTATGTCAAAGAAATCCAGAGAGAGTTTTTTTGTAGTGAAAATAACAACAAAACAACAACAGATTAAACAGATTCAAAAAAATGACTGAGGCAAAAAGTTAAATCTGGCGATGGGAATCGAACGCTGCTTATCAGAGTGGAGTATTCAGAAGTGGAGGAGTTGACCTTGACGCTACCGTATCAGCTACGGAGACGATGACTATGTGGGAGTCAGGCTTGTTGATAAAGCTCGGCCCTCGACAGTTGAGACAACGTGGTGGTGTGCAGTACAGGTCCAACCTCGTTAGTAAGGTTAGTTCTACACAACACCAATAGTACTTACAGTTCAGCACTGTATTGTCAAATAACGATATAAAACGTTACGCAATCTAAACTGAGATCAATTCTCCGAAAATTGGGTCACGGGAACTCTAAAAACTTAGTAAAATGTAAATATATCACGGAGCGAAGCGTCACAGTAGCAACTATGTAGGCTCAGGCCTACCAACCCCCTGGTTAGAGCTGGTACGTGGTGCCATGATCGCCTTTATCGCCGCCTGGCTGTCCGAGCAGATTGAAACTACTCCTCCGAAGCCACCTAGACACATTTCTTCTTGTGTGGCTGTCATGATAGCCATCACCTCCGCCTGGAAGACGGTAGCATGGGCCCCCAGAGGTACAGACAGAACTTTCCGTACCCCCCTCCCGTACACCCCAGCACCCGCGCCTCCTTCTGTAAGTGAGCCGTCTGTATACCAGACGCTTCCTTTGACTTGTGCAGGCTCGGTACTCCCTATCCACTTATCTCTACTTGGAAGGAAGGTCCAGACCAATGTCCCTAGACAGTACTTCCCTATGGAGTCCTGGTTGGCCAGGCAACCAGCCACCAGTCGTCCTTATTCTAAAGGCCACTTTACAAGCTTCCCCTTTTACAAACAGGTCCATTGGGCGGAGCCCAGTGAGGACCTCCATCGCCGCCAATGGGGTTGTTCTAATTGCGCCTGTAATTCCCAGGCATGCCATTCTCTGACATCTGTCTAATGTTAGCTTTGCACTGTTCTGTGCCATGGCCGGCCACCAGACAACTGCCGCATAACATAAGGAGGGCCGAAGTACACTCGTGTATAACCAGTAAACGATCTTTGGTTTAAGACCCTACGTTGTCCCAATGGCCCTCCGACAAGCCCAAAAAGCCATTCTGAACTTCTGGCTTTCTCCTGAAGGTGCTTGAGCCAGTTCAGTTTAGCATCCAGGATAATCCTCAGATACTTAACCGACCCTGTAGCTCTTAGATCCATATTTCCCATAGTGGGCATGTATAGGCCATCCAGCCTCTTCTTCTTAGTGAAAAGTACAAGTTCTGTCTTGTTAGGATTAACAGAGAGCCCCTTGTCCCTACACCACCTTTCTAGGTATCTCAAGGCAGCCTGGACGATGTCCGACACCATGCTGGCAAACCTACCAAAGCCCAATATACACACATCGTCCGCGTATGCCTGAGCATATACCCCCATCCCGTTCAGCGCCCTTAGTAGGTCATCAACCACCAGGGACCACAGGAGAGGGGAAAGGACACCCCCTTGGGGGCAGCCGCTTCCGACTACAACCTGAACCGACGCTTCGTTCAGTGTTGCCTTAACCAATCTGCTGCATAGGTAGGCTACAATCCATCTGGCAATAATGCCCTTGACACCCGTCCTAACGACAGTAGCGATCATAGACTGCAGGGAGACATTGTTGAACGCCCCTCTATGTCCGTGAAAACACCCATGGCTAGCTCCTTCTGCCGAATCGTCTCCTCAACCCTCGTGACGAGTCTGTGAAGAGCCGACCCAGCAGATCCCCCAGCCATGTATGCGTGTTGATTTGTATGGAGCGGGTTATCTCTCAATACCCCGTTCCTCATATGCCTATCGACCAGCCTCTCCAATGTCTTTAATAGAAAAGACATGAGGCTGATCGGTCTGAAATCTTCAGGTCTGGAATGTGTACCCCTTCCAGATTTGGGGATATAGACCACGTTTGCGGTCCTCCACAGCCTTGGGATAAAACCCAAGGCCAGGGAAGCCCTACGTATTGTGGTCAGGTGGGATAGGAGCGACTCCAGGCTCCTCTGCAAGTGCACAGGCAGGATGCCATCCGGCTCAGCACTCTTGAAGGGGGCGAAGCACTCAACTGCCCACTTAATCCCTTGCTCTGTGAAAACCTTCTTTGCCTTACTCCAGTCCCCGTGCGAGACCCCGGTGCAAGCCCGCATCACCAAAGTGGGGGGGCTCGCCGTAAAAAAAATAAAACCATGTGATAGATGTAAAAATGAGAAAAAAAGCCTGAGACCGCTTTCGCAAGTTACTGTCAAAAAACATAAGCAGCCATATAATAACCAAACCTGTATAAATACAAATTACAAAAAATACAAAAGACGTCAATCCAACGAAAATATCCCCAACTGGTATATGTTGCCAGATGAAGATGTTGATATTTGTCTGAAAAATAAAATAAAAGTTCCAGATATTGCCATTATTATAAGACCATCCATAAGCCACTTTATGAAATTGTGTGGAGATATTGAATTGATAAATGGAATGTGTAGCAGTCTAAATCTTAGTGATTATAAATACATAACTACATGTATGCCTGTTAATGCCTTATTGTATGCCTGTTAATGGCCGAGCTAATGAAGACAAAGCAGCAGATACTCATTGGTCTTTACTATTCTATAGTAGTAAGGAGGAGCGGTTTTACCAATGGGACTCCATGGGCGATCTCAATCTTCAGCATGCAAGACGGATGGCAGCCAGTGTCACAGGGTTCCTTAAATCTCATCGAAGAAGAGGCTCGGATGACAGTGGTGTTTGTGGCAGTGGAGATGAAGGTGAAAACATCAACCTGGCTAGTGTCAAGTGTCGGCATCAGGTGTCTGGTGTGGAGTGTGGTGCACACATGCTACACAACATGGAGCTTGCATGTTCCTTGATACACAACAACACACACATACACGACAATAGCTTCTATACAAAGCATTTCTCAGTAAGCGGAATCTTCGAATAAATATCAGCGTTTAAAAAAGCTCAAACACATCACCTAACACCTCTTCAATCCCAGCACACATTACAGAAAACTATTCAGCGACCTTCACTGCAAGCACGTGAAAAAAACACTAACTCGAAATTCAAATGGTTCAACCCACATTTCAAAATATCAGCTCTGAAAACGGCGGTCCATACTCTGGTAATAGGCGATTCCATGGTGAGACACGTCCGACCGACCGGCTGTAGAGTACTGGCTTTCCCAGGCATTCACATCAACCAGCTTACATCCAGAATTAAGGGAATGGGTGATAAGGAAAAGAGTGACATTGAAACAGTTATCTTGCAAAATATGGTATGATTTATTTTTTATTGAATTATTTCACATACTTAATAATTTTTTTAGTATAATTGTGTTTGTAAATTTTAGGATTTAAAACTGGTTTCTTGTTGTTTTTGTTTTTTGTTGATTCTAAAGAGTTTATTGAGTTGTTTTGTTGTATATATAATAGTCCAATGTTACATTTATCCCATTGTTTGTTTTGTTATTTATTTGAAAATTTTATAATTATTGTTATCTAATTTATTGTTGTATTGTTTTTGACTTAAGGAAGTTAAAAAAAAAAAAAAAAAAAAAAAGTACTATAATATATATGTGTAAAAATATGTTTCACATGTAATTGTAACACCATAATTGTAAACAAATTATAGTTTTTCTCTCAATTAGTCTTGAGCTAGAGAGATAAATATAAACTGCTTGTACAAATTGTAATTTTTCGCAAGTAATAAATATATTTGAATTGAATTGAATTTGAATTGCATGTTGGGACTAATGACCTACATCGAACATCTTCACCCGATGACATAATGGGAGAAATATGTAACTTGATAAGGGACACAAGGGACAGCTTTCCTAGAGTTAACATAGTTATAAATAGCATTGTAGGCCTACATAGGAAAGATAAGAGTAGGAGTTATGTAATTAGAACTAACCATAATATAAGGTGGGCTTGTTCTAGGTATGAGGCTGTTTATAGTGAACTGAATAAGTATTTAGACGATAGCTGTCTGGCCAGAGATGGTCTTCATTTGAACAGAAAAGGGGTAAACGTTTTTCAAAAAAAACCTATTAGTAGTATCACAAATTTGCCATAAAGAGGGAAACTATTAGCCTTTCAGAAGGATGTTCACAGTAAACCTTTAACAAATATTGCAAGCCCTCGTCCTTCTCCATTTCCGGAAGGAGCCCCCACGATTGGATCATGCACTTTAACATTGAAGGAGTAAAACATAAAATTTATGATTTACGAGTATATCTCACAGACTCAGTAGTTGGTAATAATGTCAAAGTAATATGCTTTAATGATCATTGGTTAAACCATAGTAACATTGATATTTTAAATAAAATTCCAGATTTCAGAGTGGTGGACTCATATTGTAGAGCAAGGGAGGGGGCTAGAGGTGGTAGTTGTATTTTGTTGAAATGTGACATTGAAAATATTAAAGTAAGACATGATATAAATCAGTTGGGCGAGGATCATATTTTTGAAATATCAGCTGTCGAAATACCTAATTTAAACACAATAGTAATTTCATGGTACAGAGTCCCTTACACCAACACGTTAAAAGATTTTATATTAAAGTTCGAAAACCTTATAAATATTCTAAAAAATGAAAATAAACGAAAAAATATCATTTTTTCATCTGATTTTAATATAGATTTATTACATTACAAAAATATAAATAGTATAGATTATGTTCACGAGGAAGGCAATCATGCAGACGTACCTAGTTTTAAACATAAATTACATAGAGATTTTGTTAATATAGTAGAATATAATGGATATAGTTTTAATTTTAACGAGCCAACTAGGATATCTTAAACGATTTCGTCCTGCATAGATAATATAATTACAAACACTTTTTTGATCAGTCATTTTATTTTACTCAAGAGCTTGGTCTATCTGACCATAAGGCCCTTTTCATTTCGTTACCTTCAAAAAAAGACGAGCGAGTGGAGAATCACCAAGGAGTTAAAAAAAGAATTATCAATGATCACTCTTTTCAGACTTTTGATGTTTTACTGAAGAGTATAAAGTGAAATTTTAATGAGTTTACTTCGGTGGATGAGAACTACAACGCCTTTCTTTCATGTTTCCTTGGAGCTTTTTGGGAGGCATTCCCTTTGAAAGAAAGTAAGAATAAAACAAAATATATTAAATGGATAACTAAAGGGATAATATTATCGAGTAATAAGAAACGATTACTCTACAATGAAGTTAAGAGATCTAAAGATAAACAAAAAGAGAACCATTACAAAGAGTACAGAAATATTTTCAAAAAAGTTGTGAATCAAGCAAAAAAGTGGGCAAATGACAGCTACATAGAGAAGGCTGAAAACAAATCCAAAGCAAGTTGGGAGGTCATAAAACACGAATTAGGGTTGGCAAAGAAATCGAACAAATCAGAGCATGTGTTGAGTAAAATATTTGAGAACTTATGTGCAAATGTAAGTGAAGTGGTTAATTCTCACTTTATTAACATTACTGAGAAACTTGCAGTCAGCCCCTCTATAAGTATTGCCATTGATAAAGTTATAAATTCACTTGAAACAGTAAATATTGCGACTGAGTTTGATTTTCAAAGAGTGACTCCTGCACAAGTTAGCAAAATTATTGACAAAGCAAAGACCAAAAAGTCCTGTGGCTGGGATGAGATATCAATGTGGTTAGTAAAACGCTGTAAAAATACTATATTAGACCCATTAACGAGAATAATTAATCAATCTCTGATAACGGGAAAATTCCCAGAAAAACTAAAATATGGTAATATAAGTCCTCTATTTAAGGGAGGTGAAGAGGTGATCTCTAACTTCAGGCCAATATGCTTGCTGCCAACTTTTTCAAAAATCTTCGAATCTGTGGTAAAAGAACAGTTAATAAAATACATTGAGATAAATGACATGTTTTCAGTAAGTCAGCATGGATTCAGAAGCAAAAGATCGACAAATAGTGCTTTGATCGACTTGACAAATGATATCCTTAAATCATTGGACGATTCAAATGTTAGCCTTGGGATGATGTGTGACTTGTCTAAAGCCTTTGACTGTGTGAGGCATGATATTTTGCTAGCAAAACTCGAATGTTACGGAATCAAAGGACACTGTTTGAGATGGTTTGGTTCTTACCTCCAGAACAGAAAACAACGGACACCAGTAACACTGAATAATGTAAAAATAAACTCAGAATGGAAAGCAGTCCCTCATGGTGTTCCACAGGGATCTGTTCTCGGTCCTTTGCTCTTCTTGATATACATTAATGGCCTCCCTTTCCTGTGCAAATAAAAGATAGTGATGTACGCTGATGACACTACAGCACATGTAACCAGACAGACAATAAGTGAAGTGGAGCAAGCGATGAGTGATCTGATAGAGATGTTAGATGAGTGGTTTGCAGCTAATGGGCTAAAATTAAATAAGGAAAAAACAAGCATAATACAGTTTAAAACTCAAACAGTAGTAAATGATGCAAACAAGTACGATGGGGCGATAGCAGAGACAGTGTAATTGCTTGGTCTAGTTTTTGACTCAACACTAAAATGGAAAGCGCACATAGAATATATTACTTCGAGGCTGAACAAGGCAATATTTAACATGTCATGTCTGACTCATATAGCAAGCAGGAGAATTAAGTTAGTGCTGTATTTTGCGTACTTTGAATCCATATTACGCTATGGAATAATTATGTGGGGACGTTCAAATCACTGGAAAAAAATATTTAGAGCCCAAAAGAAAATGATAAGAGTCATGATGGGTACGAACCCAAGAGAATCTCGCAGAAGAATATTTAAAGAACTTGGTATTCTTACATTCCCAGGATTGTATTTGTTGGAAGTACATGAATGTACATGAAAATATATATTCTTACCAACAAAAAATGTGAACCACGACCATAATACTAGAAGTAAAAATAAATTACGTGACCCCAAACATAGATTAAGAAAATATGAAAATAGCAAAGAGGGCCATAATAAGACCTGTCTAAGACTTATTCAAGGGGAGAAGGAGCAAGCAGAGACACGGTGTAATGTATGAAGCGGAATACAAATTTATAGTAAAATACCACAGAAATACAAAAGCTTGGGTAATGCCAATCAGCTCTATAGAAAGTTCAGGCAGTTTCTAGTTGACCGAAGCTATTACTCCGTCTCCGAATTTCTGCAGGACGAGATCGTTATATTTTAGATACACTGGAAAATAATTTATTAAGTATGTTATTGCGTATAAATTATTGATTAGTTGGTGATTTAACCTCTTTGTTTTGTATTTCTTCATTTTTAATTCTTTAGGTTAGTAGTTTTGTTACAATTGACGAGTCACCAGTTAGTAGCAGATTATCTGTTTACACTAATGTAATTTTCTGTGACAATAAACCATTTCATTTCTCTCAATAAGAAGTGCAAACGCAGACCCCATGTTAAAAATTCATCCTTGAGATTGAAACGCTAGTTCGATCAGTGGCCGATAGATCGTGTGAAGTGTATTTTCCTGCAAACCAGTGTATGTGAGAGAGAACGAACGCATCGACTATAATCTGTCTTTGTCAGACCGTCTGCTGATTATTTCTGTCTCTCTCACACTTCTTTTTACTCAGAGCAGACCACACTCTCTTGGTGACTTATAAACACATAAACAAAACAGGCCGACTTTCCTTTATTAGTCCGTTCTTCTTCGAGGGATTTTTATTCATTGCTAATACCCAAGTGTAAGGCCACATCAGCGGTTGTCCTTGCACGACAGTTGGGTAAACTAATCCTTAATAATAATCGCAAAGTTACAAATTGCCCCAAAACTCAATTTGTTTGAAATTCCAGTGATTTTTTTCTGTTGTAGTATGATTATGTAAATATCACGTTTTTAAAATGTCGGAACATCTTTTTCTGTATTAGAACCAAAACTGAAAGAATAGAACGTTGGGCAAATAAGTAAAGTACGCTATGAACAAATTCTGTTGTTCTTTTCATTCACTAGGAAATGACACGCTTCTGCAATGCTTTGTAATCACTACGTACAGAGCTGTATTTCCGTTTCCTTAGCCGACGGCGCCAACAGCCAGCCCACGACATGCAAGGCGCACTGAAGAGTCGCTGCTAAATTTAGCGCCATTGGCACTGCAGGAAGTGCAGGAATGCACGGCATGTCCGAGGGGTTCCGGAAATGGCCGAATGCATCTCGGCTCTGCAAGGCAGGTTCGGACTCGGAAGCTCGCCACATTCCGCAGCACAATGGCGGCTCTTCTTGGAACTACAGTCGCCTCTCAATGTCTCCTTTTACTGCTTATTGCTTTGAGTCACCTCTTTTCTCAGAGAGTGATCTAATGGTAAGGCCGCGTGCACAGAGAAACAGCAGTAACGGGTGAGAAAAACGCTATGGGAAACCTGGAATCATTCGGTTGGCACCAACGTTCTATTCAGGGCGTACAAGTTTGTTCAGGGAGCATTACGAAGAAAGTGCTAGCACAGATAGAAACAGTGTTATACAGATGTTATAAGTGTTATGAAAGCACAGATAAGAAAGAAACAGAAGTCGGATCCAATAGTGCCGAGTAGTTAGTTCTCTAGTTTGGCATGCGAATAGCAGGACCAGCGCCGTGACAGTTACTTTTTTACTCTCCCCAAATCCTCAAAGATAAACGGATTAATTATACTACAGGTGTAAATTATTTGTAATCTATTTCTAACTGCCAATGAGGCAATGAGAAAACGACCTCTGTTTCTTATTATTCTTATTCTCTGTGAAGAAAGGCAAAACATTCAAAACTTCATAGTGAGCAACCATTGGTGAGATAGGACACTCTCGTGCCTTCCATCCTCTTCCTAGTATCCGGCCAGCACGAATCGTTTTTCCATAGGATCAACGTTACATATTTTTTTTCAAATCAAGTAAAAAGATAGCTCCATTAGCAGCCCTTTAATGTGTTAGTTAGTTTTTAACTAGCTAAGATTTTTAAAAAATCACTAATAAATCCACATGGTGACTGGCCAGGTCCAGACAGCTCTAATAGTGGCAATGCTACTTGACATCAGAGGATAAAACATACTTTTTTATTTCAACTGTACGGTTTGTGTTTTTTACTTTCTCCCATATGCGTTAGCATAGACAAAGTATTGTGATCGTAAAAAAATGTTTGTTTACAAGTTGGTCTAAAAATCCATTTTATAATCCCCTGAACACAAAAAAGTGTTTTTTTTTCTAAAAAAATTGTTGGTGTCTGTGCGTATGTGTGTCTGTCTATGTGTGTGTGCAGTTCGCTGGAGACCAAAGGGATGGATCAATTTTTATGAAATTTGGTATGCAGGTGTATTAACCAATATCTCCAGACCATTATTTCACTTTTTGAAAATTTTTTTTATTTTTATGGACAAAAACCATACAAAAATGGAATTATCTCACAAACGGCCTAACTATTTTGATTCAATTTTCATGTAAGATGTGAATTACAATTTAAATACTTTAGTAAAAACCCATGTCTCTAACTTGACTAGGTTTTTAGCTATAACATTGTTATAGCTAACAATGATTTTTCATTTTTTTAAATGATTTTTTTTCTATCTTTTTGTAACGATTTTGATTAAATTTTCAGTAAAGTTGCAAATTACAATTAAAAATATTTTACTTACCACCCTACTAAGTAGGGGCTGGAGGCCGAAGGCCGGACGCCACAACTCAAGTTGTTGAAGGTTGTTTACATAAAATCTGGCTATGTGATTAATTTAACAACTGTTTATAAAGATTATTTTTTTAAACAATTTTATCTAAATAAAATAAGTATTTCTGACATAACTAAGGGAAAGGGAGACAGTTGGGCCAGTTAGCCTACCTGGTACCATTTATTATAGTTTTAATGAGCTATAGTGTGCACTGTATGAAAGGGAGACAGTTGGGCCAGTTAGCCTACCTGGTACCATTTATTATAGTTTTAATGAGCTATAGTGTGCACTGTATGAAAGGGAGACAGTTGGGCCAGTTAGCCTACCTGGTACCATTTATTATAGTTTTAATGAGCTATAGTGTGCACTGTATGAAAGGGAGACAGTTGGGCCAGTTAGCCTACCTGGTACCATTTATTATAGTTTTAATGAGCTATAGTGTGCACTGTATGAAAGGGAGACAGTTGGGCCAGTTAGCCTACCTGGTACCATTTATTATTGTTTTAATGAGCTATAGTGTGCACTGTATGAAAGGGAGACAGTTTGGGCCAGTTAGCCTACCTGGTACCATTTATTATTGTTTTAATGAGCTATAGTGTGCACTGTATGAAAGGGAGACAGTTTGGGCCAGTTAGCCTACCTGGTACCATTTATTATTGTTTTAATGAGCTATAGTGTGCACTGTATGAAAGGGAGACAGTTTGGGCCAGTTAGCCTACCTGGTACCATTTATTATTGTTTTAATGAGCTATAGTGTGCACTGTATGAAAGGGAGACAGTTTGGGCCAGTTAGCCTACCTGGTACCATTTATTATTGTTTTAATGAGCTATAGTGTGCACTGTATGAAAGGGAGACAGTTTGGGCCAGTTAGCCTACCTGGTACCATTTATTATTGTTTTAATGAGCTATAGTGTGCACTGTATGAAAGGGAGACAGTTTGGGCCAGTTAGCCTACCTGGTACCATTTATTATTGTTTTAATGAGCTATAGTGTGCACTGTATGAAAGGGAGACAGTTTGGGCCAGTTAGCCTACCTGGTACCATTTATTATTGTTTTAATGAGCTATAGTGTGCACTGTATGAAAGGGAGACAGTTTGGGCCAGTTAGCCTACCTGGTACCATTTATTATTGTTTTAATGAGCTATAGTGTGCACTGTATGAAAGGGAGACAGTTTGGGCCAGTTAGCCTACCTGGTACCATTTATTATTGTTTTAATGAGCTATAGTGTGCACTGTATGAAAGGGAGACAGTTTGGGCCAGTTAGCCTACCTGGTACCATTTATTATTGTTTTAATGAGCTATAGTGTGCACTGTATGAAAGGGAGACAGTTTGGGCCAGTTAGCCTACCTGGTACCATTTATTATTGTTTTAATGAGCTATAGTGTGCACTGTATGAAAGGGAGACAGTTTGGGCCAGTTAGCCTACCTGGTACCATTTATTATTGTTTTAATGAGCTATAGTGTGCACTGTATGAAAGGGAGACAGTTTGGGCCAGTTAGCCTACCTGGTACCATTTATTATTGTTTTACTGAGCTATAGTGTGCACTGTATGAAAGGGAGACAGTTTGGGCCAGTTAGCCTACCTGGTACCATTTATTATTGTTTTAATGAGCTATAGTGTACACTGTATGAAAGGGAGACAGTTGGGCCAGTTAGCCTACCTGGTACCATTTATTATTGTTTTAATGAGCTATAGTGTGCACTGTATGAAAGGGAGACAGTTTGGGCCTGTTAGCCTACCTGGTACCATTTATTATTGTTTTAATGAGCTATAGTGTGCACTGTATGAAAGGGAGACAGTTTGGGCCAGTTAGCCTACCTGGTACCATTTATTATTGTTTTAATGAGCTATAGTGTGCACTGTATGAAAGGGAGACAGTTTGGGCCAGTTAGCCTACCTGGTACCATTTATTATTGTTTTAATGAGCTATAGTGTGCACTGTATGAAAGGGAGACAGTTTGGGCCAGTTAGCCTACCTGGTACCATTTATTATTGTTTTAATGAGCTATAGTGTGCACTGTATGAAAGGGAGACAGTTTGGGCCAGTTAGCCTACCTGGTACCATTTATTATTGTTTTAATGAGCTATAGTGTGCACTGTATGAAAGGGAGACAGTTTGGGCCAGTTAGCCTACCTGGTACCATTTATTATTGTTTTAATGAGCTATAGTGTGCACTGTATGAAAGGGAGACAGTTTGGGCCAGTTAGCCTACCTGGTACCATTTATTATTGTTTTAATGAGCTATAGTGTGCACTGTATGAAAGGGAGACAGTTTGGGCCAGTTAGCCTACCTGGTACCATTTATTATTGTTTTAATGAGCTATAGTGTGCACTGTATGAAAGGGAGACAGTTGGGCCAGTTAGCCTACCTGGTACCATTTATTATTGTTTTAATGAGCTATAGTGTGCACTGTATGAAAGGGAGACAGTTGGGCCAGTTAGCCTACCTGGTACCATTTATTATAGTTTTAATGAGCTATAGTGTGCACTGTATGAAAGGGAGACAGTTTGGGCCAGTTAGCCTACCTGGTACCATTTATTATTGTTTTAATGAGCTATAGTGTGCACTGTATGAAAGGGAGACAGTTTGGGCCAGTTAGCCTACCTGGTACCATTTATTATTGTTTTAATGAGCTATAGTGTGCACTGTATGATTATTAAAGAGCCAATTTAGTGGGCGATAAGTTGAGATTACGAGTTCTTTTAATGCAAAATTAAACCATGAAAAATTGTAAAAATACTAATTTTTTACAAAAACCAACTTAAGATCTACTAGAGATCTTTACCTTTCAAGTAACACCTCAAGCGTTACGAAACGATTATTGTAAAGAACCGAATAGAAATCCATGTTTTAAGCGTTTTTGCGGAGGGAAACGGCCTCAATATTTATTGTGTTTTCTAATTTATTTGTGTTTTCATTTCAAGTATTTTTTTAATTAGAGTAAAAATTAAGTACGTGTACCGCAAACATTTTCATGAAAAACTAAAATAAGCTAGGTAATAATATTTTCAAAATTCTAAATGAAACATGATTTTACTGGAAAAACCTGGCTTGACCTTTTAAAATTGGTCTTATGGGGATTGGATCTAAAATGGTAAACCCCCCTCCCCCCAATAACAGAACACGCGAATCACGAGAACTAATTTACCAAGTTGCAAAAATTGCTGTGTATCAAATATGTCCAAAACGTCAGGACTTGTTAGAGCCACTTTTAAGCTAGAAAAGTGTGAATCGTGACAGTTAATTATTCGTCATTAACTAGACGATCGTCAAAATATGGCCGAATATGAGGGGCGAATGAGTGTAGAAGAACGAGTGTAGTCATTGTTACTAACTAAAGTCGACTGTTCCTCAGACGGTGGCGTGCTACTTCCAACCGTGGCAGTTCCGACCCGTGTCATTTCCGACCTTACCAATCTACCACCGTGTCACTTCCGACCCTGGTTTTGAATACCCATGTTATTCACCTATAATTGGAAATTCCGGGCTAAATACGGAGGGTGATGGGGTTAGGTTAGGTTAGGTTAGGTCAGTTTCTCCCATATGCACTATGTGTATTGCGAAAATACTGTGATCGTAAAAAAATCGATGTTAAGATTGTGGAACAATGGGTCGGAAAAGGCACGGTATGCTATTTGATGGGTCGTAAGTGACACGAATGTTGGTGGGATAACAATGGGTCGGAACTACCACGGTCGGAAGTAACACGGAACCTCCTCAGACAGAGCTATTTATTAATAGCCCAATAGCCAGGGACAACTAAGTGATCTACAGCTTTACTAGGAATCCGAAACACGTACTAAATTTAATTGTTAGCTTTAGACACAGTGCTTTACCTGGATTCGCTTACGACAAGAGGTGCTGGTGAAAGCTGGCTTACTTTTCACAAAATGTCCGAAGCCTTCGGGTTCTACTCTCTACGGAGTCGCTTTATCCGCATGATCGTACTATGTATTTCACATTTTATGGACTAGCAATCTGCAATTACCGTATTGCAGTCGTGCCGCTAGCGCTCGTAAAAACAGCGGTCGATTTATGAACCACGGCCAGTAAAACTTCTTGATCCTCTTATCTGCACCATCTTCTCGACCAGAATCATGATCGCAAAGACAGCTTTGTCCTACCCAGTACCCACTCACTCTCAGTTACATCATATCGCTACTGACGGATTCTTTCAAACTATACTTAGGTTGAGAGAGAAAAACAACCGAAATAATGCCTTCCTAATAATTTTACTTCACTATTAAAATAAAATATAGACTGTTTCTTTTAATTTAAGAAAATATTGCAAATCCACAATTATGCCTAGTAGTATTCTTTGTTTAAACTTTATCTCTGACAAATTAATCAAAAAGTAACGGTAAAGTTAGCTTGCTTCCTTTACTATAGCTTTTACATTTTAATGGTGTGGATGTTGTTCTTAAACAAATTAAGTAGCAAACAAACAACGTTTCTTATTTGGGCGAATTTAAATTCATGAGAATTAATAAAGAATACCTGTTCAACTTTTCATTACAATTTTAAACATACCAACTTAAATTAGTTTGTGGATTCATGTTATGAACAATTTGGAATACTTTTTCGTTAAGTATTCTTTACCCATCTGTCGTTCAATTGTCTTCTTCTGATGACTTCTTTATAAGCTCTTACAGTGTATTAAAAAAAATATTAAAATATTGTAACTTTTGTAATAACCTCACTAAAAAAATACCCTCTTATGTGATATTGAAATATGCTTTACTAATTTTATAAATATACTTTTATTCGAAACTAACGGAATATTTGATTTTTAACCTTAAGTTTTTCAATTCAATAAAAAAATTAACTGAATCTGAGTCATAATTAAAATATTTTTAGAAAAAGGTAAAAATAACTTAACTGACCACTCAGTTGCTGATGAGATGAACAACAATTTATATTTGTAAAAAAAGGCCTGACTGAAATGCCAAATAATATAAATAAATTATCACTATTTGTTAATGCTAAATGTTAATGTTAGTGCTTTAATAAGTTCACAGAATAAGAATGTTGTAATTTGTTACTAACACCGAGAGTGGCACCTGATAACTGAATGATAACGAAGTATAATGACCCCTTCAATGTCGTTTATCAAATGCTTTTCACTGTTACTTGGCCAGGTACGACGGCATCAGTGGCACAAACTATCCTGTGATAAGAACATGGTAACCATGCTGGCGTCTGGCGGTAGCTCCGACGGATATTCGTGCCACGAACTGTCCTGTGATAAGGACAGGGAAATCTTGCTGGTCTCTGACGGAAGCTCCAACTACTATAAGTTTCAAAAAACTGTCCTGTGATAAGAACAGGGAAACCCAGCTGGTCTCTGACGGAAGCTGTTATGACTATCAGTGGCACAAACTGTCCTGTGATAAGGACAGGGAAACCCAGCTGGTCTCGACGGAAGCTCCTATGACTATCAGTGGCACAAACTGTCTATTGTAGATTATACGAGTATCTGTAGTCATTGGCGAAACGTAGCGGAGAACGGTCTTAGGAGTAAGGCCTACCATACACGGAACGATTGGTTGGACGATAAAAGTCGGCCGAACGATCGTTTCAGTTTCATCTGTTGGCGATTGTTCTCCACACATGTAACGATTAGTCGCCAGAGTGCTTTGGTCCGTGGAGGGTCGATGGTAGTGGTTCGGTTAAAAATTTTCTGTGTTTTGTTGCTTTGTGTGAATTTGCTATGTTGTCATCAAAATCAGAGGATCTAATGGCTTATGCTGTAATTGCGATGTGTGCGAAAAAGAAGAAGAAGAAAAGAAGCTGTTGGCGCAAGGATTGGCTTGACAGAAAATCATACAATGATGTCAATTTATTGGAAGAATTGAGGTTATACCCTAAAGACTGGAAAAATTACCTACGGATGGATGAACCAACTTACCTGGAATTATTGTCCTTGGTGGCACCATTCATTCATCGTCGGTCGGACGATACCCCCACTCACATCAGTTTCATCGTCAGACCGGCGTTGGTTGGACGGCGGCTGATGAAAATCCCATCAGTTCTCCGATCAACGATTCGTCTGAACGATTTACCAACTCACGTAACAATCGATCTGACGATTCGAACTGTTCAGACCAAATCGTCCAACCAATCGTTACGTGTATGGTAGGCCTAAGGCCAAGGGGAAGGCTCCCCCACCGCAGTCCTGTGGACACAGACACCGCGCGGCACTGTTTTGCATGACATAATCCCTTCCTTTTCGTTATAGTTTTATGAATACAGTAAATTGATTGACAACTTATGAGTCCACAAAATAGTTAACGAATATATCTTCGTATTGTGTTGTTATGGTGGGATAAAGAATCATTTTGATGTATGCGGGGGTTAAACCAAGCGTTCTTAAAACCATTTACAGTACACCTTAGTCAATTTTATTGAGAGCATTGATAATTAATTATTTAAAAATAGAATCAACAGAAATATTAAGCGGTCTGCCGGGTTTATTTTTGTAGACACGGTTGTAATAAAATATTCATTTGTTTTTAATGTTTTAATTAGTAGGTCTTAGATATATATTATTTGTAGATGTGTGAGTTTGATTTTATCTTTTGTATTGCTATTTATTTTTATGGTGTTATGAAAAATAATCTCATATGACAAAGCATTTGAAATTTAAACTAACGTTCTTTTTATATCTGGGCAACAATTTCTCATGAACTGACCATCGCACAGTTACCTAATGATATTCATTGCCGTATTATTTCGTGTAGAAATAATGTTTTTATTACCAACACATTTTCATTAGTCTACTTAGACTTTAGCCTGCAGATTCAAATGATAAAATATTTAAGTAATAACTCAACAAGCAAGAAACGATTGCACAATTACTCTTAAATGTCTTAGTCCTATCATTCATCTACATACACAATAACTAGGTTCTGTAGTAACATTTTAATTATTAAATTAAGTAGTTAAACGATTATCCTCTAAAGGAATAATATATTATGCCTATCACGTATTAATATTTTATGATATGGCTATAAATTACGATTCACCCACCACCAACACCACAGAGTTCTTAATGACACGTAACAGCTGTTTAGGTTTGTAATGTTTATAGTGGTGTAAGCATTGCTTCTTTGTAGTGTTCTATTGAAATGTGCCATTGACGAGGGTTGGCACGCGAATAGTGTAGGGGAGTCCCCTAATTTAAAATTTATTTTAACGAAATTTGTATATTACTCTTTAAATGTTTATCCCATAGCAAAGCACGAGGAAATAAGTGGTTGTGTATAAACTTAACCTGCAATAAATTGTATTAAAATTGTTGCATTGAAAAGAACGTCTTTTCATAATTTAGTTAATAATATGATATGTTCTTTTGTGAGTTACCAGAAATTCTTAAGCATTTCCAAAAATGTTAAACTCTTTATCCAAATATTTGTAATCATGTTAGTTTTACATTTTTCTAATAGCTCATCAGGAATTATTGAAATTACAGTCAATAATTAGTGAAAAAATATGTACTGAATTATTTCGTTGTTATTAAAAATTAAACAGATCAGTTTTCCAGATTTCCACAAACTCCGAAATTATAACAACTATTGTGGACAAATTCTAAAAAAAGGAAAATGTTTAAGCCATCAGAATTTATTGTTCATTGCAGTACAAGTAATATATCTAATGTTCAAATTAACTATAGATCAGAAGACTAAAGAATTTTATGTAACAGTTAAGAAAGCTTTATGTTGTGACAGTCAACAACATATATACTGCAGGTTTTGTTATACAATTCCTTCTTTGGGCCTCTCTATAATTAATTGTTTTTGGATCATAAACTTTCCTGAGATGTTTCTTAAACTATATACACTTAATACTGACTTAGCTATATTGGCAATTAGCAAAACATTTCAACTGTAAGCAAAACATTTCAACTGTAATGTTAAAATATTTCCAGCGTTGTATTGAAGACAAGTCAGTTGGGCAGCGCTGGGCACCAGTACTGTGGTGGGGATAAAGCGGTGAGCCGACTCGCATTCAGGACGGAGTGTGCGATCCAGTTAGGAATTCTAGACTAGTATTCATCGATGGGAAACCCAGCTGGTCTCTGACGGAAGTTCCTACGACTATCAGTGGCACAAACTGTCCTGTGATAAGGACAACGAAACCCCGCCTGTCTCTGAAGGAAGCTCCTACGACTATCAGTGGCACAAACTATCCTGTGATAAGGACAAAGAAACCCAGCCGGTCTCTGACGGAAGCTCCTACGACTATCAGTGGCACAAACTGTCCTAAGATAAGGACAAGGAAACCCAGCTGGTCTCTGACGGAAGCTCCTACGACCACCAGTGGCACAAACTGTCCTGGGATAAGGACAAGGAAACCCAGCTGGTCTCTGACGGAAGCTCCTACGACCATCAGCGGCACAAACTGTCCTGTGATAAGGACAGGGAAACCCCGCCGGTGTCTGGCGGAAGCTCCGACGGCCTTGCGGCGGAGGTCGTCTACCAGAAATAGCGAGCCAGACAGACTACAGCGTTGCCAAGATGTGCGAGCGAAGCTGATATGGCAACGGTGTCTCTCGGTCACACCTACATCATTCAATTTATAACCGCGCGTTATTGACGCCCACGATTTGTAAAATGAATAAATTAAATAATTCATAGTTCATTCTAGACTTGTACAGTGGGGGAAACTACGGTACTTTCAAATAAAGGTATTTCTCTTTTGATTATAGTGAATTAAAAACGCAAAATAATTTACTTAAAATAGACACACACAATGATAGCGAAATATTAAACTAATCTTATAGTTTTTATTTTCATTAAAACAAAGTGATTGAATGCTGAAGTATAATTCGTAAATTAAAAAAAAAAAAAAAAAAAAAAATTAACACTGAGTACCAGTACAACATACCTATATATAATATTTATTTAATTAATTCGTGGTTAACAGCTAGCCCAAAAGCAGCCGTTTTAATAAGGGACATTCATTACGTACGTGACATCAGTATACATAATATGTACAATCAATATACAGTATATGTGTAGGAGTACGATATTTTCGCTTTCCTCGACAGCTTAATAGTTATCTTTTCTTGGTTACATACAGCGGTATTAGCGAAAAATAAAAGAACGGTACGTATTTAACAGAATGTTTCCTTTTATAAACTTATAAAAGCGCTACTTTTTGTCGTAATCCAGCAAAATGCCAACTTCTTCAAGTACATTATATTTATTAATTATCATCATCATCATCAAGGGAAAGTTTTAGATACATGAAGATTAGATTCATTTTAATTCATGGAAAAACTTGTCCGTACAGACACCACAGTTTATATGCGGAGTGGCGCGAGTTCCAGCATTTGGCACAAGACAGCAGCACTCTACAGTTGAATACATGCACCATGAACTAAAGCTGGAACAAGTAGTTTACCTTATGGCCACTTGTAAACCTTACAACAGCAGTTGAATATATGCACCATGAACTAAACCTGGATAACGTAGTATATCTTATGGCCACTTGTAGCCTTACAACACAAGTGGAATACAAGCACCATGAACTAATTAAGTTGGACCACGTAGTCTATCGTATGGCCCTTGTAGTAGGCTACATACACTGAAAACTAAAGCCGCACTACATTATTTGCCTTATGGCCACTTGTGCATATACATGAAAGATCTATATACTATGATAAATACCGTTATTTATATATATTTCAGTTAACCCTGAAACGTAGCCCATCGAATATTACTGTGTACGTTTTTATGTTATCATTGTAATACTTGTATTTTCTGGTAAATTTGAATTCAAAACTGTTACTAATTATTGTTTTATATAATTTACTTCCTAACTTGCGTTGATAGATCTGCAGAATCAACTAAAAGGATCACTGGTTCATGGACCACCCACGATCCGTCCTATGGTCTAAACCAAAGGCCGGAGACGAAGTGTCACAGGTGGCGCTGTTCAGTTTATGGCGGCAAGACGATACACTACGAAATGGAAAATTAAAACCGGTCTTGAATAGGGTTAATTAACGACCCGAAGGGTCGTAAACGTTGTTTATACTGTACCGTAGTTTATTTTATTACGCTTTAATTGGACATTAAACTATTATGTTATTCTATTATACCTTTAAATGACGCAGTGTTAGCCCGCGATAGTTAGACGAGCGGAGATTAACAACCTTTACAGGTTGTTGGTTATATCTGGATCTACGGAAAAAATCGGAAAATGTTACGGAATGTTCAGCCTAGTCAGC
>JAQJVL010000027.1:4750708-4847173 GCA_035578905.1 Stictocephala bisonia
CGAATCTGTTCTAAGCGCGAGTGAAGGATCTAAGATTTAGCAAGTCTAGATATACGTATGAATGCCGGTGGACATTGTCCTTAAAATAAGAAAGAATCCTGTAGTTGCCTCAGCAAAATAGCTTTGACGAATAGTTAAATTGGATTTTTACTTATAGCTGAAACTTGTTGATTATTCATACTCATTTCTAACACAGACCAAACAAATAAACTTACTTGGTCTCTGGTTGTATTAAGCACAATACTTTAAAAAAAGACGGTAGATATGACGCGCATCTCCCATGACGTCACACGGACCAAGTGACAGCTGAGTGTAACAGCAATAATAATATAACAATCACACAAAAATACTTGTTAGCTGAAACAGCTGACAGCTTCCGTGTGATTGGTAGATTTAAACCAAACTAGGTAGCTGATTTGCCCGTGTGACGTCACAGTCTACTGCGCATCCTCACCGTGGCCAGCACCGTCTGTTGTTCTAGTTACCGAGGTATCAAGCACTTTTTGGAACTGCCTTTTCTTAATAACTATGGACTGCCATAGTTTTCTGAGCGCATTCCTAGCTTGCATCCAAACTTATAGAATGTTTAGTATTTCTGTTTTTGATATCGTAAACAAAGACAAACCTTGGTTTTTTTTTTTTTTTTTTTTTTTTTTTTTTTTTTTTTTTTTTTTTTATGACAAACCGTTTCCCAAACTGCCAAGGTACTGCTGGGAGGCCGACAGTCATATAGTAGACATACAATCTTACCTTCAATGGGCTAAAACATTACGTTCTATTTCAACATACGGTTCGGGTTTATTGTCATAATGAGTTATATTGAACACTGTATGATTATTAAAGGTCCAATTTTCTAGAACATAAATTGATATTATATGTTTTAAAATTTACAATCGTCAAGAATTACATTTAAAGCTGTACACATTAAACAGTAAACAAATTATAAAATACTAATTTTTTTCATAATCAACTTAAAAGGCCGAATCATTCTAATAAGCTTTGGTTTTGGCGTTTATAGTAAAGCGACTCCCCCCCCAACCCATGTAACAATAAAAAGTATAAGGAATAAATATTCTTACGTATGAAAATTAGACTGGATAGAAGACCACTGCCATTAAATATCAGTGATATTCAACTTATATTAAATGTTGACAGAATTTAAAACACGATTCTAAAAACTACAGTTATCATTATTTTTTCATATCAGATGATTATCACACAGTAGTTTCGAATTGTTAAAATTCTAATCGAATTCATTAGACGTATAAGGAAAAATAAAACTATTTCATAAACAAACGACACAAACAAGAACACAATAACAGCAGTTCATCCTTCACAAGTAAATGTTTGTATTTTGTGTGGCAGTTGATGCTCTAAAGAGAAGTAATGAAATAAAGTCAGCTGATTGAAATAAAATCAGCTGATTACAGGCTGTAGTAAACACGCCAAAGGTCAACTTCATTAATTGAAAGTACTGACTCTTTTGTCGATGCATTTGAATATAATTAATTTAGTGACCTAAATATCTACAATCATGCCAATTGTTATAATTTTATCACTGTATGATACTATGAAATTTCGTTTAATAAATGCTGAAGTTCAAACTTTTAATGTATAAGTTTAATCACTATTTTTCGGAATAACGTCGTGAGTAAAATACACACATTTTCCAGGTTTCAAGAAATGGTACGAAATTTGGATTACGACTTAAATTAAAGTAAACAAATACAGTATTACAGAATATATTTAAATTCATCATGTTTTACAAAAGTATTTTTTTTAGGGGGGGGGGGAGGTGACAAACATGAAATACCTCATGGTACAGATGGCCCAACCTATCTGTGCTCGCGGACTGTACTAATCGTTGTTTTTGAAAACATATGTACGGAAGCCATAAAAAAATTATAGACCAATTCATATTTTTTGTTATATTTACGATTGTTACAAAACTCGGTAAACGGGTTCATGTTAGAATAAAACATAATTTTTAAATTATATTTCTTATTTTCAAAATGGTTGCTATTTTATTTTTATTCAAAAATCTTATTATTTAACACACATCTAAAAAAAAACAATGGTTTTATAAAAATTGTGTAAAACACAAAATTGTTTACTACTTTTCCTTTCAAATGATACCTCATTTGTAAAAATCGCTCAAGAAATAACAAGCTGTTCAAATACTGTCAGATCAGTAGCCATTTAGTTTGCACGTGAATTAAGGTTAATTAATAAAATAGTTATTTCTTGACCGATTTTTACAAATGAGGTATCATTGGAAAGGAAAAGTTGTTTTAAAAAAAATGTTTTGTTTTACATAAATTTTATAAACACAGTGTTCTTTTCGATATTTGTTAAAATAAAATGGTCGCCATTTTAAAAATAATAAAGATAGTTTAAAGATATTCTATATTAATACTACCTTCTACCATGAACCTTCTACATGACGAGTTTTGTAACAATAGTATAGATAACAACAAAGATATGAATTGTTTTATGAAAAAAACAAAATAGCGAATTGCTGCTAAACAAAGCGGGAATAAAAAAAAATATTATTCATCATTTTTAGCTTAGAATCACACATAGAATCAGAAAATGCCAGCCAGCCCAACCTTCCTGTAATACCCTGTATTTAATTGTAAAAAATCATAAATAGGTTATACATAATTTTGTCAAAAATCAACTTACGGTCCGCTAAAACAGTTCTTCACCTTGATGTTTTATCTAATAATTCATCATATGACACTTGAAGTGTTGCGATGAGACTATTATTAAGAACCAAATCCTTAAGATAGAAATTCTTGTTTTGGAGTGTTTGTGTGAAACGAAATGGCCCTCTAAAACGAAAGCATTAAAAATGGTTTGTTCAAATTTATTTGATTGCAGCATCAGCTGGATTCAAGTGTATTTACACCCGTTCCGCCTTATTGGAAATCGAGGGTTTCGAACGAAAACTCGATTATTTCTTACTTACAAGGTTAAAAGAAGGTTACATTACTTGAACGACAGTGTTCACCTATTTCACGTCCATTATTCGGAAACACGGCAAATATATCTAACAAAATATTAAGTAATACTTTAGATAGTAGAAGATAGTTTAGGATTCAGAGCATTACAACGTGTGTGCGGGTGCTGAGAAAGAGAATTATGTTTGTAATTATTGTAATTAAACATTTATTATTGAATAACTAACCATCATTTACTTGTAACTAAGTTTTACTTGTATCATAATTAGAAGTCCCAATCAGATAGCTCTTTGAAAATCGAGCATTTTGTTTGTTTTTATAACGGGTCCATATTACATGCATCTACGGTTCATATTACATGCATATAGAGTCCATATAAAATACCTCTAGGGGTCAATATTACAAGTATCTAGGGGTCCATATTACATGCATCTACGGTCCATATTACAAGCATATAGAGTCCATATACAATGCCTCTAGGGGTCCATATTACATGCATATAGAGTCCATATAAAATACCTCTAGCGGTCAATATTACATGTATCTAGGGGTCCATATTACATGCATCTACGGTCCATATTACATGCAAAATGCCCCTTGGGGTCCATATTCCAAGCACGTACAGTCCATATTAAATGCATCTAGGGTCCATAATACATGTATCTAGGGGTCCATATTACATGCATCTACGGTCCATATAAAATGCCTCTAGGGGTCCATATTACATGCATCTACGGTCCATATTACATGCATCTACGGTCCATATTATATGCATATAGAGTCCATATAAAATGCCTCTAGGGGTCCATATTACATGCATATAGAGTCCATATAAAATACCTCTAGGGGTCAATATTACATGCATCTAGGGGTCCATATTACATGGATCTACGGTCCATATTACATGCATATAGTCCATATAAAACACCTCTAGGGGTCAATATTACAAGTATCTAGGGGTCCATATTACATGCATGTACGGTCCATATTACAAGCATATAGAGTCCATATACAATGCCTCTAGGGGTCCATATTACATGCATATAGAGTCCATATAAAATAACTCTAGCGGTCAATATTACATGTATCTAGGGGTCCATATGACATGCATCTACGGTCCATATTACATGCAAAATGCCTCTAGGGGTTCATATTCCAAGCACGTACAGTCCATATTAAATGAATCTAGGGTCCATATTACATGTATCTAGGGGTCCATATTAAATGCATATAGGGGTTCATATTACATGCATCAAAATCATACAGTATACTTAATATTTTACTTAATGTTGATCTCTTAGTTACTCTCGCACGTCAACGTTGCTCGCACGGACCTGCAAATAGAGTACCTGTTTCAGGTGATCAGTTCTCCCTACAGATATACCTATTTTGAGCAATGTGTGTACGCTATATCACAGAGAGAAAAAAATATAGGCCGAAGCGAACGTCTCAGTGGCAATTAGAAATAGATTACAATTACTTTACATCTTTATACATTTTTAGTTCATCTTTGAGGAATTGTATAAGGAGAGGCACTACAAAGTTGCTGCCCTGCCATCCACACGGCGAACTTGAGAACTAACTACTCGACACAGACTCATCTTGTATGCGACCTCTGTTTCCATATTTTCTGTGGCTATAGTTAGTTGTCTCTGAGTGAGCCTAATGAGGCAAAGGAAGACATTTAATGGAGCATATGTTCACTTATCGTGAAGTATGTTTGTTACGAACTCAGTCTGAATCAGCCGAGAGGAATTAAGTTCTGTTTCAAACCCCATGATACAATATACTGCAAAATAGTCACGGGGAGGGAGGATCGCATGTGTCACAATGTTTCGACGAATCCCTAGCCTGACTCTGACGGCTAAATATAGCAGGTGTAATTGTATATCGATCTTAAAGGGAGGGTGAAGGGCGGAGAGTTGCAGTATTGCACAGCTAGGGGGTGGCTGCGCTAGTGCAAGGGGAAGGGGCCAGACTAGACGCAGTGACCTATATCCGCACCATACGCCAGTTATCTATTCCATCCCTCGTTCCCGGATCTCAGATAAAATCATCACGATTCGTTCTGGGATTTACTATTTTTCTCTCAATCTTGGAAATGAGGTTCCTTTCCGATGGTTGCGCAATCGGCAAATAAATCACTGATATATCGATGAACTTAGATTTTGAAAGATTAGAAAAGATGCGTTCTTGGATACTTGTAGACCGTCTTTGGTACAGATCTCAACGCTTCGGAACACGGCCTTCGTCTCTCGATATATCAACTTCAGACTTAATCATTGATGCTTATTTATAGAATTTTTATCTACCAACTGACCGTGCTGTTAATTAATTTATACGTATTTCTGAAGAGATTAGAACTCTCGAAGCCGAGGGGCCAAGGTGGTGTCTTGCCACTTAAGCTGACCTAGATTACTTTAACGGCGTGACACTTTGAGTTGCCTCCGTAGTCTGGCTGTTGATTCAACGAGCTACAAAACAATTGGTTCGTCATTTACAAGCGAGGAAAATTTTCTTATTAAGTGGAACTGGAAAAAAACTGTATCCACATATTTACGATACAGGCAAGACGTTCAAGGATATTTTGGCCTAATCGTACATACATTTCCAAGTTGCTAAGTGAAGTCAATTCAAGAGATATGAATACAAATGGGGAGACATTCAGAGTTTTTCGACATATCTCATTACGTATCGTGGGCAATGAACGCATTTTCAACTAATATTTTAATGTCCTTCTTCAAATTCAGATGAATACACAGTAGTTGCATTTGTTCTGTAGTAGCACGCCTGTGCTGCTACCTAACGGTGATTGGTTTTAAATAAGCGCTCGGACGACTGTTCGGCGTACTGTTAGCTCAGCGAAATAGTCACATCAATGTTTGTTTGGAGAGTGTCAGAGAGAGGGTGGCCGATGGCGCTATCTGTGAAAACCGAACAAGAACTAATTTGGGCTCGTGTGAATTCTGCAACTTTTACCTGCTCCGATGAAAGTCAGGAGAGAACGAACTCGGCAAATCTCATAAAACCATCCCCAAAAGAGGGGCATGAACTAGGCAACGGGGTGGAGGAGGTGGCAGTAACCCCGCTTCCAATAAAGCGTAATTCTATCAGTTAGGAGTTGTAAAAAAATTTCACTGAACAGATAAGCTGGCTTGACGGGACCTATATGAGCAGACAGCCTTCTTGTTTTTACAGTCCATGATAGTTCTGTTTGTTGAAAATCACGCTAAATTTTCCTTAAAACTCTATTTTGTAATTAACATTCAAGATTGCAAGCCACACTTCAGTTTGTAAAAGTGGACTAATTACTCTAACCGCACTGATTGCTCGGTACTACATCGTGGGGGAGTCGCACTGGGGCAGATATTGACGGTGACAATTTCCAACTAATTTTACGAGTTTTTGTTTTTGAAGAGACACTCTGTTGCTACGTATTTGTGGATCGTTTCAACGAGGAAAACAGGCTGCACCCCCCCCCCCCCCTCTAACATCGATGGTAGGGTGCCGTTACGGTTATACACTTAAGACACGACAACGACGGTTTAATTAAAACGAATTCAATAAACCTGAATCGCTATTAAAGAACCGCGTAACTGTAACCGTTCCAAAATTCAAACTTAGGTAACCATAAAAATAAAAGCCATTACAAAACTATTACTTTCATTAACACCCATCTGACGTGTTTATTGCGTATTTCATCCGAGGAATTAAAGAGTCTACAGAGTTAGTCACCGTATCAGATCTGTATTCTATAAATGCGGTACAGAACAGAGAAAAAGAAACAGAGTTCGTTTTCTTACGGCTGCAGCGAACGCTTTAGAGGCAGTCGGAACTAGACAACTAACGTAAATATACACAGGGTGTTCCCAAACTAAGTTCTGAAACTTCAGGTTATGATTCGTTTGGTAAAAATAAGTAAAAATGTTCCTATACATAAGGTCCGATTATGCTTCGTTTTCAATATGGCGGCCATTTTCGTATATTCACTAAATTATTAGGAATTTCATAACCCCTTACAATACATTGCTCAAATTTGGAACGAAGGTGTTTGTTCTGCTTTATTTAAGGTTGTGATGATCTTAAAAACGTTTAATTGTAAATTGCGCAAAAACGAACAATCTTAGAAAAAAATGTACAGGAAATACAATAGTTTCCAAATGTAATAACAAATCTAACAAGTTCCAATTGAATAAAATCCGTTCATAAAAAAAGGAGTAACACCAATTTAGGCAATACAATGTATGCTCTGTTTCATTTTATTAGACATTGCGTTGCTGGTGTTGAATGCATTTCATATCAGCTGATGAAGTAAATATTAAACAGCTGATATTTTAGCATTTTCATAACAGATTATTCATTGTTGACAAATAATATTATGATATGTGAATAGTTTTTGTGCGTTCTAGTACAATATTTGTTGTTCCATTACTGGTTATTAAGCACAAAGAAACTAATTAAACTATTTAAAAACATCATAATCTAATCTGTCAACAATGATTAATATGTAATGAAAATGCTAAAATATCAGCTGTTTAATACTTAGGCCTACTTCATCTGCTGATGTGAAATGCATTCAACACCAGCAATTCCATGTCTAATAAAATGAAACAGAGCGTAGGCCTACATCGTATTGCCTAAATTAGAGTTACTCCTTTATTTATGAACGGATTTTATTCAATTGGAACTTGTTAGATTTGTTATTACATTTGGAAACTTTTGTATTTCCTGTGAATTTTTTCTAAGATTGTGCTTTTTTGCGCAAAATTTTTTAAGTGCCGCAATTATGAAAATATTGAATATAATAAAATAATATTATCACAACCTTAGCAAACGAAGCATAACCGGACCTATATTTATAGGAACATTTTTACTTATTTTTACCCAACGAATCATAACCTGAAGTTTCGGAACTTAGTTTGGGAACACCCTGTATATATGTAATAATAATTACTTAGTTTATCCTCGAGGATTTGGGGGAATAAGGGGAGAGAATGACAAGGTGTTAGCTCTGCCGTCAGCACGGTGAACTGGGGAACTAACTACTCGACGTACATTTATCGCACTGTTGTATGCGACCTCTGTTTATTTATTTTCTGTGAGTTCAGAACTGTGTGACTTAACCTGATTATGATAATTTTAACACCGTCTTAAATAGCGTACATTTTAGTGTAGTTACTTTTTCAAATTTTGATAGTTCATTTCCATTTTCATAGGCCTAACAGTCGGAAACTAATAAACTAAAACTCACCATTTTCATTTTATTACGAATCAATATATTTTTAGAGTTAAAAAGAGGATCCGTTGGTAATTTTGCGCTCATTCAATCGATGCAAAAAATTTAAAATTTTAGATAAATTGTTAATTTACAGTGATGTACCAAAATTAACATTGTTTTTAAGGGATGTAAAATCCAATATGGTGATCATATCTGGAGACTATTTTGGGGGATATGGATAACCAAAGTTTCGCCTCTAATTTAGCTATGTAAATTAGCTACGAAGCTGTCAAGTAATTGTTATTTACGTACTATTACACGGACGGGCTGGACTGATACGATACTATCGTGACAAAACCACATTGGTCTTACGTGTTCGTTGTCCCTACCTCTCTTATGGTTTCTGTTCAGCATGAGTCTATCACGCCTACGACAGATGTTAAATTTTCTCAAATCAAGGAAGACTGTTAGGTCCACTGGCAGTCCAGCAAAGTGGTTGTTGTTCCAAAGTCGATTTCAACGATTTATACTTTGACAAAATGTCGAATATACGATTAAAATTGATTGCTTACTAGTTTTTCCGATCTGTAAGTGTTTTAATTAAAATTTTTTTTTAATCGAGACATTTTCAACTACACGTATCACAAATATTAAAATGAAAAGTTAACACACGCTTAAAAAATCGACATTCTTCATCACACAACGACGTATCAAACATGGGGGGACGACGTATTATGGGGGGGATAAGTAAACTTACGGTTCATGCGTTTAAGTTTACACGGCTAGGTTTACATATGTGTCACTGAAAAGAAATAAGTTATATAATAAATAAAAATTAAAATAACTATCACTAAGATATGTAAAATAAATTATTTATTTTAAGGTTACCGTTTTGTATTTTTGAGCTATTAAAGTGGTTTATGTTATGTACACATTATTTAATATTGCTTATTAATTCACTACTTTCTTTTTGGTTGTAAATTACTAGTTTAAATTTTAAACACCAAAGCAAAGAGCACGTGTCACCTTTATTTATTTGTAAAAATATGAATACTTCGTTAAATGTTTGTTTCTTTATATATTACAAATACGTATTGTAACGCGGGCACCCAACGATACATTTTTTGTTATTTGTTGGGGACCCAAGACTGTAAATATTTAAAAATAAACAATTCTGATAATATCTGTAAGAAAAAAAATTCAATCTCCAACATAAAATACGAAAATATCCTTTAAAAAAAATTAACCATGAAACGAATTTTAACTATCCACTACAAATGCAAAACTAACTTATTCAAACGATGAACAAAACTTAAAATTATGAACAAAATACGACAAATACTGTAATCTATCCCAAAATACTTTACGGTGACTTTAAATCCCTCAATTGTGTTCACGTGCACGTGCACGCAGCACACATTTTGTGTCAGGTCCCCCCAACATGCGGTCTCACGCCATAACACAGATCTACCATTGCCACGTGCTATTATTCCTTTACCCCGGAACGACGTATTTGTTTAAAATAATTTATTGTGAGAACCGACGGGTGAATGCGCGATGCAAAATAAACATTGCCTCAGCAAAACGCAATCAAACGTCACAATTGCATAATAAACAGGCTAGATGAGTTTTAATTTCTCGCCACGTCAATACGCTAAATGAATTTAAAGCGACGGTTGAGTCGGCCTATTTATATACATCTACTTGCTATAACTATTAATAATAGTTAGTGATTTCTATTAGTGATTTAATGTATTCACTTGCTATAACTATTAATAATAGTTAGTGATTTAATGTATAACTATTAGTGATTTAATGTATTCTTAGTAAATTTAAAGTGACGGTTGAGTCGGCCTATTTATATACATCTACTTGCTATATGTCGGCTTAGTCTGCTAATAACTATTAGTGATTTAATGTATTCTTAGTAAATTTAAAGTGACGGTTGAGTCGGCCTATTTATATACATCTACTTGCTATATGTCGGCTTAGTCTGCTAATAACTATTAGTGATTTAATGTATTCTTAGTAAATTTAAAGTGACGGTTGAGTCGGCCTATTTATATACATCTACTTGCTATATGTCGGCTTAGTCTGCTAATAACTATTAGTGATTTAATGTATTCTTAGTAAATTTAAAGTGACGGTTGAGTCGGCCTATTTATATACATCTACTTGCTATATGTCGGCTTAGTCTGCTAATAACTATTAGTGATTTAATGTATTCTTAGTAAATTTAAAGTGACGGTTGAGTCGGCCTATTTATATACATCTACTTGCTATATGTCGGCTTAGTCTGCTAATAACTATTAGTGATTTAATGTATTCTTAGTAAATTTAAAGTGACGGTTGAGTCGGCCTATTTATATACATCTACTTGCTATATGTCGGCTTAGTCTGCTAATAACTATTAGTGATTTAATGTATTCTTAGTAAATTTAAAGTGACGGTTGAGTCGGCCTATTTATATACATCTACTTGCTATATGTCGGCTTAGTCTGCTAATAACTATTAGTGATTTAATGTATTCTTAGTAAATTTAAAGTGACGGTTGAGTCGGCCTATTTATATACATCTACTTGCTATATGTCGGCTTAGTCTGCTAATAACTATTAGTGATTTAATGTATTCTTAGTAAATTTAAAGTGACGGTTGAGTCGGCCTATTTATATACATCTACTTGCTATATGTCGGCTTAGTCTGCTAATAACTATTAGTGATTTAATGTATTCTTAGTAAATTTAAAGTGACGGTTGAGTCGGCCTATTTATATACATCTACTTGCTATATGTCGGCTTAGTCTGCTAATAACTATTAGTGATTTAATGTATTCTTAGTAAATTTAAAGTGACGGTTGAGTCGGCCTATTTATATACATCTACTTGCTATATGTCGGCTTAGTCTGCTAATAACTATTAGTGATTTAATGTATTCTTAGTAAATTTAAAGTGACGGTTGAGTCGGCCTATTTATATACATCTACTTGCTATATGTCGGCTTAGTCTGCTAATAACTATTAGTGATTTAATGTATTCTTAGTAAATTTAAAGTGACGGTTGAGTCGGCCTATTTATATACATCTACTTGCTATATGTCGGCTTAGTCTGCTAATAACTATTAGTGATTTAATGTATTCTTAGTAAATTTAAAGTGACGGTTGAGTCGGCCTATTTATATACATCTACTTGCTATATGTCGGCTTAGTCTGCTAATAACTATTAGTGATTTAATGTATTCTTAGTAAATTTAAAGTGACGGTTGAGTCGGCCTATTTATATACATCTACTTGCTATATGTCGGCTTAGTCTGCTAATAACTATTAGTGATTTAATGTATTCTTAGTAAATTTAAAGTGACGGTTGAGTCGGCCTATTTATATACATCTACTTGCTATATGTCGGCTTAGTCTGCTAATAACTATTAGTGATTTAATGTATTCTTAGTAAATTTAAAGTGACGGTTGAGTCGGCCTATTTATATACATCTACTTGCTATATGTCGGCTTAGTCTGCTAATAACTATTAGTGATTTAATGTATTCTTAGTAAATTTAAAATAAACGTTGACTTTTTACTCGATTTTGTCCGAAACTAGCCGACAGACATCCCTTGCTTCGCTACTGGGTGATTTTATACGCTTGCTTAACCTTCCCTACGTAGTAGTTCTCTCTTAACCATCACATCGATATATATCGATGTGATGGACACACAAAGGACGCCAGCCTCGTCCACTCCTCTTCCATCAAGTGTCGTGTGCACAAGTTCTTTTTCACCGCGGGTGGTCGACTGACCTCGAACCCGAGTAATCGGTGAAACTGTTTTTTATCAAACATGTTTTAATTATTATTTAAATTAAACTATCTAAATAGTTATACGGTGTCTAAGTCGGAACCGTCATTGCATCTTTTAATGTGAACTTCAAGACCACGAGGAGCTTCATCATCAGATGAAGAAAAAATTAAGATAAGTTTTAGTTAATTAACTTAGTCTTAATAATCTTTTAAAGAAATCAGTATCAATTAAATAAATTGACTTTTTTGTTCTAATAAAATGCCTAGATAAATTAAAATCAGTAAGACAAGTGTAGAGTTTTATTCGTTGTAATTTACAGCCTCACCGAATTACCCATAAAAAATATAACGATCCTGAGATTCTAAAAAAATTTAATTTGAGTAATAATATACCAAATTAAGAAAAAAACTTACTCTAATGTAACTCATCATATAAACGGAGAGGTTACAGTTTTTTTTTTGTTTTACTGAAAAAGCTAATTTATTAATTACATTTTTAATTTATCTAGGCATTTTATTAGAACAAAAAAGTGAATTTATTTAATTGATACTGATTTCTTTAAAAGATTACTAAACTAAGTTAATTAACTAAAACTTATCTTAATTTTTTCTTCATCTGATGATGAAGCTCCTCGTGGTCTTGAAGTTCACATTAAAAGATGCAATGACGGTTCCGACTTAGACACCGTATAACTATTTAGATAGTTTAGTTTAAATAATAATTAAAACATGTTTGATAAAAAACATTTTCATCGATTACTCGGGTTCGAGGTCAGTCGACCACCCGCGGTGAAAAAGAACTTGTGCACACGACACTTGATGGAAGAGTAGTGGACGAGGCTGGCGTCCTTTGTGTGTCTGTTAGGGCTTTTTGGGTTCGAGACGAAACCTTCCGGTCTGTACCATGTGCTCTGGGTTTAGTCTGGTATGTGCTGCCACATGTTGCCCATTGTTGTAAACTAACAATGTCTTTTATTTAGCTTGGGCTTGACTGTCACTTTGTGACATGTCGACTCCCCTTGAAATGGACTCGTCTTGTGTCTCCACTACAATGTTTGGAATGTTGTTTGGTGTCTCGGATACTACCATTTGAATAATTTTGCTTACTTAATTCCTTATATTTTTTGGTTATTAATTTGCTATAATTACCGAATATTATTTGAATGTTCGGTATTTGTTCTAATCAAATGCAACCATTTCCTCATTAAAATAATTTGCATTTTATTAAATTTAATTAATTTTATCGTCAATTAGGTGGACCTGTTACAATATATATAAAAGCTCACCTGCAGTCGTTCTCCTAGAAAACAAAGTTTTACATTCTAAAAACCCCTAAAAGTCTTCTTTAGGGAGATGCAAAGTAGTGCAATCATGTCAGAGTTAGTAGAAATTACCTGAACTATTTCAGAATGAAAAGAAAATTTGCATTTTTTTGGCAAATTTTATGGCATGTTTATGTTTTTTGTATCAGATTTTTGAAATAAAATATTAAATTAATTCCAATGTCACACTTACGGAAAAAAGGAGACGTCGCGGGGTCTTTCCACCCCTTAGGAATGTAATTTCGGGAAATCCGTTCTTAGAGGGTCTCTATGACATAAAAGCTAACTTCCCTCCAAGTTTCAACAACATATGTTCTGTGGTTCCTGAGATTCGCGATGAGTGATTACATCGTTTTTGGATTTTATTTATTAGGAGTCTGCGGAGGCTGGCGGCCATGTTGGTTTTAATCCCATAAGAACAATGTCATTTTCGAACTGGAAATACGGTCACGCGTATCCAGTTATTTTTAAACTGATTTTTCCCAAACAAATTGCATTTGTTCAAGAATGAAATTGCGCGTTGGAATTGCTTTGCAAATTCCTACTTAGTTTTATAGAAAAATGCAACAAATATTTACTTTAAAGTCTTTATTTTCACCCATTTTTCAAAACTAGACGTATGTATTCAAATTATCAAAAGCAAATCCAATGCGCAATATGAAATATGATATCGTTTAAAGAGTGACTCCTCCTCATACACAACTTTTGGTCAATAAATAACGAAAAAATACGGATTTGCAAATAACATGGGATTAAAACAAACATTATCGCTAGACTCCTAAGATAAAGTAACTTAGTACAGTTGTTTTCATACACAAACAATCGTCTGGACAGCATTAATAAACTTATAGGATATTATTAGGGTGCAATATGCATATGAATCAGCTGGCCACAATAGCACCAGAGTAAAAAACACAGAGTAGAAACACTCCGTTATAAATTAGCGACAAGCACAATATTAGCGCTCATAGCGAGGGCAATAGAAAAACACGTATTTCTGCAATATTTACATACTTAGCTGATATTAGTAAATGTTAAAACAATCTATGATGGCATTTTTACTACTGCTATTATTCCACTTCTGCATTCCAGACACAATACAACACAATGTTATTGGGGTGTTGTATGATGCTGCTATTAGGAGCGGTAGCGTCGGGCTAGATCCACAGCGCAGCAATGGAAGTGTCACTACTGCGTGTTTTATACTGTGGTAGCACTTTATGAGCACTGAACTAATTTTCAATTGTGAAATGATTGTAGATCGGGAAATGCTTTTAATTCCCAGTTCCCGTTTACAATTTCAAGAAGTAAATACAGTATATAAAAACACCAATGTACTGACTACTAACAAGAGTCCTGTAACCGCATTAGATATACAAATAGTTGTAATGATATACCGGTGTGGTCCATTTATGAAACATCCAGTTAAGGCAAGTGTTTATTCCTTAAATAAATTGAGGTGCCAGATATTTAAAAGAAAAACAACAAAATAGAACATTAGTAACCATACAGGATGATAACGTCACCGAAGTAATTACTGCTAGCTGATGAAGTTCTGAACGCTTCAATCGATATGATACAGACGTCGTGAAGACTGGCTCACATTAGGTCCTCCACCCCAACCCTCCTTCACGACCTACCTTCTCACCTATCTCACAAACCTACCTTCTCACCTATCTCACGACCTACCTTCTCACCTATCAGTAACTTACACTAGTTACCTGACAGGATGATAACGTCACCGAAGTAATTACTGCTAGCTAATGAAGTTCTGAACGCTTCAATCGATATGATACAGACGCCGTGAAGACTGACCCACATTAGGTCCTCCACCCCAACCCTCCTTCACGACCTACCTTCTCACCTATCAGTAACTTACACTAGTTACCTTACAGGATGATAACGTCACCGAAGTAATTACTGCTAGCTGATGAAGTTCTGAACGCTTCAATCGATATGATACAGACGTCGTGAAGACTGACCCACATTAGGTCCTCCACCCCAACCCTCCTTCACGACCTACCTTCTCACCTATCAGTAACTTACACTAGTTACCTTACAGGATGATAACGTCACCGAAGTAATTACTGCGAGCTGATGAAGTTCTGAACGCTTCAATCGATGTGATACAGACGCCGTGAAGACTGACCCACATTAGGTCCTCCACCCCAACCCTCCTTGACGACCTACCTTCTCACCTATCAGTAACTTACACTAGTTACCTTACAGGATGATAACGTCACCAAAGTAATTACTGCGAGCTGATGAAGTTCTGAACGCTTCAATCGATATGATACAGACGCCGTGAAGACTGACCCACATTAGGTCCTCCACCCCAACCCTCCTTCACGACCTACCTTCTCACCTATCAGTAACTTACACTAGTTACCTGACAGGATGATAACGTCACCGAAGTAATTACTGCGAGCTGATGAAGTTCTGAACGCTTCAATCGATATGATACAGACGCCGTGAAGACTGACCCACATTAGGTCCTCCACCCCAACCCTCCTTCACGACCTACCTTTTCACCTATCAGTAACTTACACTAGTTACCTGACAGGATGATAACGTCACCGAAGTAATTACTGCGAGCTGATGAAGTTCTGAACGCTTCAATCGATATGATACAGACGTCGTGAAGACTGGCTCACATTAGGTCCTCCACCCCAACCCTCCTTCACGAACCTACCTTCTCACCTATCTCACGAACCTACCTTCTCACCTATCTCACGACCTACCTTCTCACCTATCAGTAACTTACACTAGTTACCTGACAGGATGATAACGTCACCGAAGTAATTACTGCTAGCTAATGAAGTTCTGAACGCTTCAATCGATATGATACAGACGCCGTGAAGACTGACCCACATTAGGTCCTCCACCCCAACCCTCCTTCACGACCTACCTTCTCACCTATCAGTAACTTACACTAGTTACCTTACAGGATGATAACGTCACCGAAGTAATTACTGCTAGCTGATGAAGTTCTGAACGCTTCAATCAATATGATACAGACGTCGTGAAGACTGACCCACATTAGGTCCTCCACCCCAACCCTCCTTGACGACCTACCTTCTCACCTATCAGTAACTTACACTAGTTACCTTACAGGATGATAACGTCACCGAAGTAATTACTGCTAGCTGATGAAGTTCTGAACGCTTCAATCAATATGATACAGACGTCGTGAAGACTGACCCACATTAGGTCCTCCACCACAACCCTCCTTGACGACCTACCTTCTCACCTATCAGTAACTTACACTAGTTACCTTACAGGATGATAACGTCACCAAAGTAATTACTGCGAGCTGATGAAGTTCTGAACGCTTCAATCGATATGATACAGACGCCGTGAAGACTGACCCACATTAGGTCCTCCACCCCAACCCTCCTTCACGACCTACCTTCTCACCTATCAGTAACTTACACTAGTTACCTGACAGGATGATAACGTCACCGAAGTAATTACTGCGAGCTGATGAAGTTCTGAACGCTTCAATCGATATGAAACAGACGCCGTGAAGACTGACCCACATTAGGTCCTCCACCCCAACCCTCCTTCACGACCTACCTTCTCACCTATCAGTAACTTACACTAGTTACCTTACAGGATGATAACGTCACCGAAGTAATTACTGCGAGCTGATGAAGTTCTGAACGCTTCAATCGATATGATACAGACGCCGTGAAGACTGACCCACATTAGGTCCTCCACCCCAACCCTCCTTCACGACCTACCTTCTCACCTATCAGTAACTTACACTAGTTACCTTACAGGATGATAACGTCACCGAAGTAATTACTGAGAGCTGATGAAGTTCTGAACGCTTCAACCGATATGATACAGACGCTGTGAAGACTGGCCCACATTAGGTCCTCCACCCCAACCCTCCTTCTTCATGACCTACTTACCAACCTATCAGTAACCTACACCAGTTTCCTTACATGATGATAACGTCACCGAAGTAATCACTAAGTTAAGCAGATGAAGTTCTGAAGGCTTCATTCGATTTGATACAGACATGTTACAGGTGTAAATTTATGAACGTATTTACAACTTCTATCAATTGCATAACTATGAGACAATGTAGCATTTCATACCAATGATGGACAATAATACACTCAGTTTCCAACCTTATCAAGGGGAGAAGAATGCAATTTGCAAAGAACAAACAAACAACTTCACCAACTGTAAAACGCCCAGCTATCTTTGTTTTTCACCGAATATGATAAACCCAAATAAAAAACCAAACTGTGATCGTGTCCTCAACTTGTTTCCTTCTTCTAAAATTGTTCACTCAATAAATAAATAAACATTTTATTGCGGGACAGTATTACATTGCATACAATCGTCAGTATGAAGCTAAATGTACCTAACATTTTCCATTCACTCTATGACAACTGGTTCCCTTCCAAACATAAAGAAAATTTACATTCATTCCAATCCCATTCATGGAATTCCACTCTGGCCTCATCGTCTGTCAGTACATCAGTCGGTGTCATAAACTCGTCAATACTGTAAAATGCGTGCGCAATCAATGCTGTTTCTGGACGAGTTTTAAATGCCTTAGGCATTGGAACACTTTTAATATAATCTGGTAATCCGTTGTATAGATAAACTACTGCTTGCGAGGGCAAACGCTCGTGTACTACCGTCTGTGGCTCCCAGTTCGGTAGTTCTCCCTGCCTCTAGTTTCTGATAAGAGTGTATGTCGCTACAATCTAATTAGTCAACGGAAGCTCATTGTTGTAATTAGAAATGTTAATTAGACAAGAGCTCGGCCGCAGTGTTAATTAAAGAAGGAGCTGAACGGTCCCTCGCCTCTCAATTAATATTCTGCACAAGCATCGGCCGAGGTGTCACTTGACTGTTGCAGAAGGGCCCTCTGTAATTACACAAACCACGGACACCATTCGGATAGGTGAAAAGTACACTGATTTAAATAACCTACTGACAGCCTCAACTATGAATACTGATTGAGTCTGCTACATCTGACACCATACTGCATTTTTGGGAAGACGGAGTTTTGAGTACCCTCGAAATGTCCAGTTAATATAAGGATTTTTGTTAGATCACCTGCGTACAAACACACATGCTGTAAATGCCAACTAACCACCTACCACCGCTCCCTTGGCAAGGAGGATGAGGAAAAACAGAAGAAAATGAAAGTCATTCAAACACACGACATATCGAATAGAGCAAACAGCAAACCACCTGAACTTGCAGACATTAGCAAAAATATTTTTAAATAGATAATTCATTTGTAGGTGACAGGAGCAAAATGAATATTTAAAAAAGGGCACAACATCAAACAAGAACCAAGAACAAGGGACGCGTTATATTAAAAATCTGCAGTCATATAATTTTGGTGCTTGTAGTACAGTTGAAACTGCACCAATAACATTTGTACTTTTGGTACTGCAGCCACATGTACGGATGGCAACGATATATCGATAGATTGGTCAAAATGTTTCGATATATCAATATATTAGTACGATATATCGATATTTTTCTTTCGATATAAACGATAGATCGATATTTGGTTTGCGATATATCGATAGTTCGATCTGTTGAAAATATTTGCCATCCGTAACTGCAACAGTAGTGAGCGTACCTGTACTTCCTTGCTGAGGTGTCCGTCGATTGGGCGAGACATTACGACACTGACAGTACTTGCAGTAAATTCATGTATAACATGTAAATCAGGCACATGCTTACAGACACGGTCTACTGTGAGTTGGACGTCTTGAACAGTATAATTAATTAAGCCGTTCGTCTTATCAGCAGAGGCGGACCCTCCTCTTACGTAACGAATGAGTCATTTACAAGTAATGGAGTGGAAAGATAACACACGCGTTATCACATTGACTTGCTCCATTCTGTACGGTTTCACACGAGGTATTATAATTTGAAATTGTTTGAAAGCTAGAGGCGTTATAACCAAGACATTGATATATCTTGCAAAGACTCCTGATGACAGGATAACACATGTGGTGACAGTCTAAACTGAGTTATTTACAGTTCCACGATGACAATCTTCCGTGGCACAACGGTTGCCGAAGAGTTCCACAGTTTCTAATAATTATTCTTTATACAGCTATGTAACTGGAAGACAGAGCGTCCATACATGTTATGAAAACGAATACGTACAAAGAGGAGAACGTAAATATTTTTTTACAACCAAACAACTATGAAAGTTCCTAAAAGTGCTCAAAAAAGGGATTATTATATGGCCCTTTAAAACAGTTTTTATCAGAATATACATTTTGTGGTTTTCTTACTTTTATAAACGTTGGGTATACTAATATGGTAGAATACATTTAACGGCAGAGAAGGGTAGCACGAGGAAAGTGGTTTCTCAACAAATATTCACCTTGCAGTAGCACCTTGGTGCGCAGAAACTGGAACTAAGCTCCATTATCTGGTTAACGAAATAATATACACAACAACCTGACACTCGTTTAAAAAAATAATTTGATTAATTGGCTTAAAATGTAAATATATGCAAAGTTAGATGCTATTTAGAAGAATTATAGTTCAAGCATTCAACACTGTGTTGTCCGGTGATATGACCAAACGGGTGACACCAGAGCCTAGAACCGTAACACTGTGTTGACCGGTGATATGACCGGACGGCTGACGCCAGAGCCTAGAACCGTCAACACTGTGTTGTCCGGTGATATCACCGGACGGGTGACGCCAGAGCCTAGAACCGTCAACACTGTGTTGTCCGGTGATATGACCGGACGGGTGACGCCAGAGCCTAGAACCGTCAACACTGTGTTGTCCGGTGATATGACCGGACGGGTGACGTGAGAGCCAGGGACTGTCCATACTGAATCACGATTTGACAGTAAGCATGACGTGAGAGCCAGGGACCATCCACGCTACACCACGGTTTGACCGCACGGGTGACGTGAGGGCAAGGGACCCACGCTATATCACGGTTTGACCGCATGCATGACGTGAGAGCCAGGGACCGTTCACGCTACATCACGGTTTGGCCGTACGGATGACGTGAGAGCAAGGGACCGTCCACGCTACATCACGGTGTGACAGTTCGGGTGACGTGAGAGCCAGGGGCGTTCACACTGAATCACGGTTTGACAATACGGATGACGCGAGAGCCAGGGACCGAGAAAATTGATTTACGGGATGATCGTACGAGTACCGCGAGAGCCAGGGACCGTCATAACTGAATCACTGGTTGACCGTACGGGTGACGTGAGAGCCACGGACAGTCAACAATGAATCACAGTCTGCCGGCGGGTGACGCGAGAGCCAGGGACCGTCAACAATGAATCACAGTTTGCCGGCGGGTGAAGCGAGAGCCAGGGACCGTCAACACTCAATCACGGTTTGACCGTACAGGTGGTGCGAGACCCAGGGACCGTCATAACTGAATCACGGGTTGACCGTACGGATGACGTGAGAGCAAGGGACCGTCAACACTGATTCACGGTTTGACAGTTCGAGTACCGCGAGAGCCAGGGACCGTCAACAATGAATCACAGTCTGCCGGCGGGTGACGGGAGAGCCAAGGACCATCAACAATGAATCACAGTTTGCCGGCGGGTGAAGCGAGAGCCAGGGACCGTCAACAATGAATCACAGTCTGCCGGCGGGTGACGCGAGAGCCAGGGACCGTCAACAATGAATCACAGTTTGCCGGCGGGTGAAGCGAGAGCCAGGGACCGTCAACACTCAATCACGGTTTGACCGTACAGGTGGTGCGAGACCCAGGGACCGTCATAACTGAATCACGGGTTGACCGTACGGATGACGTGAGAGCAAGGGACCGTCAGCACTGATTCACGGTTTGACCGTACAGGTGGTGCGAGACCCAGGGACCGTCATAACTGAATCACGGGTTGACCGTACGGATGACGCGAGAGCCAGGGACCGTCAACACTGATTCACGGTTTGACCGTACAGGTGGTGCGAGAGCCAGGGACCGTCATAACTGAATCACGGGTTGACCGTACAGGTGGTGCGAGACCCAGGGACCGTCATAACTGAATCACGGGTTGACCGTACGGATGACGTGAGAGCAAGGGACCGTCAACACTGATTCACGGTTTGACGGTACGGGTGACGCTTAGAGACCGTCAACAGTGATTCAAGGGTTGACCGTACGTATGACTTGAGCCAGGAACCGTCAACACTGATTCACGGTTTGACGGTACGGGTGACGCTTAGAGACCGTCAACAGTGATTCAAGGGTTGACCGTACGTATGACTTGAGCCAGGAACCGTCAACACTGATTCACGGGTTGATGATAGGGTGAGCGAGAGCTTGAGACCGTCAACACTGGATCACGGTTTGACCGTACGTATTGACACCGTGTCACGTTTTTACCGGAAGGGTGACACCAGAGCCAGTGACCGCCTCTGAACCCGGATACCGGCGTGGGCGAATCGAACCCGAACCAGTTTCTTGCCGAAGCAATGCACTGATGCACCAAGGCCACATTCGTGCCATTGGCGTCGGCGATGCTCTAAAATTAGTTTCACTGTGGATTGTCCGGCGCCCAGATCGTGAGACTGCCTCTACAATGCGCAGGTTGTCTACACTTTCCAATCTGGTGGCTCTGAACGTTTTATTCTTGGTATTGGTTTGTCACCATTGAACAAACTTTCGGTTCGGGGGAGAACGGAGTAGTCGGCCATTTAGATTCTAGCCCCATTAGTTTGAGTGAATATATTTTTAGAGATAAAATCCGGGAGGTATTTAACTTATATGTGAGAGGGATACAAAGGGAGGGGGGGTGGTGGCTGGAGCGATCACAAATGTCGGTGCCTTTGCCTTGTTTCCAGCCAGCACGAATATTCTGAATAAAACCAATGCCAAATGTTCTCAATTCAAGCAAAACATATTGTATTGGATTGTATTGTATTGGAAGTTACTTAAAGCTTTCGTTAATTGGCCGTTGTTTTTTTAAGGATTAAAATTTTAATACATTATCGAATAAAACGTTATTTTTTTCTTCAATTAGTTGGTAATATTTAGTACGTTTACAACGATTAACAATAACTACTACATTGCAACAATGAGGTCATTGTCCGACAGTAAATGACTAAGTAGTTCTGGCGTACTCTGATAGATCGCAGCACTGGACGGAACATTCAACAGGTAACATTTGAAGCATACTGAAATAAACGAAAACTTAGAAAAGTAACCTTTTTATGTTTATACAATGAAAGAAGACCTTACACTTAATTTTATTTGATCGTCTTAATCTCGAGTGTAAAAATCATTAAAACCAAAAGCTTTCGAGTTTCTCAAATAAAATAAAATATAAATTTCCAGTGTTTGTTCTAGTCCGATTCTAACAATTTAAATTTTTATCAAATTCTTGAATTGGTTACCAAATTGGTGATATGGTTATGTATTTCATTTTAGTTTCATTATTTGCAATTTCAACAATTTTTCTTTCATTTATTATTTTTAAATGTTAACTATTTTACGTACGTAGGCCTACATAAAAACAATAAAATTAATAATCAAAATATCTAATAAATAATAATTCTCCATTACAATTCCTTCAAAATGACACATCAAACATAGTTTTATCGTAAATAAATACATTTAACATCTGCGTTAATCAAGGACACACTAACCGAAACTGTAAGGAAATGTTCAGTTTGTTCTTGTAATGGCGTAAGTGATAAGAATGGTTACGACGATCGTCAAGATGTGGGCGACTGAGGATTTCGAATGAATGTGACGAGTGTAGAAGAGCGAATGTAGTCAATGTTACCAAATAAGGCCGACTATTCCTTAGAAAGTGTCATTAATTAATAGCCCAATGACAAATGAACAGCCGGTGGTTATCAGCGGATTCCTATCAAAATTTGTTATGACTCTGTCTGGGATGGAACTGAGGACATTAAGCTTATGAAGCTGGGATTGTTCGCCCATTACGCTACAGACAGTTGTAAATAATAAGTAGTGTTAAACCAATGACTACAAATACACTAAGACGAAAAGTTCTTATGGGAATTTTTCAGACAAGCGGGAGGGAAGCTTACGCAAACAGCCGCTACGAGCGCTGCTCCGAAAGACAGGGAGCAGGCGGGCGAGCGCTCGTGCCTCCTAGTGGCCGTTTGCGTAAAGTCGAGTTTCTACCTGGATGACTGGTCTGAAATTTTAACATGGCTACTTTTCGTCTTAGAGTATTTGTAGTCATTGGTTAAACTAAATCTAAGCTCTACACCTAGCACAATATTTTCTTTTTCCTAACTAAAAAATAGTTCCAAAGAATTGGCACAAACTTTCCTCCATATTAAACACTAAAAAATCCAAACTTAAAAATTACCAGTTCGATTCCCAATTATGTTTGTTTGTCATAACTAAAAAATTAGTCAAGTTAGACATATGCGGATTTTACTAAAATATGTAAAATTGTAATTCACATCTTTCCTGAAAATTTAATCAAACATTTTAAAGCCGTTTTTGAGAAAATTCCATTTTTGTATGTTTTTTTGTCCATACAAATTAAAAAAAAATAGAATTTCAAAAAAGTGAAAAATAGTCTAGAGATACTGGCTAAACACACATACATACCAAATTTCATAAAAATTGATCCATCCGTTTTGCCTCCAGCGAACTGCACATACACAAAGACAGACATGGATTTTTAGACCAACTTGTTAAAAAAACTTTTGTTTTTGACGATCACAATACTTTCTCTATACTAACGCATATGGGAGAAAGTAAAAAAATGCAACAGCTTGATAACCATGTTATCAGAAGAAATGTCCAAACTAATGATTTACGCCTTAGGCAAACAAAATATTTTTTACTGGATGCTTTGATACGGTTCATTTGACAAACCCAATGAGAACCAACGAAGTCCATTAAAAGTATATCTTTGATTAGTTTTAACAAATTACAATTATTTCAATAAATATTTTTTAACTTTAGATTTAATAAGGAATAGCCTCTGACAGTTACTTCTAATGCCACTAATTTCGCCGTGGAAAGTTTTTCAATGCGTCTTTATGCATAAGTTTTTTTTTCTACGTAAGTTTATAGTTTTATATTAATGAACAGGCTAAATCATGTTATTGATTTTGACAAATCCTATTGGTAATTATACACTTTATAGACGCTTCTGAAAACATTATTTCTTGTTGAAAAACCGGTGAAATATGAGTTGAGGTTGATTTAAAACCACGGAAAACTCGTTGTACAGTATATATAAAAAAAACACGCTTTTTATCTCATAGTAAAAAAGCTTTTAAAAACTTTAAAGAAATCGTTATTTTTTATTCATTTTTTAAATGTTCGACGTTTTTTTAAGCTGAGCACAATTATAAAGTTGGTTTTGCAATAACAATTTCCACCCGAAAATATACTTTTCATTTAGTTGATTACACATAACCCAACTTATCGTAATCGTCTGTATAGTGAACAAAAATTCGTAATTTGCGTTAAAATCGAGATCCTGCCGGAATATGCAATATTTCACGGGAATCTCATGAAATAATTGAGAAATAGTATGTTTCACATTTATGTTGATCATAAAAACGACTTAAAATTTAAAATAAAATGATGAAAACATAAATAAAAATAATTGAATGACATACAACAATAAATGACATTTTCGATTATTTAAAATTGTAATTTTTTCTCCACAAAACGTATTTTTCGCTGAATAAAAAGTATTTTCCCAGAAAATATAATTCTGATCCTACCCACTGGTGATTAAAAAGTTAAGATCTGCGAAGTGTCAAGAAACTGCATAAATACCGGACTGCAATTAAATGCCCACGGTGTAATAATACCTATGTTAGAGAGAACAGCGCGTGTTCTTTATTGGTGAATATATTACACGTTGGAGCCGGGACGAGAGTAGGGGTAGTTCTGGTATCATGTTGGAATCCTCGCATACCGACGATCACTAAGCGGAACTGGAGCGGCGGCCATCTTGGATCTATCTCCATAAAAATCAATGTTAAACGGTTAAGCAGATTTTAAATGTATTTATTTCGGATAAAACTATCTTTGACGTGTCATTTTTTAAGAATTGTAATAGAGAATATTTTTAGATTAGATTTTTCATTTATTGTTTTTGATACACGTACTACTGTTTCGATTAAAAAATAGTTAAAATAAAAAAATAATAAAACGAGAAACCCCCCAATAAGCAACCAAAATTATACATTTATTTCACATAATTTGTGAGCATTTAGGGCCTATATTGTTAAAACTGGCAGAGAACAAACAGAGAAGCTAACCTGAGACACCCTTATGTATTTGCTTGATTTGATGTAGTCGGATTTTTTGTTCAAATATTATTTCCATTTGAGATTTAAGATGGAACAAAAATTTAATTAAACTGATTTTAGCACTTAATGTTATATATAGATTAAACCCAATCCGTCTTTTGTGTTTCTTCTCAAAATTTCATATAAATAGATTGAAACCCGCCTTCTCAGGTACACTTTATACAACTACAGTAGCCTAGATCATTTCCGCTGTTTTGAACTTAGGTTTTTGTTTGAACAAGTTTTTTCGTCATCTTTCTTTTTATTTTCCATTTGTTGGCTGCTACACACGATATATCTTGATATATAATATTTGGAGATGATATCTGGATGCTTCAAGTGTTTAGGGGACAAACACAACGTTTCGACAGGTATAACAAACGTCTTCAGGTGTACCAACTTAACCTACACTACATCTAAAACTACATTCATATTGCGCATTGGGTTTGCTTTTGGTTTTTTGAATACATACGTCTAATTTTGAAAAATAGGTGAACATAAAAACTTCAAAGTAAATATTTTTATATTGCTTTATAACAAACTAATTAGGAATTCGCAAAACAATTCCAACGATCAATTTCATTCTTGATCAAATGCAATTTGTTTGGAAAAAATCCGTTTAAAAATAACAGTTGTTTGGACACACGTGATCGTATGTCCGGTTCGAAAATAACATTGTTCTTGTGGGATTAAAACCATCATGGCCGAAAGCCTCCAATCTAGTCAGATACAACACGGTCAAACCTAGTGGACGAGTTTTTTTTATGTAAAATCATCAAGAATGAAAATTAAAGGTGCACATATTTCACCGTGAAAAATTATTAAAATACCGTACTCAATTTTCTACAAATACCAATTTACGATCCACTAGAATGGTCTTCGCCTATCAAATGATACTTCAAGTACTGTGATACGATCATCATGAACGACTGAATCCTGGAAATAGAAACTTGGAGGATAAAAACAAAATTTCCAGGATAAATAAGATGTTTTGGCATTTTTCGTGATCCCCACACGGCCTCCTTAAAAATCCTTTACTCCTTACAACAGGAGTGACCGCGGGAAAGCAGCTGGCAGACAGGATACGAGAGGCTTCCTGCACCCACCCGCGAATTGCACAACATGCGGTCGAGCGCAGGTGGTCCCGCACTTTCACACGTCGGAGACCAGTCTGGGCCGTGACCTAGGACCGACTGACCACGACAAAACACGAGCGTGACACGGCGGCTAGGAATGACGAATACTTTCAACAAATCGATATACCGAATTATCGATATATCGCAAACCAAATACGGAAAGAAAAATATCGATATATCGGGTAACTGATATATCGAATTGTAAATGATTCATCTGTTAAACATTATTATGCACTAACTCTTATGTCATGACCAAAAATACACTCAAGTTTTGCTGTCACTATTTAGAGTAGCCGACTGAATGTAAATATTAAATAAATACATTATTTACACGAAACAAGTTTTGGTCTGTGGAGTTGAATGAAAAAACTCTAAATAAGAATAATTATACCTTTAATTATTACGTTAATTATAAAAGAATAATGTAGAGTCAGTGTTGCCAACTCACACACAACTTCATTTACCCGTTCCATCCTTGTAGTCTACAATAAACTTCATTTTAGAGCGTTAACCTCACGTAAAAAAAAAAACAAAATAAATTTGAATTATTATTTCAATGCATGATTTGTACGCATAAGAGGCAATTTAAATGCGTTTGTTTCGAATCCTGATGATTTTGAAGAAAGAGAATAAACTCAATATTAAGTGATGACATATTGGACCAAAATATAGATATGACCGATACTATCGAAAGAAAATATCGATACTAATATATCAAAACATATTTATCGATATTTCCGATATATCATTGCCATCCGTACATGTGGCAGGTGTGAGTATTCTTCCTTAGTGAATCTAAGTGAAAACATTAAACTGTACACCAAATCTTGACAAGTAACATTGATAAAATAGCAAACACTGTATACTCTGTTCGGCGAGAGTTGAAGTGAGGCTCCGCCTTGACTGTCGCTGTCACAAGGGCGCCGGCCAATAAAGAGGGTGCCCACGAGAACCCTTTATTTACAACAAGACTGATTCATTGGCATCTCCAGTTGGCAGTCAGTCAGTCAGGCTCAGGCAGATAGGAAAGTTAATCACTACAGCAACATGTAAACGCCTGTGAATCGGCCTAGCGCTAGCTACTTCACACAATCAACTCTTACTGAATGGAACATAGAAGAAAAGTATAACCAGTAAAATATAAAAAATAACATTTTCCTGGTTCGCTCCATCCCATTAAAATCCAATATAACATGCGTTGTATCTATGATCATTACAAACATCATCATTCATTATCTATGATGTTTGTAATGGCAAGAATCCACTATAACATGCGTTGTATCTATGATCATTACAAACATCATCATTCATTATCTATGATGTTTGTAATGGCAAGAATCCACTATAACATGCGTTGTATCTATGATCATTACAAACATCATCATTCATTATCTATGATGTTTGTAATGGCAAGAATCCACTATAACATGCGTTGTATCTATGATCATTACAAACATCATCATTCATTATCTATGATGTTTGTAATGGCAAAAATCCACTATAACATGCGTTGTATCTATGATCATTACAAACATCATCATTCATTATCTATGATGTTTGTAATGGCAAAAATCCAATATAACATGCGTTGTATCTATGATCATTACAAACATCATCATTCATTATCTATGATGTTTGTAATGGCAAAAATCCAATATAACATGCGTTGTATCTATGATCATTACAAACATCATCATTCATTATCTATGATGTTTGTAATGGCAAAAATCCACTATAACATGCGTTGTATCTATGATCATTACAAACATCATCATTCATTATCTATGATGTTTGTAATGGCAAAAATCCAATATAACATGCGTTGTATCTATGATCATTACAAACATCATCATTCATTATCTATGATGTTTGTAATGGCAAAAATCCAATATAACATGCGTTGTATCTATGATCATTACAAACATCATCATTCATTATCTATGATGTTTGTAATGGCAAAAATCCAATATAACATGCGTTGTATCTATGATCATTACAAACATAATCATTCATTATCTATGATGTTTGTAATGGCAAAAATCCACTATAACATGCGTTGTATCTATGATCATTACAAACATCATCATTCATTATCTATGATGTTTGTAATGGCAAAAATCCACTATAACATGCGTTGTATCTATGATCATTACAAACACCATCATTCATTATCTATGATGTTTGTAATGGCAAAAATCCAATATAACATGCGTTGTATCTATGATCATTACAAACATCATCATTCATTATCTATGATGTTTGTAATGGCAAAAATCCAATATAACATGCGTTGTATCTATGATCATTACAAACATCATCATTCATTATCTATGATGTTTGTAATGGCAAAAATCCACTATAACATGCGTTGTATCTATGATCATTACAAACATCATCATTCATTATCTATGATGTTTGTAATGGCAAAAATCCACTATAACATGCGTTGTATCTATGATCATTACAAACATCATCATTCATTATCTATGATGTTTGTAATGGCAAAACTTGGAAACTGTAAATGTAATAAAAACAGTAGATTTATTGAACATTAGATTTTCAAATACATTTAACTGAAAGAATGTTTTACTAAAATATCGCAGTTCAAACTAACATGGGGGGGGGGGGGGCGATTGGGTGTTTTGACATTCTAGTGACCTCATCCGGATTGATAACCGCAAGAATCTATTCCCCATAAGATCAATGTTAAATTGTCTGGAAACAAGCAAACACATAGCTCTAATGGCAGTCAATAAAAGACTTTGTTCATTAGCGGATTTCAACGATTTAATTTTTGACAATATCTTAAATATATGCTTAACGTTGATTGATTTTAATTTTGTCCAATTTTGTGGTTTTCATAAGAAAATGTTTTTGAAACTAGAACAATTTTACAATTTTTACAAATCCTTGAATAAATAGTTACAGTTAATTATTTTTCCGAATCAGTTTCTCCAAACGATATCTGACAAACTGGAACAAAATGACAAAATAGAAAACATAATTTTACCGGAAAAATACGTAAAATGTCAGGTTATTTCTTTAACGTCTTGGAGGATAGATCCAAGATGGCCGACCACTCCAGTCACACTAAAATTAAATTTTACATCAATTTTCAAATAAAGAAATTTATCCCGACATAGATGTCAAAAGTTTAAAACAAAAAAGAAAAAATTAAGTACAATTTAAAAACAATTCAATCTTATAGATAAGGTTAGCCATTGATAGTAAGAAAAAGTGAAGATGATGCATTGATTTCTCAATGTTAAGAATAAAATAACCGGTTTTCTTAGCAGAAAAACAACAGCAGCAAATTGAACAAATATTACGGAAATCGCGCACATATAGGCCTAAAAAGTTACTTGATGGTAAATCTTCCAATTCCGCTACAAAGCGGTTATTCTGCCAAAAATAAAAACCTATTGTTCCAAACAAAAATGTTGACCTGCTGCATAACGATAGGATAGCATAGTACGTCAGCAAATTGTACTTTCGTACGGTTATTACTTGGCCCACCAGAGAGGTATGTGACCTGTAGGGGCGGGCCGAAGTCCACTCAGCACGCCAGTCGACGACCCTGTGCGTCAGCACGTCACTGGGCGCTGAGTCAGCTACCGGCACGTGTGCTGAGTCGCAACGCAACCGCCACCACACCCATTTGTGGAACTGTTCGATTTTAAGCCGGTAACGCGTGTTACCACTTCATAAGCGGTAAAATTGGTTTTGATTCAAACGAAAAGAATCAGCGTTTGAATTAAAACAAAACAGAATCAGCACTAATAAAAAGCCAGCTAGTTGTAGCTACAATGTAGGCTAAGTAACTGTTTGGCATAGCACTAGTCTAGAGGTTATTAGTTGCACTGAGCCTCGCTTGAATTTTCCACATTGGTAATTAAGAATATTAGCCTAATTCACATAGAAAAAGAAACAGAGGTCACTTTCTTATAGCCGCAGCGAGAGCCCCAATGGTAGTTATAGATTACAACTAATTTATATCTTTACAAATCTGTAGTAATAATTGTTACGTATATCGTTCAGCATTAGGGGGAATTTAGGGAGGGACTGACAAGGTACTGGTCCTGCCATCGCATGGCAAACTGGAGAACTAACTACTCGACACAAATTTAGCGCACAATTGTATCCGACCTCCGATTATTTGTCTGTGTCCAAGTTGTAACTAAAACCATTGATTTTACTATATAAAGAGATACTCCATCCAGATGGGAGAGTTGTGGCGAGGCCCCAAAACTGTTTTGAGGCCCCACGCTGCGCTGCGCATAGCCCTATTTCCTCTCTCTCTCGCACGCTCTTCCGTCTCTCTCTCACTTCCCTCCTCTTAACCCACTCTCCCATTCTCCAGACAGCCGCCCCGCCCTCTCCTTCCTCAGGTCCCACACACAAACAACGTCCTGCTTAGGTAATTGTTTACGATATTCCATATTGCCAACGTTTATCCGGGTTCTCTGTTTTTATATTTGCTTGCATCTCTTTCGAATAATAAAGAATACTGTGTTGATACTATTACAGTAAAACTCAGTGTGACATTCATATTGAATACAGAAATATTTATAACTGAATAAATTAAAACACCATATTATTGATTTATATGATTAACACACCGTGTATTTGTAAATAGACACACTTGAATAGACCGCTAACTTATCGGCAATGCTGGCGATAATTACTGCTGATTTAAGTAAACATTTTCATATTTTTAGCCCATCTGAAAAATCTTTATTTATTGCATTTTAACCTTCGATTAGGTGATTAAATCGACTGTTGTACTCAATCATTATTTTTTTCATATTCGGTAATTGATTAAAAAATAAATTGTTTTCAAATCCAATCAATGACTCCCATTTCAATTATGAAATTAATCTGCAAATATTCCAGGAATATATAATATAGTGAAATATAAAAAAATGTGACATTATTTATTTCTTTGACAAAATATATATTGAAATAGGCCTATGATATTTATGTAGAATAATACTGGGCAAAATATAAAACCCAGGTGAGATTCAAATTTCATGATAGGGTTAGAAAAAATCATAACAAACCACTAATTTACCCTCTATACAAGATAAAAATAGCTTTCATCTTATGGCCTGATTCAGACAATCTATGTATAGGCATTTAATTTAAAATACATTATTTTTCATTTTATTATAAACGTCTGTTTTACTATTACTGTCTGTAACATTAACATATTATTTGGTTCCAAGTAATTGCATGATTGTTTGTAAAATATTTCATTGTTTGGTGAATGGTCAGTTTTCATTTTTTTCGGAATCATGAAGAGTTGTGACTCTTATTACTTCTTGAGAAAAACAATCTCAATGTCAATTGAAATGGGTTAGGAAATATTATCGTGATAGAATATAACTAGACTACTGATTATTTAGATTCAATTTTCATTATTTTAATCAGGTTGAAATTACTGTAAATTTTGTTTATGTCCCCCTTTCAAAAATTCCGTTCTATAACACTGATTGAATCAGACCATTGTAAAAAGTATGTCTAAGGCGAATATAATTAAAGTTATCATATCTGTTTTTCATACACGTTTCTATTATTTTACTAGATTTGAAAGTATGGATAAACTGCAATTTATTTATATTTTAAATTTCTCTGGTAAAGACACTCTGGAATTACACTGGTAAAATTTCACAAGTAGCGTGACCAGCAATAACATAAGAAATGACTAATTTTAAGTAACTACAGAGTCTAAATAATAACAAAAAAAAATTGGGTGTGCGTCGGACCACACGGTGGAAGTTATACTTCTTTGGCCATTCTCATACACCCACTCACGCACACAAACAGACAGGATATATAAATGAAATATAAGACATTTTTCAATATTATTCAATATATTTATCTTCAATATATTATACGTGACTTCATTATTATATTATACACCTATATTATCATTATCAGTAATTTCTTCGATTAAATTTCTTCGATTAACAATCGATTAATCGATAGTTCTTAAAAATTTGTTCTTACTTTTCAGCGTGACGCGGTTTCTCGACCAACATCCCATCCCAAAGTGTCTAACGGGTGCAAAGAAGTATAACTTCAATAAACTAAAGCCGCACTCTGTGGCGTTTTTAATTATAACAGAACAATTTATTAAAAATACAACAATAATATTAAACAATGTAATATTGACAAGAAGCTTTAATTACTTGATATAAAATGAATAATGATTTCAATAATATAAAGGTTAATTCTAGTATTAAATGTGAACTATATGACAGATGATAAGTTAATGAATAATTAAACTGTTATAAATTATTTCTGATACTACTAATAACGCATCCTCAGTTGACTTTCCTTTGATAAAACCGAATTGACGTAGATTAAGAAAATTTAACTTAGATAAATTAATGGAGTCTTTTAATCATTGTTTTTTTTTCAAAAACCTTAGAGAATACAGATAACAAGCTGATTGGCCTTATGTTATCTAGTTTTAAAGAGTTATTGTCCTTCAAAATAGGTACCACTGAACTTATCTTCAGGCTCTCAGAAAAAATGCCTTTGATAAAACTACTGTTTATTGTGAACTAAAACTGGTGCAATCTCATCACTTATATTTTTCAGTAAATGTACATTAATTTGGTCAGAGCCAGTTAATTTTTAATTTTTTAAAAGCTTAACAATACTCTTAATTTCATCTAAATCTGTTGAAATTATAAAGAAAGAATATTGATAGTAAGTACGTAAAGGTGGAAGAGTATTGGAATGTACAACATCTGGACGGCTAGACTGGATTGCGATGAGGTGATTGTTTATCTTTTCAATGACGGAAGGCTCACGCATAACTTCGCCATTTGGCAATTCAATTAGCTCAATTATTTCTTTGAAAAACCACTTGTTAAGTTATTTATTACCTTCCACTGCTCAGATACATCACCTTTACAGTTTTCCAATGATGTTGAATAATAATTTTTTTTTTTGTAAAATTGATCACATTATTTAATTGATTAGTATATTTTGCAAAATAATTTAGAAAAACTTTCATATGGTCTTCTCGTAGAAATTTTATTTAATTTTTTACGTCTCTCAAATTTATTTTTTTTATTTATTTATTACTACCACCATTTTTCTTGCTACTTCTAAATATACAATTACTTAAAATATCAATAAACTTACAATACGCAGTATTTACATCATTTTAGTTAATGCATAATGTTTTAACTAAACATCTGTAACATACTGTTATTTACATTGACAGAATAACAAAAATATGTCCTCTAACATTTTTCATATTCACAAACCCCTAAGGCCTAAATAAAAGATCGTGATTCCTTTCCGTGCAAGACAAACCACAGAACGGAATAATATCCCACTTTGACTCTCTATCAAGGCCAATCGGCGACAGTAGACAGGTCGACAGGTGGAGGGGCGACAGTGACAAGTACCTCCGGACGCTCGTCTCATGAGAAAGGAGAGAGAAGGAATGGGAGAATGAGAGGGAGTGATTAGTTTCCTTTATTGCTCCCAGGTTGTGTAACCGAACAGTCGAAACGGAGGCAATTTCGACCTCTTTAACTTGATTGACGACAGGTTGCAGCACGGTCACTCCCATATTCCGTGCCTCAAAATTTAACATTGGATGGAACTATCTTCTATGTATAGAAAAATCAATGCTAAAACACAGCGACTACAGCTGAGAAGAACTAAACGTTTTGTTCCTCTGAGCTGTCAGTGACGACGCATCGATATATAACATAAATTATGTTTATGTTATATATCGACATGTTAAAGTTATGTTAAATATCGATGTGACGACCAGGATAAAATTTCTCATCAGCAAACAATTCACTTACCAAACAAAGAAGTAAGCACTGTCATCACTCATTTCCTAACATTATTTTATTGTTATAAATAAACTATAGAAAACAATTACTGTATTAAAATGTTATATCATGTAAAATGCAACATATTTTACACGACGGAAGAAACAATTACCAAAGAATTCATATTTTACACCGACACCCTCTGTAAAAATTAAAATATTTAACTACAGAAACTTACTTCCACTTTGATAATAACGTACTTAAAGAATAGGAACATTAAAATGTTTAACTCATTGTTCACTATATTTATCGTCCTATGAAAACTTGGGCTTAAAACAAAAAAATCTCAATTTCACTTATACAGGGTGGAAAAAAAATGTAGAAACACTTTAACAATTGTTCTATGCCTTCACTTGTAAAAGTGAAATCTTGTACATCATCATGGTTACAAAGAACACACTTTTTGACGCCATTAGCGACATTTCATCTTTTCAGGGGGCCGGCGCACGAACGAATCTCCCCATATTTTCTACGCTTTCACAACAACTTTATTTTTGTCCATTGGTAATTTAATTTTTTTGTGTTATTGTGTTCAATACAGAATAATTTTTAATCAGAATAATTTACTTAAAACCGTTAAACAGCGGAGAAATAATATTGTTCAAATTAGTTACTTTAAAATTCAATTGACCGCTACTCTGGAAATGATAAACCTTTCGAAGACCGGGTTTGCGGCAATTATGTCTCTTGAATAGACCTTTTATTTTATACCAAACTCGATCTAGGCTTACGTGAGAATTTTCGTTCAACTCCTAGCGGGCCGTATCCCTGAAATGATGAAATGTCGCTAATGGCTTCTAAAAGTATGTTCTTTGTAACCATGATGATGTACAAGGATTGTACAGGATTTCATTTTTAGAAGTGAAGTCATACAAACGTCGTGAAAGCGTTTCCACTTTTTTTTCACCCTGTGTATTTGTTTATATACGGTTTACTATTTAATTACACAATACAAATGAACTTACCATAGTCAAATGTTAAATTACATAATTATTCGGCAATAAAATGACTAAAATCACACAATAAAATGACTACAATGACAGAATAATGGAAGAACGACAATTATGTAGCTGCAACGGGCGCCTTCAGTATTCAAACCGCTATTGCGATACACACAGACGTAACGTTAGCGTTGCAGAATACTGCAGGCGCTACTACTTAAATACAGTATTTTTTGGCATGTACAGTAGTGTACATTATTATAATAACATAAATTCAATAGAGGGGACTGATGTGATAGAGAAACTCTGTATAAAACTGAAGCTAAAACTGTTAAAACCAAGCAAAAACCCTACCTTTACATAGTTAGCCTTTTAAAGCATTTTTTGTTCATAAGCTGATTTTAAAGATTTCTATTTATACAAAATCTAAGATTAATGTTTAATATTGATACATTTTGGGTTTTCCAATCGTCTGGTGTTTCCATTTGAACTATTTTTTTAATAAAAACATTTTTATTAGACTACAAGTATTACAAAAATTAAAATTTATCGATATTGATGTTACGTGCATTATTACGGACCTAATCGTTGAAGTAGAAAACAGTGTTTTTTGGCGAAACAGACCCCTCTAATAGTTCTTTTATTATTTGTTTAAAATTTGAAAATCGGCGAAATAAAATCATATCGTTGACGACAAAAATGACTTTTAATGATTTTTCAACGATCACTAAATACCTAACAATACGTGTTTATGAATTGCCACTGTTCACAAAGACACGATACTTGTCCAACAATTGCTACTGTACCGACAATCACATTTATTTATTATCTATCGAACACAACTTATCTTGGTTTCAACGCGCAGGAGGACAGTCGGCCCTAATTGGTAACAAGACTACAGCACTATCGTATTCATCACCCGTGCACAGGATGTGCGTACACCTGTGTATCGTTCATCTCTGGAGGTTACTGATAGATGAAGGCGGTTTATAACCGATGCCCCCAAGGATCTGGCGTTATCACCACCGCCCACCGCAGCCTCTGGAACATCCTTCTCCCTCTTATCTCGGTCTCTCGTATATCTTACCTTTCTTAGAAGCAATTAATTTGATAAAACCCACCCACGAGTCCACCGACCATACGGTGAAATATCGCGTCACCTCGTATCTGTTTGTGTTCAGAACATGCGGTGAACGTATATACAACTGAAAGGTAACAATTTTGATATCGATTTCGATAAGAGTAACGTATTCTGTATTGCAAGAAATTGTTTACTGTTATCTTATGGCGACACTGACAGCACGATGTTTTTGTTCTGCATAGTAATTGGTTGACAGGACCAACACTGATGGATGAAGGATCTTCAAGCCGTCACTGACAAGGTGATGCTTTGTTCTGCATAGAAGTTGGTTGACAGAGCCAACAGTAAATACTGATGAATGAAGGATCTTCAAGCCGTCATTATCAAGGCGATGTTTTTGTTCTGCATAGTAGTTACTTGACAGGACCAACAGTGAGGGCTGGGTGACTCAACGCACTCTGTCCTTTTGTCAACCCTGACTGTATTTTCGGATTAATACTATATCTACTACGTTTTACTTCACTGAACAACCGGTACTTCTCTCATTTTTATTTGAATTAAAAAATTGTCTTCTCTTATTTCATAAAGAAAAATTACTCCTCTACCTGGAGACGTTGGCAAAACTATTTTGTCAACGCCCAAGCAGTTGTACCTAAGACGAGACATGGATGCAGCGCAAACGTACAGAAAAATTAATCGCTTTCATATGGCCGCAGTGAACGCCTCAGAGGTATATATAGATTACAGGCTGCGGAAGGTGGTACGGACGGGGTGCAGACGGCTAGACAACTCCCTCCAGCAAACCTAGCTAACTCAAGCTATAGTTACACTTCAGATGGGAGGCTGGATTGACTTGGCCTCTTACCATCTACCCATCTTCCATTTAAACCTTAATGCATTCTGAGTATTGGCTGCGGGAGGTGGTAGGGGGTGCAGACGGCTAGACACCTCCCCTCAACCTACCTGCCAACTCGAGCTCAAGACTCATTTCAGATTGTCTCCTCCCTCATTTATCCACCTGACTTAGTGTCCGATCACATTTCCTATGTCTAGAACAATCGGTAAGTACTCTTCTAACCTGATGTTTGATACAATTCATCATGTTTGAAAAATGCAGAGTATTCGGCTAATACACTAAAAATATAAATGTAACAATTTTATAAATTCAATATATTCAACATAAATATCTTATTAATTCTCAAAATAAAAAAATTGAAAAAGGGTTAAAAAAGGAATATTGCACGATGAGAAAATTTGGGGAAGAAGATCACAATAAAAATGATGTGTAACATAAGAAATCAGTCGGAATAGATTACAGGAAATTTAAACAGACTTGACAAGATGGGCAAAAAGATAACTGGCTTAGCTGAAAAATAGATCAATTACTGCAACAAGCAGAACAATAATTTCATAAAATATAAGTTTAATTGATTAGTCTTGCTTCTAAATTCAGACTAACTACTTATAATATTAGTGAAGAGCTGGAAAGGTGCTACAACAAAATTTTTTTTGTTAACGGTACTAAAAAAAGGATAAGTAAACAATTTGTTATTATAGATATATAACCAACATTTCGTACTGATTAACGGCATTTATAATCAATTTCTTTAATAAAACCAATTATTTCTATTTTGAACATTTTTCAAGCACTTAAATTAGTAAAAATGTACAAAAACCTATTAAATATTATAACACCTAGAAATTGTTGAGAAATTAAATAACTGTTACATAATATGGTTGTGGGAAAAATAAAACATTTTACCATGTAACAATTGATAACTTGTGACGTAAGATGATGGTGGCAATATTTAGAAGGACGTAAATTAGTTTTTTGTAGTAATTAAAATTTGTAAATTTCAATGACAGCAGATTTAACCGTTGTATGCACTGAATAAGAGGATTTCCAATTTTGTATTAGGAAATTGTATTAGGAGCGACGCCTTTTTGGTATTAGGAGGACTAGACGTAGAAAATATTGCCTACAATATTCTTAACAATTCGTCTCCAATTAGCTTGGTTACATCATTGAACCACTAGTGCCGACTGTATTGTACATGACGACAAATATTTCACCTATATTTTATAAGAATGGGGGGGGGGGGGAGGGACGAAACATGGACCCACTCCTTGCACCCAAGCTACAAACTAACTCATTAATTACTGATACAAACCACCAGATAGTATTCTGTAAAAACACTTACGACTGTACCATAAAAAGTATTTACTACTGAAACTCTTTTTGACAATAGAAAATATCCACTTATTCACAAATTTTATTTCAGAAGCAAATCACCTTGAACTATTCCATAATAATAATAATAATACAATTGTTTCAGTGCACGTACAAAAAAAATCACTTGTATGGTAATTATAGTTTTATTTATTAATTCGGTGCCAGGGGGAACGCCACTAACACCGTTACTCAATAACGGCATCAGAGTGAAGACAGGGGAGTGCTGCGGGTCGTGTAGCGTCAGTCACAGCTGATGCCTGCACCCCACCCCCGCCCCTAGGTACAGACTACAGTATCGATCAACACGACAAACATTCATTGATAATGCTGCCGTTGTACTAATGCAGTGCCAGGTGGAAACTCCGTTACTCAATAACGGCATCAGAGTGACAGACAGGGGAGTGCTGCGGGTCGTGTAGCGTCAGTCACAGCTGATGCCTTCAGCCCACCCCCGCCCCTAGGTACAGACTACAGTATCGATCAACACGACATACATTCATTAATAATGCTGCCGTTGTACTAATGCAGTGCCAGGTGGAAACTCCGTTACTCAATAACGGCATCAGAGTGACAGACAGGGGAGTGCTGCGGATCGTGTAGCGTCAGTCACAGCTGATGCCTGCACCCCACCCCCGCCCCTAGGTACAGACTACAGTATCGATCAACACGACAAACATTCATTGATAATGCTGCCGTTGTACTAATGCAGTGCCAGGTGGAAACTCCGTTACTCAATAACGGCATCAGAGTGACAGACAGGGGAGTGCTGCGGATCGTGTAGCGTCAGTCACAGCTGATGCCTTCAGCCCACCCCCGCCCCTAGGTACAGACTACAGTATCGATCAACACGACATACATTCATTAATAATGCTGCCGTTGTACTAATGCAGTGCCAGGTGGAAACTCCGTTACTCAATAACGGCATCAGAGTGACAGACAGGGGAGTGCTGCGGATCGTGTAGCGTCAGTCACAGCTGATGCCTGCACCCCACCCCCGCCCCTAGGTACAGACTACAGTATCGATCAACACGACATACATTCATTGATAATGCTGCCGTTGTACTAATGCAGTGCCAGGTGGAAACTCCGTTACTCAATAACGGCATCAGAGTGACAGACAGGGGAGTGCTGCGGATCGTGTAGCGTCAGTCACAGCTGATGCCTGCACCCCACCCCCGCCCCTAGGTACAGACTACAGTATCGATCAACACGACAAACATTCATTGATAATGCTGCCGTTGTACTAATGCAGTGCCAGGTGGAAACTCCGTTACTCAATAACGGCATCAGAGTGACAGACAGGGGAGTGCTGCGGGTCGTGTAGCGTCAGTCACAGCTGATGCCTTCAGCCCACCCCCGCCCCTAGGTACAGACTACAGTATCGATCAACACGACATACATTCATTAATAATGCTGCCGTTGTACTAATGCAGTGCCAGGTGGAAACTCCGTTACTCAATAACGGCATCAGAGTGACAGACAGGGGAGTGCTGCGGATCGTGTAGCGTCAGTCACAGCTGATGCCTGCACCCCACCCCCGCCCCTAGGTACAGACTACAGTATCGATCAACACGACAAACATTCATTGATAATGCTGCCGTTGTACTAATGCAGTGCCAGGTGGAAACTCCGTTACTCAATAACGGCATCAGAGTGACAGACAGGGGAGTGCTGCGGATCGTGTAGCGTCAGTCACAGCTGATGCCTTCAGCCCACCCCCGCCCCTAGGTACAGACTACAGTATCGATCAACACGACATACATTCATTAATAATGCTGCCGTTGTACTAATGCAGTGCCAGGTGGAAACTCCGTTACTCAATAACGGCATCAGAGTGACAGACAGGGGAGTGCTGCGGATCGTGTAGCGTCAGTCACAGCTGATGCCTGCACCCCACCCCCGCCCCTAGGTACAGACTACAGTATCGATCAACACGACAAACATTCATTGATAATGCTGCCGTTGTACTAATGCAGTGCCAGGTGGAAACTCCGTTACTCAATAACGGCATCAGAGTGACAGACAGGGGAGTGCTGCGGGTCGTGTAGCGTCAGTCACAGCTGATGCCTGCACCCCACCCCCGCCCCTAGGTACAGACTACAGTATCGATCAACACGACAAACATTCATTGATAATGCTGCCGTTGTACTAATGCAGTGCCAGGTGGAAACTCCGTTACTCAATAACGACATCAGAGTGACAGACAGGGGAGTGCTGCGGGTCGTGTAGCGTCAGTCACAGCTGATGCCTTCAGCCCACCCCCGCCCCTAGGTACAGACTACAGTATCGATCAACACGACATATATTCATTAATAATGCTGCCGTTGTACTAATGCAGTGCCAGGCGGAAACTCCGTTACTCAATAACGGCATCAGAGTGACAGACAGGGGAGTGCTGCGGGTCGTGTAGCGTCAGTCACAGCTGATGCCTGCACCCCACCCCGCCCCTAGGCCCAGACTACTATCAATCAATACGACAAACATTCATTGATAATGCTGCCGTTGTACTAATGTACTGCCAGGCGGAAACTCCGTTACTCAATAACGGCATCAGAGTGACAGACAGGGGAGTCCTGCGGGTCGTGTAGCGTCAGTCACAGCTGATGCTGCACCCCACCCCCGCCCCTAGGCCCAGACTACTATCAATCAATACGACAAACATTCATTGATAATGCTGCCGTTGTACTAATGCACTGCCAGGCGGAAACTCCGTTACTCAATAACGGCATCAGAGTGACAGACGGGGGAGTGCTGCGGGTCGTGTAGTGTCATCACAGCTGATGCCTTCAGCCCACCCCCGCCCCCAGGTACAGACTACAGTATCGATCAACACGACACACATTCATTGATATTGCCGTTTTGTATGCTGACTGATAGGCCTACTCGAAAACCACAAGGAAAATGACCATTTCAATAAATCATGACTAAGTAAATGGTAATACATGAACCAAGTTTACAAATTTTGTATACTACAAGATATATTACCATAAATCCATATTTTACGTAAATGCTTTAATGAGTTGTCCAACATTTCTGAAACTTGACCGGGTATCGGTATATTATTGAAAGTTAAAGATGAATTTCCGACTTTCTCACATGATCCGTCTACGAAGAGCGAAACACAAGTCCCGTACATTCTGAGTTAGCTAGTAGGCCTTTTACAACAAGCGAGGGGGCACATCTAATTACTGCAATTCACAAATCTATTAGATGTGCCATGCTGATAGTGCAGGGAAAATTGCAGTCTGAAGGTGGTTTGTTAACACGCCACTCATGCATTTGTTGTTGCATTGCAATCACACAGACTTTGTGGCCTCAATGATTTGCCACCCCCCCTTATATTCTATACTGACTGTTGTTGAATTATCATGTGATATAAAATCGCAAGATTTTTTAATCGCACTTACTGTTTTATAATCTTAATTTATTTTTCATTCCGGTTTTTTTTAACAGTTTTGGAAGTTTTTATGATCAGCCATTTTTTTAGACTGCAAGGGTTTACAAAAATTACAACAACGTTTTTTGTAAAAGAGTAAAAATTCTAGAATTTGGACAGACTACAAAAAATAACCTTTTTCATATGTGGTTAAGTTTCATCGACTTATCTTTGACAGTTTTTGTTTTAGAAATTTTTGAAGTTGAGCTTTACTCCAAAAGTGCTAAAATTTCGTGTTTTTTGTATTCTACATATTATACAATTTATTTAAAAACCTTAAAAAAATACGTAAGTTATATGACATTACGTAGGATTAAATCAGCTAAAGTTTGTTGTGCAACACAACAAAATCGGATGACTATTTACTTTGTAGCAGATGTTCAAACTCGAGTACATTTCTTTGTGAATCCGACAGTAGTTATGAACTAATACGATTTGCTTTCATGTTTGTTGATATAATCATTGATTTTACCATACACATATTTATATAGTAAAATAAATGATATAATTAAGACTTTTCCACTAAAATAAACTTACCCTCCTCCCCCGGAAGAGGGGCGAAACACCATCAGGTGAGAGGAGGCATCCGTCTGTGTATCTGTATTGATTGTTGTTCTGTTAGGCCCAGACAGGCTGTTCCTATGGAAACTCATCATCACAACTGATCACCCCTAATGAGGTCTAATAGGCCCTTTGTTAATTGTTGTTAAACTTACGGCTAATCATTCACCCTTAACCATAATCTGAACAAGCATTCTAACTTTATGTTCGATGCTTGAAAAGAATCAAATGTCATGTTTTTATTAAATACACAATAACCTAACATGGCATTGGTTTTATTCTTCGTTTACCTCGTAAAGTTGGACTTTTTATATTAGATAAAAGTAGATATCGCGGAAAGAAACTTGTAACCAGACAAAATAAAATAAAAAAAGCCACACCATTCAGAATGTAGCTATTAACATTAAATCGCTCATACATAAAAATAATAGCAAAATAAAAATCTGCTTTAAAAAAACAAAAATCTAAAACTGTACTATGACAGAAAAGATTAGGACTATTTATTTTTGTTATTTTTTTAGTAAACAGAAATAACTGAATGAGGATAGGCTATATATGTATTACAGTAACTTTCACTATACAAGTTTACTATTTCAATGTGTTTTTTAAAGCAATCCAGAACAAATAGAAAAAAAAATAGAAAATAATGTCGATCAACCTATGAAATAAAGTAGAGTCAATGTTAGTTAGTCAATTATAAAACTTTTGTTGATCACCTTGCAACCATAACTCGAGAAATCTCCACAGCTCAAAAACAAATTGAAATCATTCTGAAGGAAACAGCAATAACAAGTCTACAAACTTCATTAAAATAGGCTATAAAACTTGTCTAAAGTCAGCTTTTAAATTCAAAAACACAAAATAGAAAAACTTTGTCGATGCAAACAAACAAGAATTGTGACTTTAAAACTTTGGAAATGAAGCTACTGTAGTTATCAAAAATTACATCTGCCTTTTAGTCTAATAAAAAACATTCATAATAAAAAAAATCACCCTCTAAATATGCACAACTCAGACTAAAACGGTAACTTTTACAATTTCTTTTTTATTCATTTCTAAGACGCCAATCATAGAGATATGAGGGGCGAATGTGTGAAGATGAACGAGTATAGTTATTGTTACTATTTGAGTTAGACTTAGCTCAGAAAGGACTATTTATTAATAGTCCAATAGCCAGGGCAACTAAGGGACCTATAGCTTTACTTAGGATCCAAACCACGCAGTGTTGGTCTGATTTTCAGCTAACTGACAAGTCTGACACTTAGTTTTCTCCCCTACACAACATCTGAACCTTGAATACCACCTAACAAGGACAATCCAGATTTATCTAGTAGTGTCCACATCGATGGCAACCATTGAGCGGACGCCGTTTCTGTATTGAGAGGACCGAGCACGGAGCCTATCGCCTTCAATCTCCCGAACACTTTTCACACAAATCACCAAAAACTAAACTAGAATTCCTCTATCAGGCTGAGACTAGTTTAAAACAGGAAGGTTGACATTGAACAAATTTACAAAAGAAAACGAATGATTATCAGTAAAATTTTAAGCCCAAGTGACTGACTATAAAATTCAGAAGTAAGTAAATAGAATAATACACTAACACACATTCTGCTAGGAGAAAATGGATTTTAAAATTCTATGGGCATATCAAAAGGATTGAACAAACTAGGCTAACAAAGAAAACTGCTGATTTTTATAAAAATCAAAGTATAATATTTAAAGTAGAATCACATTCAGGCAAAAGAATTTTGATTGGAAAGTTGGTCATGAGGACACAGGAATCAGAACGGGAACTGCTTGGTCTAGTGAAAGAAAGTGAGCACACAGAAGGAATGAAACATATTGGGCAAAATGAAAACCAACTGATGAAAACAGCATGGCTAAACTTAACATGATACAATTGGGCCCATATGTGAACGGGAACTGCTTGGTCTGGTGAAAGAAAGTGAGCATACACAGAAGGAAAGAAACATATTGGGCAAAATGAAAGCCAACTGATGAAAACAGCATGGCTAAACTTAACATGATACAATTGGGCCCATATGTGAACGGGAACTGCTTGGTCTGGTGAAAGAAAGTGAGCATACACAGAAGGAAAGAAACATATTGGGCAAAATGAAAGCCAACTGATGAAAACAGCATGGCTAAACTTAACATGATACAATTGGGCCCATATGTGAACGGGAACTGCTTGGTCTGGTGAAAGAAAGTGAGCATACACAGAAGGAATGAAACATATTGGGCACAATGAAAGCCAACTGATGAAAACAGCATGGCTAAACTTAACATGATACAATTGGGCCCATATGTGAATGGGAACTGCTTGGTCAAGTGAAGGAAAGTGAGTACACACAGAAGGAATGAAACATATTGGGCACAATGAAAGCCAACTGATGAAAACAGCATGGCTAAACTTAACATGATACAATTGGGCCCATATGTGAATGGGAACTGCTTGGTCAAGTGAAGGAAAGTGAGCACACACAGAAGGAATGAAACATATTGGGCACAATGAAAGCCAACTGATGAAAATAGCTTGACTAAACTTAACAAGATACAATTGGGCCCATATGTGAACGGGAACTGCTTGGTCAAGTGAAGGAAAGTGAGCACACACAGAAGGAATGAAACATATTGGGCACAATGAAAGCCAACTGATGAAAACAGCATGGCTAAACTTAACATGATACAATTGGGCCCATATGTGAACGGGAACTGCTTGGTCTGGTGAAAGAAAGTGAGCACACACAGAAGGAATGAAACATATTGGGCACAATGAAAGCCAACTGATGAAAACAGCATGGCTAAACTTAAAATGATACAATTGGGCCCATATGTGAACGGGAACTGCTTGGTCAAGTGAAGGAAAGTGAGCACACACAGAAGGAATGAAACATATTGGGCACAATGAAAGCCAACTGATGAAAACAGCATGGCTAAACTTAACATGATACAATTGGGCCCATATGTGAACGTGAACTGCTTGGTCTGGTGAAAGAAAGTGAGCATACACAGAAGGAAAGAAACATATTGGGCAAAATGAAAGCCAACTGATGAAAACAGCTTGACTAAACTTAACATGATACAATTGGGCCCATATGTGAACGGGAACTGCTTGGTCTGGTGAAAGAAAGTGAGCATACACAGAAGGAATGAAACATATTGGGCACAATGAAAGCCAACTGATGAAAACAGCTTGACTAAACTTAACATGATACAATTGGGCCCATATGTGAACGGGAACTGCTTGGTCTGGTGAAAGAAAGTGAGCACACACAGAAGGAATGAAACATATTGGGCAGAATGATATGTGAACGGGAACTGCTTGGTCAAGTGAAGGAAAGTGAGCACACACAGAAGGAATGAAACATATTGGGCACAATGAAAGCCAACTGATAAAAACAGCATGGCTAAACTTAACATGATACAATTGGGCCCATATGTGAATGGGAACTGCTTGGTCAAGTGAAGGAAAGTGAGCACACACAGAAGGAATGAAACATATTGGGCACAATGAAAGCCAACTGATCAAAATAGCATGGCTAAACTTAACATGATACAATTGGGCCCATATGTGAATGGGAACTGCTTGGTCAAGTGAAGGAAAGTGAGCACACACAGAAGGAATGAAACATATTGGGCACAATGAAAGCCAACTGATAAAAACAGCATGGCTAAACTTAACATGATACAATTGGGCCCATATGTGAATGGGAACTGCTTGGTCAAGTGAAGGAAAGTGAGCACACACAGAAGGAATGAAACATATTGGGCACAATGAAAGCCAACTGATAAAAACAGCATGGCTAAACTTAACATGATACAATTGGGCCCATATGTGAATGGGAACTGCTTGGTCAAGTGAAGGAAAGTGAGCACACACAGAAGGAATGAAACATATTGGGCACAATGAAAGCCAACTGATAAAAACAGCATGGCTAAACTTAACATGATACAATTGGGCCCATATGTGAATGGGAACTGCTTGGTCAAGTGAAGGAAAGTGAGCACACACAGAAGGAATGAAACATATTGGGCAGAATGAAAGCCAACTGATCAAAACAGCATGGCTAAACTTAACATGATACAATTGGGCCCATATGTGAATGGGAACTGCTTGGTCAAGTGAAGGAAAGTGAGCACACACAGAAGGAATGAAACATATTGGGCACAATGAAAGCCAACTGATAAAAACAGCATGGCTAAACTTAACATGATACAATTGGGCCCATATGTGAATGGGAACTGCTTGGTCAAGTGAAGGAAAGTGAGCACACACAGAAGGAATGAAACATATTGGGCAGAATGAAAGCCAACTGATCAAAATAGCTTGACTAAACTTAACATGATACAATTGGGCCCATATGTGAATGGGAACTGCTTGGTCTAGTGAAGGAAAGTGAGCACACACAGAAGGAATGAAACATATTGGGCAGAATGAAAGCCAACTGATAAAAACAGCATGGCTAAACTTAACATGATACAATTGGGCCCATATGTGAATGGGAACTGCTTGGTCTAGTGAAGGAAAGTGAGCACACACAGAAGGAATGAAACATATTGGGCAGAATGAAAGCCAACTGATAAAAACAGCATGGCTAAACTTAACATGATACAATTGGGCCCATATGTGAATGGGAACTGCTTGGTCAAGTGAAGGAAAGTGAGCACACACAGAAGGAATGAAACATATTGGGCAGAATGAAAGCCAACTGATCAAAACAGCATGGCTAAACTTAACATGATACAATTGGGCCCATATGTGAATAATAAAGGGAAATACAAACGTAGAGTAGTTATGAACCTTCTAACTACTCATACACTTATGTTGCTGATGACCCTCTACTGACCCCTACTCAACAGTGGTTTTGAATTACCCGCCCACCTATAAATTTAAAGGAATTCATAGTTGATAAACTGATTTATTTCTGTATGAATTCCTCTACTTTGAGAATGGTAAACACAGTTTAGCAAAATTTACCACCGTACACTTTCTTGTACTGACAAAATACTAAATTTATATTGTACGACGTTTAATTGTTTTGAAAACAAGTCTACTTCTAAAGGATCTTATACTAACTTAACGTTTAGTGTCACACATTTTAGCGCAATGAGGAGAGTAACAAAGCGAGGAGGGGAACTCTATCACCCCCAGTATAACTAACCTTCCGTCCCGGCCCTGACTCCCCATTTAGAATGCTTATCTCTCCCAAACACACATTCTATTCTGTTAGGTTGGCAACATCAGATTTTAATCACCATTTAATATTTTATATTAGTTTGGTATAATTAACCTTAAACCCAGGTCTACAAGTTCAAGGTTAGTACACGATTTGCAAATGGTCAAAGTCAAATCAGGCATACAACTTGAACTGCATTATAAGTTAAGTAGATATATAATAAATACTGGTTTGGATTTAAGAAAATAAAACAGCATTGTATACACCCATAGTAAGATTTCCCTTTATTGTTGTATTAATCATACAAAATAAAAAGTATTAAGTCAGGCGTATAAGAGGAAGGAGCAACTTTAATAACAACTGATTTAAAGTGGATTAATTTTAATCAAAATCAAAGAATCCATGTTGAACTCAACATTCCAAATTTAAAACTTATTTATACATAACTCTTTTTCATCAATTTAAGTCTTTTTAAGAATTTTAAACAGTTCAATATCTTAAAAACGATTACTTACGAACTCCCAATTCTGCGATTCAAATATTGAACAAAATTACCTATGGTTCTAAACCAACTGTAAAATACATTTAATAAGACTAAAAGCTCTGACTTAATTATTAACATAAACATTTTGAAAGTTTAATTTTATTATTGAAACTATTATTTACTCTTATATTTATATTATCATTTACTAAATATTTTTAAACATGTCTGTCTCATCTTTTCTATTGATTTGATGCTGTGTAACTTACATATTATTCATTCACTTTATTATTCATTTGTAAGACGCTGATTGTAGAGTCACGGCCGAATATGAGGGGCGTATGAGAGTGATGAGTGTAGATGTACGAGTGTAGTCATTGTTACTAAATAAGGTCAACTGTTATTCAGAAAGATCTATTAATAGCCCAATAGCCAGGGCAACTATGGGACCTACAGCTTTACGAGGAATTCGAACCATGTTGTATTGGTCTGATTTTCAGCTAACTGACATTTAGTCTGACACTCAATTCTCTTCCCTCAACAAAATCTGAATTTTGACTACAACCCAACATGGAAATCCTAGACTTCTATAGTAGTGTCCACGTCGATGGTAACCATTGAGCGGATACTGTGTTGGCACTAATAGGACTGAGAATAGAACCTATCGCCTACAATCTCCTCAACACTTTGTCCTTAAGTAGTTTGTTTACAGGACTATGCCACTAGTGCAGACTAGTAATAAAAAAAGTTATTACATTCTTAATAAACTATGTACCATATAATAATATACAAGTGAATAAATGAGAATAATTAATGAATGAATGAATATTTTTATTTCCCAAAAGTTTAGAATGCAAACACAGGTAACAATTTAAATATAAATACACATTAAAAGTAAAAAATTCCAGGACTTTAAATTAAAGGAAACTGGTCTACATGGGTAAAAATCCTGTACGTAGGCCATAGTTGCCATTAGAAAACCGAAGGAATATTTAATTTTTGGGATTAGCAAAAGAATAACAATAATTTCATAAATATAAAAACATATGAGAAAAAAGAGAAAGAGTTAATCAAAGATAACAATTTTCCCTTACTACAGATGGAGTTTTGATTAAAGTCCATAAATGGAGTTGTACAGTAAATATGTTAGGTCTACAATCAGGTGTTTAAAAATTAACATTATTCCCAGATGATCAATAAACAACTCTCAATAGATAACAACTGACTTTGGAGTAGATACACAGTTATCAACAATTCTCAATAGATAACAACTGACTTTGGCGTAGATACACAGTTATCAACAACTCTGATATCTAATCCACTTCAGGATTGTTTGTCAGTACTAGATCTGAGACGCAAGGCCAGTTACTTTAGTTGCATATTTGTAATTGTTAATTGTCTAGATCTGCTTCTAAAGGCGTGTATTTTGAAAAATAATTTAGGTTTTAGAAAATTATTTTCTGAAGACCACTTTGAAATAAGATATGATGCTACTAACAGACTAACTTCTTTTTCTCTTACCAGTACTTTACCTAGCAAATTAAAACTTAAAATGCTACATCATGTTTCTAATGAAAGTCAAAATAAATATGTTTTTTTCAATGAAATACTTTATATATTTTATAATAATAAACTTTATATACTCAAACATTCCGTACAATTTACTGAGCAAGAGAGGCGTGTGAGAGGCGTGTGAGAGGCTTTAATTCCAACACGACATGACTTGGTTCAAAACAGTTTAAAAACTTCTGGCAGACTTTAAGACACAGTACAGTTTTATAGCATTAAAAAATAAGAAGATAAATGTAATAATTTTAGACAAATTTTAGTAATAATTAATGAACTGGAAATACTAAAAACGCAGAGAAGGTCTGAGAAATAGATTGCATATTATGTTAAAACAAAATTAGTAAGTACAATTTAACTGCCTATTCTAAATAACGCCATCCTATTACCATGAGTGCTTGTAGCTCCTTATAGCCGATACTGTTATGCTCATTTCTTGGCTAGCCTGGTTCTATTTAGTAATGATCTCGCTACTATGTATGCTGATGTTATGGACCTGATCATGGCACAACAAAACTGTATCACTCCATCCTAACTTTGCCTCAGAAAATAAAACGTTTTTCATTTCATTTCATTTCATCAGTCCGATTTCACTCAGACTATCGAGCTTTTAATGCCCTCAATATGGCGAAGCAGCATTGCAATGGTAACAGCATTAAGTGAAAAAACACCAGATCTGTTTTAACTTCTGGTGCTAGAAACCCACAGATGTTTGTGTTGAGGATGGAACTAAAATGGAAATATAAAGCAAGTGAAGTTATGGAATAAATGTCATTTAGATAAAGAGAATATTAAGGATATACAATACAAGTTAACTAAGCAGAATGCAAGACATATCACTTGATTCAGAGATACAAAATGCAGAAAATTTTACTTGGACCAATGACGCAGAATACATAATATTTCTATTGGATCAGCGATGAATAGAGAATACAGAATACAGGCTATTTCACTTGGTTTTGGTATTTAGAATACAGGACATTTCATTTGGAGCAGGGAAGCAAAATACAGGACTTTGCTCTTGGACAATTGAGCAGAATGCATGACAATTCTCTTGTTCAGGCGAGTATAAAACAGAACATTTGGCTTGAAACAGGGACACGCAGTAGAGAACATTCCTCTTAGAACACGTACACAGACTTCAGAATTTATTTTGATCAGGTCATCGTACTAGTTTAGTTTTCAGTGTTCTTTTACTTCAAAGAGAAAATTATTGGCACCTCCAGTCAGGATTTTCTGTATGTGAGATTGTATTTTTCTTGACTACTTTAAATGTTTCGCCAATCTTAATTCTATACAACATTGAAAAATACTTACATTTCAATAAACAACCGAAATAATTATTATGTTAGCCTTAGCTATATTAAACTATTTTAAAAATTAGTGATTTATTTTTACAAGCAAATATGTGTACGTTCTTATGTTTAGGTTGGTTGGACTTAGGAATTCAGGCCTTGTTTTAAGAAATTTTAGTTTCTATCTGTTTGAGAATGTATACATTACAAGTTCAGACACTTTATTTTAACCATTTAGAGACAGATAGTCCAAGGCAATGCACTTGCTGCGGACATAAACCTATTTTGTTATATAACACTGATTGGTTTCAATAAGGTCTCGGTCAACTATTTGGCATATTAAGCTCAGCTATTAGTTACTTCAGCTAGAAAAAAGAGAGAGAGAGAGAAAGAGAGAGGTGTTTGGTTGTAGCCCGCTATCCCTCCTCCACCCCTGGCTTAAGTCTGAGACTTATTTGCCAGGCCGCTTTGCTTGAATTTCTTTTCTTCCTAATATAATCTTCTATGCTTTTCTCAGCACACAATGCGCTAAAGTTAACACCCCAATCATCCCCGGCTGAAGTCTGTGACTTATTCACCAGGTGCTAACCTAAATAATCGTTTCATTACTGATGTCTTCTTGTTCTTCTTCTCTGCATTCTTTATGCCATACCTAACCCCCCTTAGTCTCTGGCCCGGCTTAAGTCTGTGACTTATTTGCTGTGCCGCTAGCTTCCTCTTCTCAGCATTCTCTGTACCAACCCTAACACACCTCTCCCCTCACCTAGTGGCCGCCACCAGGATCACTGGAATCTTTCTCTCTAACCTTCTTGCATTCACCTTCCTCTTTTTATCTTCAGGATTCTTTCACATCATCTGAACCTAAGTTTGCATCATTCTTCTCTGTTCGTTCCTAAACTCCGTAGTCTATTCTATCATTATGCCTCTTGACCGCTTTCTCAAACACAGGGCTTCCCCGCCAACCTGCATCATGTTTGTCATCCGCTTTTCCTTCTCTTTTGCAGTTCACATAACACACTCTGTCCTTCTTCTCCTTATTGGGGCAATCCTTGTAATCATGTTCTTCCGCACAGTATAAACAACCCGGTTTCTCACTATAACAGTGCTTCGCAATGTTCCTGAACTTCTGACACCTTGTTTTATTCACATAGTCCTTCACTCGGCAGCCATTCGGTGACTAACCTTTCTCTTGATCTGAACCAGTTCCTTACTCTCACTGAGCACTCAACCACAATATGGCACTTCTTACCGTTTGTTTTCCTGTCACTGTACTTATGACGCACCTCAAACTCCTTCTTGAACACCTTTTCAGTAATCTCTGTCCCCTGAACGTTTCTGTTGTACACCTCTTTTCTGATTTTTGCTTCTTTTAGGTCACTGCTCACATCGTAGATCATGACGATGGGTCGCTTTCTGACTGGTTTCCCCAACTTCAGCCCTGTTTCCTCTAGAGCCTTCTGCTTCAGTAGGTTCTCAAAACCATCCTCATCCTCTGCTTCCATGATGACGCCGTTCCTAATGCTCGTTAGCCTCTTCACTCTAAGCCCTATCTCTGACGGCTTGACTAGTTCCTTAAGAGTCGAGATGATCTCAGGACTCTCCTTCTTTTCATGCCTGATGGAAACCAGATTTGGCGCTTGCTGGACTGGTCCTTTCACTCCTGTCACCTTAGGGACTTCTTTTTTCGCAGTGGCCGCTGCTGTGTATGATGTCCTTCCTGCTGCTGCTTGACCACCTTATTTCTTTTCCAGCTCCTCCCTCACGATCTTTCTCACAACTTCCACCAGGGCACCTCATTCTTCGACCCTTGTCTCCATCCTGAGTCTGTCATCACGACACCTTGTTACTTCAGATCTCACTCTTTTGATGATCTTTTCTAACTTCTTCTGTTAAGGCTTCGTTACCATTATTTAGATGGTGGGATGTCTCAGCCGATTCAAGATTAGAACCATTCCAATGTCTATATTCTTCATTGGATCTTCTCCAAAACTTTCCCATTTAATGTCCTCTCCTGCTCGACCCGCTTCTTCTTCGTTTTCTCAACTGATCCTTCTTTATCGTCTCTTACTCTCGTCTTAGTGCCTTAAACCTCAGACTCCGCGAGGCTGCTGACTGAGGTGGTTCGTGAAGGACCAGACTAGCTACCTCCACGATACCTCCCTAATCTCTTTTCCTGCAAATGTTTCATCAGATACTCTTCTTCCGCCTTCCTAATGTCCTCTCCTAATTGTTTTTCTCTTCCATCTTCTTCGTATTTTCTGCCATTCTTGCCAACTAATATAACAATCTAACAAACCAACTAAATCCAACAAGCCAACTACTAAACAATACACAAGCTTCTGTAAGAACGCAATCCTCAGCCAGAATCCTGAAAAACCAAAAATACAAATAATGTGTGGTTAAGAGTTTTTAGCCCTCGGTTCATGGGAGCTTTGTCAATTGCTCAGGCGCCGTCCACTAGCCTAGATCCGAGGGTCAAACCTTCTCGGACACGCCTGAAGCCCGCCTAGCACAGTCCCAAACCCGGTCAATATGCCCATGGTTCTTCAACCAGTTTCCGACAGTGGGGTTCGGACTGGGGCCATTTGCCGCAGCTGTACCACACAGATGGAGTGTTTACCTTTCCAAATTCATATTTTGTTGTCTTTTTCTATCTTTTGTGCTTTTTTTTGGGTTTTCTTTAATATTTTACCTGACTACCATCAACAATCTATGGTTGAGAGTACACAATTGTCCAAGTCCCTATGAAATTGGCTTAAGGTGAGGGTAAGAGGAAATGGGATTGGAGGATAGGGGTCTGGTATTAATAGAAGAGAGTCTGGTATGGAAGAGAAGTAATACCAGACCCAGCTCAGGACCCCGTGGACGCCAGTACACGTACTTACAAGAGTAAGCCCCTGGGGGTGGGGGGGGAAGAGAGAGAGAGATGGCGCTACTTGTGAAAACTGAACATTAACTACTAATTCGTAGAATTTTCATTTCATAGTAATTTCATAGAACAAGAAAATCAGCTTCATGGTAACCATATGGATACAATCTTTTTACTTCTATAGTCAATGTAATTCTGATTATTTGGCTTTTACTGATTCCAAGTCAATTAATCAGCAAATAGAAAAATTACTTGTTTACAACCATGAACGACTCAGTTAATTGTTTATGGCTAAATTATTAAACATTTTCAATGCAAATAAGTTCTTACCAATGATGAAATTTACAAAGTACCTGTAGTAAAATAAAAATAAATGATACACTAATTACACCATAATCACACGCGTATTTCTAATTAACGTGATACATATATAAATTTAAGCTTGTAAAAATTTCAATACTAACAACTACAAAAATATTTCAAAGACAATTGTTTACTACATAGGTACTATACTACATACAGATAATAAATGAGTTTATAACCTAAATGATCGTAAGGAAAAAGTTCCTTATGATCAAGATGGTTTATTATTTTATTTACTACTTGCATATTAACTTAGTGTTGTCGTTTCCCAAATGGCTGAGCCCCCACTGGACAGTCCGGTAGCCCAATAGTAAATATACAGTACAGGATTACCATCAGCAGGCTAACAAATTTATTTTCTATTTAAGCGTATGGTTCAAGTTTATTATTATAACGAGATATAGAAAAACCTGTACGATCATTGAAGTTCCAACCATAAGTTGATACTATCTGTTTTTCAATTTAAAATACCAACAAATGATAATATACAAAAATGCAGAACTCAAAAAGTTATCTTATGGTTTTTTTTCTTCTCAAAAATGTCATCTTACTAGAAAGATTTTCATTTATCAAATGACATTTCAAATGTTGCGGTACAATCATTATTATTCCTTGAAATAAAAATCCATATTTTTGGTGATTTTCAAAAATCAAAATGACTTCCCAAAATATTTATGACTTACTTTTCATTATGATTTTTAAATTTTTATTTTCAAAGTTTTAAATAAGAAACAAACAAGAGTTAATTCATTATAAGACCATAATTTTTTTTCAAAATCTATAAATGAAATAAATATTAATAAGTATTAAAATGGAAAACAACTTTTCATACAATTTTATATAAAACAAAACATATTCTGTGACTTTACATATAAAATGACTGACATACTTTTTGTTACTATAAACGCCACACAAGGTACAAAATAGTTTGTTTCCGTAAGCAAAACAGTTTAAATGTATTAGATAATGACAGCAAACAACTAAGGCCAAGCACTTCATGCTCCATCTTTCTGAGAATAAAGCAGATTGGGAACTTCTACTCGAATATTTTAATATTTCCACAATCCCATTGACATTGTCTGCTTTTCCAGACGTCTAGACTCTCACCCTTTTTTGTCCTTTATCCACTTATTTTCTGCCCTTTATTACTTCTCAAACTTGTCCAATCGTGGATTTAATCCAATCTAATCAACTATGTAATAATAAACTCATATTGTAAAAAATATATTTGTATGCGCTTATCCGACCAATTTTCAAGACAAAGTAAATAAAATAAATTTGTATTTTTTATTAAATTGTGATTATTCATTAGTGAGACGCCGATCGTAGATATATAGGCGAATATGAGGGGTGAATGAGTGTGATGAGCGTACATAAACGAGTGTAGTTATTAATATTAACTAAGATCGACTGTTCCCAAGAAAGAGCTATTTATTAATAACCCAATTGCTAGAGCAATTAAGGAACCTACAGCTTTACTTGGAATCCAAACCACGTAGTGTTGGTCAGATTTTCAGCTAACTTAAAGATGATATTTAATAATTTTTACTACGGTACACATCTCATTAAGAGAAATAAAGTTAGACACATTCCAGTTTACAAAGAAATGGTTTATTTAGTAATTTATTTCTCATAAATACTTTTTTTCTGCACAATGCTATTTTTCTGTTGACTAAGATTTTACTTTAGAGTTCAGAATTACTAGTGGCATGGTGCTGTAACCCAGCTTATTGGGGACAGTGTTGTGGAGATTGTAGGCGATACAGTATGTTCTATGCTCAGTTCTCTTAATGCCAACACTGCGTCCGCTTTATGTGGACACTACTAGGGAAGTCTTGATATGTCCATGTTTAGTGGTAGACACTGTTATGTAGAGCAGGGAACTGAGTATCAGGCTTGTCAATTAATCAGACTAATACAACGTGGTTCGGATTCCACTTAAAGTATAGGTCCCTTAATTACCCTGGGCTATTGGGCTATAATAAAAGGCTCTTTCTGAGCATAATTCAAACTAAGTTAGTAACAAGACCCATGCCTACAAAAAGGTTATCCAGACTCATCCTACACCTTTGTAATTATTCATAATCGCCTTAAACTATCACACATGGTTGTGTCGACGTCTCATATATAAGAGAATAAACAAATGAAAGAGAATATTGATACAAGAAAGAGAGATTGATAGATAGAGATAAATTGATAGTGACATAGAGAGGGAGAGAGAGAAGATGGGGGAGGTAAAGGTATTTACAAAACCACAACAGGCCAATTACAAACTTTGGCCTTTAACTATACTGCATGTCCACTGATACAGAGTGAAATTTGCAACGGCTTTGTCAAAGGTAACTGAACACAGAATTCCCAGGTCTTCTGTAAATTAGATTATAATAAATCAAGCTTATGTGTTTTCCCTACCTCATTTAATATTTATAAAAATATCTCTGCTCTATTCTTCCTTTTAACTAATCAAGAAAATATTATGACGCAGCCTTCCTATAGCCACAATCATATGATTAATTATTGGACTGTTCCCTTACAAAGATCTTTATAAGTTTGTTACACCTGCTGCCATCTTGTTTTTGATTCTCCATAGGGCCAATGTTAAATTGAAAAAAAGATTACAGCTTTATTTAAGAACGTTCAATTTTAAACTTAACCTTTCTTAAACGAGAACACAAATTGCCTTGAGCCCCAGATATAAGATTTTGTTTCATCCTTTGATTTTTTTTATATACCATTAAAAATTAGTCTATATTCATATGCTTTAAAAGAAGACACAAAAAATCTATCTCAGGGTTCTTTAGTCCGAAGTAACCTGAAAAGCTTGTTATAATTTGAAAAACATATATTATAAATTGGTTCCAAGTAATGTTCAACTAGAAAACACGGGCGTCAGTTACTGATAACTGGCACTGCCTGGTGGCCAAGCAAGGAAGGAGAGTCTACTCCACGACTTTTCAAATCACACAATGGTTTGGGGAATAGATAACAACCTGTCTTCTGATAGTTGGTGGAATTTGTAAGTAGTTCCCGAAGTCAACACCAGGTGCAGGGTTGGAAGCTCCAGTGTAACAAAATTATTCACTGAAGAAGACTGCTAAATAATTTCTTTTCAAATATTAACCTTTTCAACAAACAATTAGATATTGTCCTATACTACTGTGGCCCAGATAAAACAGAACAGATCCTAAAATTCCCAACAAGAATGCAACTGCATTAACTAAAGTTTAGGTTCATTTACCAATTAATGAGTTTACATTCTCAAGTATTGATGCAAATAAAAATCCACAAAAAAGTAATAGTATTTTAACATTTATAAGATAATCCATAATATATCAACCAATAAAATTCATTTGTGTTATAATGAGAACAAAATGTTAAAAGATCAAAATTAGATTAATTAAGTACTCACTTTAAAACTTACAGACTTAGTAATTAGGACATAGAGGAATACTCTGACTTTCATCCTGACATGAGAAAAAATAAATATAAATTTCAATTAGCATTTTAAGAGGTGGTACTCACTAGGTTAACAAAGCAAAATGTAGAATCTTTTTGGACAATTGAATCATCGCCAAAATAGAAACAATTTACATGAGCCCAGCAACAAAATTAAACTACAAATCAATTCTTTCTTTTCAAATCGATTCTTAGCCCTAACTTCCCCTAACTGGTAAAATATAATATCCATAACTTTAACGTGCTCTAATGAAAAAAAAATAAAAAAAATAGATCATTCCTAAGGAATGAAACAAACGTGGGAATAATGAAAGGCCAACTCATCACACAAGCATTGACTGTACATGCTGTACTTTGACTGTAAATAAAAAAATTACCTTTTATTTCAAAAGAATTATTTTATATTTTCATATGATTCTATTTGGTATAAACTGAAGGGACACGTATAATACAAATTAATCTACTGGAAATTATTCCCACATATTATAACTAGGAAATCGCCAAGTTTTTGTTTGTTTCAGAAATGCTAAAACAAATAAATACTTAATATGAAAACAATATAAGCAATCTTTGATATATTTAGTCAAATACATTTCCAAAGAATGAAAAAAAAGGTTATACATAACCAAAAGTAATATATGGTGGAGAACGTTTCTTCACTCTAACGGCAACTGCTGAAAAACTAATATTGGCGTATTCTGAACATTGCAGCAAATAGTTCCCAGAAGAGTGCTGTGAGGTAAAAAAGGAGATGGCAGCATTCACGTTAATATTATTTTAGGTGTTATACACAAGTGGAACATGTACAAGAGGGAGGGAGGGAGGGAGGGAGATGCTAGATGGTAACCCCATAGCAAACGTTGTGTTGAAGTTATGAAGTTACCATCTAAATAACTTATATATAAACTATATTGTCAGTTGCAGAAAACATATAATACAAAAACAAAAAACAATTATTAGATAAATTTGAGAAACTTAAATAGCAAATATTTTTTTGTTTACAGTTATATTTGTAGTGTATATAAGTGTATATGTTGTATATATGGGTGTACCACTCTACATATATGGGTAGAGGGAGGGACATTATCACTGTACGAGTATGGGTGGGTGGGTAGGCTGGCCATATGTTCACATTATATATTCTTCATTGTATGCATATGATGTTATGATACATTTTTTTCTTTGTCTAATTTATTGGCTAGTAACAATGCAAAATCGTATTTCATGTAATATGTAACTCATAGTAAAAAATATTTTCTTTCTTTCTTTATTTCTTACGTTCTTAAATTTTAGACGGTGTCTAAATAATACAGAATTCAATTTATAATGAATAGAACCTGATTTCTTTTTAAACAATCTTTCCATGTATTACACATTGTACGAAAGAATGTTGACATAGTTGATTTGTAGTAAAATGAACGATGTAACTTTGAATTAAAACTATAAAAGTTGTGAAAATTTGACATGATTGATTGGTCTAATCTGGTGATGATGTGGGAGGGGGTGGGATGGAGAGGGAGGGGTTGTCTAGACTCACAGGGGGGGAGGGAGAACCCTACTTACCAAGAGAAATCACATGTCATTGCTCCGCCACTCAGAGTGTAGGCGATTCATGTATCACAGACCGTACAAGAGGTTCCAAATGACAACATTACTTATTGCTGAGTAGCAATAAAGAGTGAATATAACCGTACATCAGCGTGATTATTACGAGCACCCAAATGGCACATAACTATTACTTCAACAAACACATAACGCTGGCACTGATGGACTATACGTGACAGCAAATAAACAATAGATATGATATTCCATTATAAAAACAATGTTTAAATTAAATAAATGGTTCCAAAGAATTGGCACAAACTTTCCCCCATATTAAACACTAAAAAAATCAAAACTTTGAAAATTACCAGATTGATTCCCAAATATGCTTTTTTTGCCATAACTAAAAAACTAGTCAAGTTAGAGACATGCGGTTTTTACTAAAATATTTTCAACTGTAATTCACATCTTTCCTATAAGTTTAATCGAAATTTTCAGAACCGTTTTTGAGAAAATTCCATTTTGTATGTTTTTTGCCCATAAAATATAAAGAAAACTGAAATTTCAATAAAGTGAAAAGAGTCTGGAGATATTAGCTAAATACATCTAAATACCAAATTTCATAAAAATGTATCAATCCATTTGGTCTCCAGCGAACTGCACATACACACAGACACAAACACATACGGACAGACACAAAAAAAAAAAAAAACACTTTTGGGTTCAGGGGATACTAAAATAGATTTTTAGACCAACTTGTAACAAAAATATTTTTGGACAATCATAATACTTTTTCTATGCTATCGCATATGGGAGAAAGTAAAAATGAAAAAGTTTGTGCAACTTTAGTGAATTTAAATACAAATGGATTGCATCTAAAGGTTTATGGTGAACATACTTTATTTATTTTTACTCTATTATGTTTTTGTACTTAGTGACTTATTGCTATTAATTGTCATTTTGTTTGTTACTTGGGATTGCTAACTTACATAAAATTGTGTTGACTAAATTTCTCTATTTTTGTTACTATTATATTTATTTTACTTTTACTATACAGTAACAATGGGAATAAATGTTGAATATTATTTAGAACTAAAACCTAATTTATAGCCTTAGAAATTAACGATTGTAATGCATTTTGATGTCCTCATGTGCTTCTGCAATAAAAAATTATTTATTTATACTTAAGATGTCAATCATCAAGGTATGGCATAATATGGATTTTGAATGAGTGTAGAATATAGTCAATGCTACAAACTAATGCTGTATATTTCTTAGAAGGTGTCACTAATTAATAGCCCAATGACAAATGCAAAAAATCTAGTGGTTAACAGCTGATACCCTTCCAAAATTTCTTTGACTCTGGAATTGAACTGGAGAATTTTTAGCTTCTAACACCAAACATTTTTAAAAAACACAACAATTTGTAAATGAGAATTTATTATATGCACAAAATGATGTTTGTCTAAGATTTCATGACTTTTAATAAAAAATAGCACACGATAAACAAGAACAATATTGTAATAAAACTGTGTTATTTATCTTTATATTAAATTAAAGACTAGTTATGTTACAGCCCATGATTAAAAATACTGTAATAAAATTGTGTTATTTATCTTTATATTAAAATAAAGACTAGTTATGTTTCAGCCCATGATTAAAAATACTGTAATAAAACTGTGTTATTTATCTTTATATTAAAATAAAGACTAGTTATGTTACAGCCCATGATTAAAAATACTGTAATAAATACCACTATACGTGTATGGGCGGGCGAGTGGGTCAAACCACTGTACGGGTGGGTCAATACCCACTGTATGTGTACGGGTGGGAGGGTGGTTCAATACCCACTGTGTTATTTATCTTTATATTAAAATAAAGACTAGTTATGTTACAGCCCATGATTAAAAATACTGTAATAAAACTGTGTTATTTATCTTTATATTAAAAAAAGACTAGTTATGTTACAGTCCATGATTAAAAATACTGTAATAAAACTGTTTTATTTATCTTTATATTAAAATAAAGACTAGTTATGTTATAGCCCAGGATTAAAAATACTGTAATAAAACTGTGTTATTTATCTTTATATTTAAATAAAGACTAGTTATGTTACAGCCCATGATTAAAAATACTGTAATAAAACTGTTTTATTTATCTTTATATTAAAATAAAGACTAGTTATGTTATAGCCCAGGATAAAAAATACTATAATAAAACTGTGTTATTTATCTTTATATTTAAAAAAACACTAGTTATGTTACAGCACATGATTAAAAATACTGTAATAAAACTGTGTTATTTATCTTTATATTAAAATAAAGACTAGTTATGTTACAGCCATTGATTAAAAATACTGTAATAAAACTGAGTTATTTATCTTTATATTTAAAAAAAGACTAGTTATGTTACAGCCCAAGATTAAAAATACTGTAATAAAACTGTGTTATTTATCTTTATATTAAAATAAAGGCTAGTTATGTTAAAGCCCATGATTAAAAATACTATAATAAAACTGTGTTATTTATCTTTATATTTAAATAAAGACTAGTTATGTTACAGCCCATGATTGAAAATACTGTAATAAAACTGTGTTATTTATCTTTATATTAAAATAAAGACTAGTTATGTTACAGCCCTTGATTGAAAATACTGTATTAAAACTGTGTTATTTATCTTTATATTAAAATAAAGACTAGTTATGTTACAGCCCATGATTAAAAATACTGTGATAAAACTATGTTATTTATCTTTATATTTAAAAAAAGACTAGTTATGTTACAGCCCTTGATTAAAAATACTGTAATAAAACTGTATTATTTATCTTTATATTAAAGTAAAGACTAGTTATGTTACAGCTCATGATTAAAAATACTGTAATAGAACTGTGTTATTTATCTTTATATTAAAATAAAGACTAGTTATGTTACAGCCCATGATTGAAAATACTGTATTAAAACTGTGTTATTTATCTTTATATTAAAATAAAGACTAGTTATGTTACAGCCCATGATTAAAAATACTGTAATAAAACTGTGTTATTTATCTTTATATTCAAATAAAGACTAGTTATGTTACAGCCCATGATAAAAAATACTGTAATAAAACTGTGTTATTTATCTTTATATTTAAAAAAAGACTAGTTATGTTACAGCCCTTGATTAAAAATACTGTAATAAAACTGTGTTATTTATCTTTATATTTAAAAAAAGACTAGTTATGTTACAGCCCATGATTAAAAATACTGTAATAAAACTGTGTTATTTATCTTTATATTAAAATAAAGACTAGGTATGTTACAGCCCATGATTAAAAATACTGTAATAAAACTGTGTTATTTATCTTTATATTTAAATAAAGACTAGTTATGTTACAGCCCATGATTAAAAATACTGTAATAAAACTGTTTTATTTATCTTTATATTTAAATAAAGACTAGTTATGTTACAGCCCATGATTAAAATACTGTAATAAAACTGTGTTATTTATCTTTATATTTAAGTAAAGACTAGTTATGTTACAGCCCATGATTAAAAATACTGTAATAAAACTGTTTTATTTATCTTTATATTTAAATAAAGACTACTTATGTTACAGCCCATGATTAAAAATACAGTAATAAAACTGTGTTATTTATCTTTATATTTAAGTAAAGACTAATTATGTTACAGCCCATGATTAAAAATACTGTAATAAAACTGTTTTATTTATCTTTATATTTAAATAAAGACTAGTTATGTTACAGCCCATGATTAAAAATACTGTAATAAAACTGTGTTATTTATCTTTATATTAAAATAAAGACTAGTTATGTTTCAGCCCATGATTAAAAATACTGTAATAAAACTGTGTTATTTATCTTTATATTAAAATAAAGACTAGTTATGTTACAGCCCATGATTAAAAATACTGTAATAAAACTGTGTTATTTATCTTTATATTAAAATAAAGACTAGTTATGTTACAGCCCATGATTAAAAATACTGTAATAAAACTGTGTTATTTATCTTTATATTAAAATAAAGACTAGTTATGTTACAGCCCATGATTAAAAATACTGTAATAAAACTGTGTTATTTATCTTTATATTAAAATAAAGACTAGTTATGTTTCAGCCCATGATTAAATATACTGTAATAAAACTGTTTTATTTATCTTTATATTAAAATAAAGACTAGTTATGTTACAGCCCATGATTAAAAATACTGTAATAAAACTGTTTTATTTATCTTTATATTAAAATAAAGACTAGTTATGTTTCATCCCATGATTAAAAATACTGTAATAAAACTGTGTTATTTATCTTTATATTAAAATAAAGACTAGTTATGTTTCAGCCCATGATTAAAAATACTGTAATAAAACTGTGTTATTTATCTTTATAATAAAATGAAGACTAGTTATGTTACAGCCCATGATTAAAAATACTGTAATAAAACTGTGTTATTTATCTTTATATTAAAATAAAGACTAGTTATGTTACAGCCCTTGATTAAAAATACTGTAATAAAACTGTGTTATTTATCTTTATATTAAAATAAAGACTAGTTATGTTACAGCCCATGATTAAAAATACTGTAATAAAACTGTTTTACTTATCTTTATATTTAAATAAAGACTAGTTATGTTACAGCCCATGATTGAAAATACTGTAATAAAACTGTGTTATTTATCTTTATATTTAAATAAAGACTAGTTATGTTACAGCCCATGATTAAAAATACTGTAATAAAACTGTGTTATTTATCTTTATATATAAATAAAGACTAGTTATGTTACAGCCCATGATTAAAAATACTGTAATAAAACTGTGTTATTTATCTTTATATTAAAATAAAGACTAGTTATGTTACAGCCCTTGATTAAAAATACTGTAATAAAACTGTGTTATTTATCTTTATATTAAAATAAAGACTAGTTATGTTACAGCCCATGATTAAAAATACTGTAATAAAACTGTTTTACTTATCTTTATATTTAAATAAAGACTAGTTATGTTTTAGCCGATGATTAAATATACTGTAATAAAACTGTTTTATTTATCTTTATATTAAAATAAAGACTAGTTATGTTACAGCCCATGATTAAAAATACTGTAATAAAACTGTTTTATTTATCTTTATATTAAAATAAAGACTAGTTATGTTTCAGCCCATGATTAAAAATACTGTAATAAAACTGTGTTATTTATCTTTATATTAAAATAAAGACTAGTTATGTTACAGCCCATGATTAAAAATACTGTAATAAAACTGTGTTATTTATCTTTATATTAAAATAAAGACTAGTTATGTTACAGCCCTTGATTAAAAATACTGTAATAAAACTGTGTTATTTATCTTTATATTTAAATAAAGACTAGTTATGTTACAGCCCATGATTAAAAATACTGTAATAAAACTGTGTTATTTATCTTTATATTAAAATAAAGACTAGTTATGTTTCAGCCCATGATTAAAAATACTGTAATAAAACTGTGTTATTTATCTTTATATTAAAATAAAGACTAGTTATGTTACAGCCCATGATTAAAAATACTGTAATAAAACTGTGTTATTTATCTTTATATTAAAATAAAGACTAGTTATGTTACAGCCCTTGATTAAAAATACTGTAATAAAACTGTGTTATTTATCTTTATATATAAATAAAGACTAGTTATGTTACAGCCCATGATTAAAAATACTGTAATAAAACTGTTTTACTTATCTTTATATTTAAATAAAGACTAGTTATGTTACAGCCCATGATTGAAAATACTGTAATAAAACTGTGTTATTTATCTTTATATTTAAATAAAGTCTAGTTATGTTACAGCCCATGATTAAAAATACTGTAATAAAACTGTGTTATTTATCTTTATATTAAAATAAAGACTAGTTATGTTACAGCCCATGATTAAAAATACTGTAATAAAACTGTGTTATTTATCTTTATATTAAAATAAAGACTAGTTATGTTTCAGCCCATGATTAAAAATACTGTAATAAAACTGTGTTATTTATCTTTATATTAAAATAAAGACTAGTTATGTTACAGCCCATGATTAAAAATACTGTAATAAAACTGTGTTATTTATCTTTATATTAAAATAAAGACTAGTTATGTTACAGCCCTTGATTAAAAATACTGTAATAAAACTGTGTTATTTATCTTTATATATAAATAAAGACTAGTTATGTTACAGCCCATGATTAAAAATACTGTAATAAAACTGTTTTACTTATCTTTATATTTAAATAAAGACTAGTTATGTTACAGCCCATGATTGAAAATACTGTAATAAAACTGTGTTATTTATCTTTATATTTAAATAAAGTCTAGTTATGTTACAGCCCATGATTAAAAATACTGTAATAAAACTGTGTTATTTATCTTTATATTAAAATAAAGACTAGTTATGTTACAGCCCATGATTAAAAATACTGTAATAAAACTGTGTTATTTATCTTTATATTAAAATAAAGACTAGTTATGTTACAGCCCTTGATTAAAAATACTGTAATAAAACTGTGTTATTTATCTTTATATTAAAATAAAGACTAGTTATGTTACAGCCCATGATTAAAAATACTGTAATAAAACTGTTTTACTTATCTTTATATTTAAATAAAGACTAGTTATGTTACAGCCCATGATTAAAAATACTGTAATAAAACTGTGTTATTTATCTTTATATTTAAATAAAGACTAGTTATGTTACAGCCCATGATTAAAAATACTGTACTAAAACTGTGTCATTTATCTTTATATTAAAATAAAGACTACTTATGTTTCAGCCCATGATTAAAAATACTGTAATAAAACTGTGTCATTTATCTTTATATTAAAATAAAGACTAGTTATGTTACAGCCCATGATTAAAAATACTGTAATAAAACTGTGTTATTTATCTTTATATTAAAATAAAGACTAGTTATGTTACAGCCCATGATTGAAAATACTGTAATAAAACTGTGTTATTTATCTTTATATTAAAATAAAGACTAGTTATGTTACAGCCCATGATTGAAAATACTGTATTAAAACTGTGTTATTTATCTTTATATTAAAATAAAGACTAGTTATGTTACAGCCCATGATTAAAAATACTGTGATAAAACTATGTTATTTATCTTTATATTTAAAAAAAGACTAGTTATGTTACAGCCCTTGATTAAAAATACTGTAATAAAACTGTATTATTTATCTTTATATTAAAGTAAAGACTAGTTATGTTACAGCTCATGATTAAAAATACTGTAATAGAACTGTGTTATTTATCTTTATATTAAAATAAAGACTAGTTATGTTACAGCCCATGATTGAAAATACTGTATTAAAACTGTGTTATTTATCTTTATATTAAAATAAAGACTAGTTATGTTACAGCCCATGATTAAAAATACTGTAATAAAACTGTGTTATTTATCTTTATATTCAAATAAAGACTAGTTATGTTACAGCCCATGATTAAAAATACTGTAATAAAACTGTGTTATTTATCTTTATATTTAAAAAAAGACTAGTTATGTTACAGCCCTTGATTAAAAATACTGTAATAAAACTGTGTTATTTATCTTTATATTTAAAAAAAGACTAGTTATGTTACAGCCCATGATTAAAAATACTGTAATAAAACTGTGTTATTTATCTTTATATTAAAATAAAGACTAGGTATGTTACAGCCCATGATTAAAAATACTGTAATAAAACTGTGTTATTTATCTTTATATTTAAATAAAGACTAGTTATGTTACAGCCCATGATTAAAAATACTGTAATAAAACTGTTTTATTTATCTTTATATTTAAATAAAGACTAGTTATGTTACAGCCCATGATTAAAATACTGTAATAAAACTGTGTTATTTATCTTTATATTTAAGTAAAGACTAGTTATGTTACAGCCCATGATTAAAAATACTGTAATAAAACTGTTTTATTTATCTTTATATTTAAATAAAGACTACTTATGTTACAGCCCATGATTAAAAATACAGTAATAAAACTGTGTTATTTATCTTTATATTTAAGTAAAGACTAATTATGTTACAGCCCATGATTAAAAATACTGTAATAAAACTGTTTTATTTATCTTTATATTTAAATAAAGACTAGTTATGTTACAGCCCATGATTAAAAATACTGTAATAAAACTGTGTTATTTATCTTTATATTAAAATAAAGACTAGTTATGTTTCAGCCCATGATTAAAAATACTGTAATAAAACTGTGTTATTTATCTTTATATTAAAATAAAGACTAGTTATGTTACAGCCCATGATTAAAAATACTGTAATAAAACTGTGTTATTTATCTTTATATTAAAATAAAGACTAGTTATGTTACAGCCCATGATTAAAAATACTGTAATAAAACTGTGTTATTTATCTTTATATTAAAATAAAGACTAGTTATGTTACAGCCCATGATTAAAAATACTGTAATAAAACTGTGTTATTTATCTTTATATTAAAATAAAGACTAGTTATGTTTCAGCCCATGATTAAATATACTGTAATAAAACTGTTTTATTTATCTTTATATTAAAATAAAGACTAGTTATGTTACAGCCCATGATTAAAAATACTGTAATAAAACTGTTTTATTTATCTTTATATTAAAATAAAGACTAGTTATGTTTCATCCCATGATTAAAAATACTGTAATAAAACTGTGTTATTTATCTTTATATTAAAATAAAGACTAGTTATGTTTCAGCCCATGATTAAAAATACTGTAATAAAACTGTGTTATTTATCTTTATAATAAAATGAAGACTAGTTATGTTACAGCCCATGATTAAAAATACTGTAATAAAACTGTGTTATTTATCTTTATATTAAAATAAAGACTAGTTATGTTACAGCCCTTGATTAAAAATACTGTAATAAAACTGTGTTATTTATCTTTATATTAAAATAAAGACTAGTTATGTTACAGCCCATGATTAAAAATACTGTAATAAAACTGTTTTACTTATCTTTATATTTAAATAAAGACTAGTTATGTTACAGCCCATGATTGAAAATACTGTAATAAAACTGTGTTATTTATCTTTATATTTAAATAAAGACTAGTTATGTTACAGCCCATGATTAAAAATACTGTAATAAAACTGTGTTATTTATCTTTATATATAAATAAAGACTAGTTATGTTACAGCCCATGATTAAAAATACTGTAATAAAACTGTGTTATTTATCTTTATATTAAAATAAAGACTAGTTATGTTACAGCCCTTGATTAAAAATACTGTAATAAAACTGTGTTATTTATCTTTATATTAAAATAAAGACTAGTTATGTTACAGCCCATGATTAAAAATACTGTAATAAAACTGTTTTACTTATCTTTATATTTAAATAAAGACTAGTTATGTTTTAGCCGATGATTAAATATACTGTAATAAAACTGTTTTATTTATCTTTATATTAAAATAAAGACTAGTTATGTTACAGCCCATGATTAAAAATACTGTAATAAAACTGTTTTATTTATCTTTATATTAAAATAAAGACTAGTTATGTTTCAGCCCATGATTAAAAATACTGTAATAAAACTGTGTTATTTATCTTTATATTAAAATAAAGACTAGTTATGTTACAGCCCATGATTAAAAATACTGTAATAAAACTGTGTTATTTATCTTTATATTAAAATAAAGACTAGTTATGTTACAGCCCTTGATTAAAAATACTGTAATAAAACTGTGTTATTTATCTTTATATTTAAATAAAGACTAGTTATGTTACAGCCCATGATTAAAAATACTGTAATAAAACTGTGTTATTTATCTTTATATTAAAATAAAGACTAGTTATGTTTCAGCCCATGATTAAAAATACTGTAATAAAACTGTGTTATTTATCTTTATATTAAAATAAAGACTAGTTATGTTACAGCCCATGATTAAAAATACTGTAATAAAACTGTGTTATTTATCTTTATATTAAAATAAAGACTAGTTATGTTACAGCCCTTGATTAAAAATACTGTAATAAAACTGTGTTATTTATCTTTATATATAAATAAAGACTAGTTATGTTACAGCCCATGATTAAAAATACTGTAATAAAACTGTTTTACTTATCTTTATATTTAAATAAAGACTAGTTATGTTACAGCCCATGATTGAAAATACTGTAATAAAACTGTGTTATTTATCTTTATATTTAAATAAAGTCTAGTTATGTTACAGCCCATGATTAAAAATACTGTAATAAAACTGTGTTATTTATCTTTATATTAAAATAAAGACTAGTTATGTTACAGCCCATGATTAAAAATACTGTAATAAAACTGTGTTATTTATCTTTATATTAAAATAAAGACTAGTTATGTTTCAGCCCATGATTAAAAATACTGTAATAAAACTGTGTTATTTATCTTTATATTAAAATAAAGACTAGTTATGTTACAGCCCATGATTAAAAATACTGTAATAAAACTGTGTTATTTATCTTTATATTAAAATAAAGACTAGTTATGTTACAGCCCTTGATTAAAAATACTGTAATAAAACTGTGTTATTTATCTTTATATATAAATAAAGACTAGTTATGTTACAGCCCATGATTAAAAATACTGTAATAAAACTGTTTTACTTATCTTTATATTTAAATAAAGACTAGTTATGTTACAGCCCATGATTGAAAATACTGTAATAAAACTGTGTTATTTATCTTTATATTTAAATAAAGTCTAGTTATGTTACAGCCCATGATTAAAAATACTGTAATATAACTGTGTTATTTATCTTTATATTAAAATAAAGACTAGTTATGTTACAGCCCATGATTAAAAATACTGTAATAAAACTGTGTTATTTATCTTTATATTAAAATAAAGACTAGTTATGTTACAGCCCTTGATTAAAAATACTGTAATAAAACTGTGTTATTTATCTTTATATTAAAATAAAGACTAGTTATGTTACAGCCCATGATTAAAAATACTGTAATAAAACTGTTTTACTTATCTTTATATTTAAATAAAGACTAGTTATGTTACAGCCCATGATTAAAAATACTGTAATAAAACTGTGTTATTTATCTTTATATTTAAATAAAGACTAGTTATGTTACAGCCCATGATTAAAAATACTGTACTAAAACTGTGTCATTTATCTTTATATTAAAATAAAGACTACTTATGTTTCAGCCCATGATTAAAAATACTGTAATAAAACTGTGTCATTTATCTTTATATTAAAATAAAGACTAGTTATGTTACAGCCCATGATTAAAAATACTGTAATAAAACTGTGTTATTTATCTTTATATTAAAATAAAGACTAGTTATGTTACAGCTAATGATTAAAAATACTGTAATAAAACTGTGTTATTTATCTTTATATTAAAATAAAGACTAGTTATGTTACAGCCTTTGATTAAAAATACTGTAATAAAACTGTGTTATTTATCTTTATATTAAAATAAAGACTAGTTATGTTACAGCCTATGATTAAAAATACTGTAATAAAACTGTGTTATTTATCTTTATATTAAAATAAAGACTAGTTATGTTACAGCCCATGATTAAAAATACTGTAATAAAACTGTGTTATTTATATTTATATTAAAATAAAGACTAGTTATGTTACAGCCTATGATTAAAAATACTGTAATAAAACTGTGTTATTTATCTTTATATTAAAATAAAGACTAGTTATGTTACAGCCCATGATTAAAAATACTGTAATAAAACCGTGTTATTTATCTTTATATTAAAATAAAGACTAGTTATGTTACAGCCTATGATTAAAAATACTGTAATAAAACTGTGTTATTTATCTTTATATTAAAATAAAGACTAGTTATGTTACAGCCCATGATTAAAAATACTGTAATAAAACTGTGTTATTTATATTTATATTAAAATAAAGACTAGTTATGTTACAGCCCATGAATAAAAATACTGTAATAAAACTGTGTTATTTATCTTTATATTAAAATAAAGACTAGTTATGTTACAGCCTATGATTAAAAATACTGTAATAAAACTGTGTTATTTATCTTTATATTAAAATAAAGACTAGTTATGTTACAGCCCATGATTAAAAATACTGTAATAAAACTGTGTTATTTATATTTATATTAAAATAAAGACTAGTTATGTTTTAGCCGATGATTAAATATACTGTAATAAAACTGTTTTATTTATCTTTATATTAAAATAAAGACTAGTTATGTTACAGCCCATGATTAAAAATACTGTAATAAAACTGTTTTATTTATCTTTATATTAAAATAAAGACTAGTTATGTTTCAGCCCATGATTAAAAATACTGTAATAAAACTGTGTTATTTATATTTATATTAAAATAAAGACTAGTTATGTTTCAGCCCATGATTAAAAATACTGTAATAAAACTGTGTTATTTATCTTTATATTAAAATAAAGACTAGTTATGTTACAGCCCATGATTAAAAATACTGTAATAAAACTGTGTTATTTATCTTTATATTAAAATAAAGACTAGTTATGTTACAGCCCTTGATTAAAAATACTGTAATAAAACTGTGTTATTTATCTTTATATTTAAATAAAGACTAGTTATGTTACAGCCCATGATTAAAAATACTGTAATAAAACTGTTTTACTTATCTTTATATTTAAATAAAGACTAGTTATGTTACAGCCCATGATTAAAAATACTGTAATAAAACTGTGTTATTTATCTTTATATTTAAGTAAAGACTAGTTATTTTACAGCTCATGATTGAAAATACTGTAATAAAACTGTGTTATTTATCTTTATATTTAAGTAAAGACTAGTTATGTTACAGCTCATGATTAAAAATACTGTAATAAAACTGTGTTATTTATCTTTATATTAAAATAAAGACTAGTTATGTTACAGCCCATGATTAAAAATACTGTAATAAAACTGTGTTATTTATCTTTATATTTAAGTAAAGACTAGTTATGTTACAGCCCATGATTAAAAATACTGTAATAAAACTGTGTTATTTATCTTTATATTTAAGTAAAGACTAGTTATGTTACAGCCCATGATTGAAAATACTGTAATGAAACTGTGTTATTTATCTTTATATTTAAGTAAAGACTAGTTATGTTACAGCCCATGATTGAAAATACTGTAATAAAACTGTGTTATTTATCTTTATATTTAAGTAAAGACTAGTTATGTTAAAGCCCATGATTAAAAATACTGTAATAAAACTGTTTTATTTATCTTTATATTTAAGTAAAGACTAGTTATGTTACAGCCCATGATTGAAAATACTGTAATAAAACTGTGTTATTTATCTTTATATTTAAGTAAAGACTAGTTATGTTACAGCCCATGATTAAAAACCAAGTGTTTACAAATGAATAAGTGATATTTTTTTTTATTTATATATAATTTGTGATTTGTAAAATTCTAATAAGTATTAGCATGTTAAATATTTATCTACATACAGATTTTTTTTTCATTTTTGAAAGTTCAAGACCTCTATTTTATTAATTTATGGACAGCAATTTATGTATTCAACTGTAGGTACTGCCTAAAATTGCGCAAGAGCAAAATTACTTTTAAAACTACTTTTAAACACAAAATAGATTTTTCAGAAAATCAAGGGAAAACTGGTCTTGTAATAAATCGAAATGAACGATAGTAAAATCTTTTTCTGAAAAATAAACAACCACCAAACCTATGGCTGATTCCTCACTGTTGTTGTACTAGTAATTAACTGTACGGGGGACAAGTGTATTTACTACACAAAAACACATGTTACGTTGTAATTGCTAACTAGCCTCGATAGCTGGGCAGGAACAATGAGTGTAATCACACTTTACGGCATGCTCGTACTAACAATATCTGGTGAAGTAAATGAGCCAACGTGTATCATTACACTCACTATGAGAGCTTTACACAAGACTTCATTATGAATGAATAAATTTTACCAGAAAATCATTCAAAATTTAAAACTATTTTAAATTATTGATAGAACAAAAATAACAAGCTCCAAGAACAAACTACTTCAGGGGTCTGTTTCACTACTCAGAGAACGCCTAATTCCGCATAATAAAGGCACTTTTCATTTCAGCCAAAAAATACACAAACCCCACTCACCCATACATGTATGGAGGTGATGGCACACCCACCCACTCCTGTACATACTGTACAATGGTGATGACTCATGCACATGAACTATGATGATTACTTATCCACCCACCCATACACGTACAATGGTAATGACAGACAAACCCACCCCAAAACGCACAATGTTGTTGAGCCACCCACCCATCTATACATACGGTGTTGGTTTCCTGAAGATTAGCAAATAAACAAAACTGAATCAGTCAAATTTTCATAAAACATTTAAGACTTTTTAATAAAGATTGGGTATAAAAGGATATATATTAGAGAAACTTTATACCACATTTATAATTTAACCTGTCTAATCTGTTTTTTTTAAATTATTATTTATTTACTTTATTTTTATTGTTTAATCTACTTAACAACTTAAGTAAAAAAATTGTTATTTAACATTTTATTTGAAACTATATCATACGCATAATGAGTACCATCTTTATTGTTTTAGATTGTGTACTTTTTATTTCAGAAACAGTAATTAATTGAAATCTAATTTTCTTATTTTCTTCACATTAATTTTAAGTAGATAACACTGTGTAAAACTATTTTGACCTGGCTTTAAGCTGAACAGCATTGTAAATGACTTACAAAGTTTTGAAGACATATAAATATATTATTATGGATTTTATTTAATTCATACATTTGCTTAAACATGAATTCATTTCTTATTTAGATTGTTTCCTTTAGATGACGATGTTGCATATTCTTCAATTCCGTTTTTATTCATAATAACTTCTGCACAATAGAAGGAAATGTTACGGAGCGGTACTCTGGATGTTAATGGCTGGTTGCACAGTGAAAGGAGAGATTTAGCTACTCAGACATGGAGATTGGACTTTACACTGCGACAATTTACAGTTTCAGTCAGCATAATGCCTGCAACATTATGGAAAGTTGCTGACAATTTTATTTATTTATTCTTAGGACGCTGATCATCAAGATGTCTGTGAATATAATTCATGAGATAAAGTTGTAATTGTTACAAACTAACACCAACTATTCCACAGAAAGTATCATTAATTGTAACCAAATGACAAATGAACAATGAGTGACCTACTTGGGACTATGGAAACAATCATTTTTCAATTTAAATTAATAAGCATCACACCACTCTTTTTAAACAAATATTTTATATTTCAATTTCTAATCTGAAGCCATTCTCAAACAAATAGTAATTAACAACATGAACATTTACTGAAAATATAAATTAATAGTTGATATGTTTACAAAAAATATGACAAAAATGATTTAACAAATTAAATTTTTGAATACACAAATTTTGATAAAAACTATTAAGTTACTCATTGATTTTAAACCCTCTGTGTACTAAAACACACTATTGTGAGGATCTGCATCCCATTATGAGTGCCAAACGCATGATCGTGCAGATTTATGACATAGACAATTTATTTACACACTATCGGTAAAATTCGACAAATAATCATGTTTAAATTGGTACCAGTAGTGAGATATTGACATTTATTACTGTACTTAAGAATTGTATTTAGTGGTATTTTGTTTTCCCAGCTGTTGGAAAACAGTGCGCAGCTCAAACATATATGGCAACAATCAATTGAGTGTCAGGTGCTGTTATTAAATCAACTGTCACATTTATTTAAAACATTCTTACTTCGTATAATACATTATTATTTTTAAACACATAAAATATAAAACAAATTAGGTATTTTAACAGTTGTAGTTTGCTATATTTAGTAGCAAAGCTATGTCATGTCATGGTTTTAAATCATAATTTTTTTAAAAGTGATTTTCATTAGGTAATAGTAAACAAAAGTACATATTTCTTATAATATAAAAATAAAACATAACATAGCATTTAATCATATGTTCAAATTTATGTTACAAAAAAATGCTTATCAAATTTTGAATTAAGTAAATTTTTTTATGCATACGTACAATTATTTGTCCAAATATAAAAAATTACAGTTCCATCTAAGAAGCTCAATTTAGGATGATTTGCAAATAAAATTATGGTACAAAAATTGTCACGTGACAAAGAAAACTTTTGATTTACATTACATAAATCAAAACTATTGCAATAATCTTATAAGAAGTATATTCTTGTATTGATAAGTATTCTGAGTTTAGTTACTAAATTTTTTTCGAAACCTCTTCTAACTTTAATTTATGCCAATAAGAACATGATACGGTTATCAGAATTAAATTTTCATTCCAAATTTTGTAGTCTGAAATTACTCTATACTTCAACTGTCACTTGGTGGTACAGTATGTACATTTTAAAATTACACTACCTTACTACGCTATTATTTAAAACCAAAATTTAATCGGAATACAATTTGCACACGATATGTTGTCTATTTAAAAATCAAAATTCGTTGAATGGAAGAAAATTACATTTTTTAAATGAGGGTTTAATGTAATTAGAGCATAGAATACCATATAAAAAAAAATTCTAAACATCTTTATTCAGCGGGTGCAGTTAAAAATTATATAGTTGGCCTTATCACAAATATCCGTTGTATTTGTATTATAATAGAATAAATTACAAAAAATAGATTAACAGTAATTTTATTTTCATAAAAATTTTACACAACATATTACCTGAGAACAAAAATGCCTTAAAACAAAAATTAAATGCATTAAATTTTACTATAAAAATATCAATGGATATTTTCAAAATTCTTTTCATAGAATTTTATATTTCACAATTTTTATCTTGTTGAGGAAATTTGTTAGGTAAGTTTAAACCTCTTGAACTTTCTCACTCAGGTTAACTCAGAATTGAACTCTTTCAGGTTGGTTAACAAATTTAATACTTCAGGTCTTTTATTTTCCTTTTTCATTGAAAAATAATCATGTTTAATATAATTATTGGATAATCCAATATATTTTACTGTACATAAAAATAAGAAATAAAATTATAATGTACTAAATTTAAAATAACTTTATTCAATAAAAATACAGGTTTGCAACAAGTATAACGAGTATGAAGTAATCGCGAATATAATAATTGTTTTTTTCTTTTTTCTTTTTTACACGTTTTCATGTCGTTTACTCTGATTTACACTTGTTTATCTGCACTAAACAAGATAAATTTTATCAATTTATAAAAATTGATGTTATAACAAATTTAAAAATATATATAAAACGATGGAAGCACAGGGATTAACAGGTACAGTTACGTGGAGAAGCGTACCCAAGCAACTGACCTAGACTGAGGGATGTTGGGAGTTTGCTAATTTTCAACTGAGAATACGGGGAGGGGGAGTGATCGATTCTGACTAGACTAGGCCTACCCCAAAACAGGAACATCGACCTGCCTGCCTGACCTGCCACAACCCCTTCCTCCCACAGCAGTGCCACCCTTCCCCTCGTCTGGATCTAACTAACAATGGCATTGCGGCATAATTCCTCGCATTACGGATTACATTGTAAAACACACATATTACAAAAATAATAGAAGTTATATTAATTGTAATTTTTTAAATTTTAATATACTACCAAATATGTAACCATTAAATTTAATAAATTTCACAGTTCTTTATGATTAGATGAAAAAATCTGCGTTTAGTTTTTAGAGATATAATCATGTCCATGTATTTTGAAGCTTAGCCGATGCATATTATATGTGTTCTAAGGCGATAAAGAAAATGTATATATTACTATTGGTATTTATTTACTATTCTAAGAAAAACATTAGTTGTATACAAGTATCATTTTTCTCTAAATTAGAATATCAATGTGTCATTCTCCAAGTTCATCCTTTTAAATGCTCACTAAATAATATTACAGTACAAGTAAACGTTACACAATACAAATTTATTATAATATAAGCACAAAATGTACAAATATATTACAATACAAGTACAAAATGCACGAATATTATGGTGATCGATTTCGGTGAACCACGCTCACCTTCCTCAGACCAGAGGGATTCACAAAAGAATGGAAAATGGTGTTCAATCTTTTGTGATTCTTTTGTGAATCCCTCTGGTCTGAGGAAGGTGAGCGTGGTTCACCGAAATCGATCACCATAATATTCGTGCATTTTGTACTTGTATTGTAATATATTTGTACATTTTGTGCTTATATTGTAATAAATTTGTGTTGTGTGACGTTTACTTGTACTGTATATGTACCAACACATATTATGCTAATTAAAAAACTATAAATAATATTAATAAAATTGAAATTCAATAATTTTCAGACAAATTATTTAAATTTACTGTTTATCATGCTAAAGATTTATCTACAACTATTTTGGGATGTTTATTTATAAAATTATATTACATATAACAATATTTATAATTTGTTCATGTGATAATTCATGTTCGACAGTAAAAATCATTTCGTTCAGAAGAAAAGTTTAAAATATTTTCTTTTGTTCAAAGTTTAATTTTATTACATAAATTTACATAAGACTTTTACATTACTAGAAATTACTATAGGTAATTTGTCTTGTCTAAAACAATAACTTGTCGCCAGGGGCAAAATCAACTGTTCACTGGTACAGTAAACTTTTTATAACCGTAGACTCGATCGTGCACTATTAACCTAAACTAAAGAATACAGTCCGATGAGTCATTCCTGCATCGAATGACCTAATGTTTGTAAAACGCCCTTTACAATGATACTCTTCCTCACCCTTCTCCTACCACTGCTTTCTGAGCCTGAATCTACAGTTATAAAAATTGAACTGTATAATATTTTTACAAGATAGCAAAATAGAATTATGAGAAGAAAATACAGAGCTTTAATAAAGCTTCAATGCATCTATACGAACAAGGAAAATTTTCAACCTGAATATTCCAAAAATCAGACTGAGCGAGACAAAGTCTTACCGTAAATTTAATCTGATTTTTTTTGTTTTTTTTAATAAATTACCATTTACAACCAGATCTATTTCTTTGTCCAAATTCAAATTGTGTATTCAATGACTATTGAAACAAAACATGATTTATATAGGTTAATTTTTGGAATATTAAGGTGGCAATCGTTTCTTCATTGAGCCAGCTTCTCAGTTTATTGCAAATGTAGCCTGCCGCAGAGAACACAGAGAGTATTTAGGGGAAATATTGCAATATTGTGAGTGTGAAGGACTGGTGGCTGACGCAAACAACGCAACAAAACGACACAAACAAACCAAATTATAGTGAGATCTTAAGAAGATTAACTAATAATTACTTGTAAACAATTTTACTGAACTAACATGTATTTTGACCAACTAACTACAAATTAATTACTGTAACTAATGGTTTTAAAATGTCAATGTTATTTATATTGATTTATTTTTATATCTAAAATTGAAAATACATAGGCTTTGTAATCCTGTTAATCTCAGGATTGACAGTGGAAAATCCTGGGATTAGTAGGTGTCAAAAATTGGCCGGGATCCCGGGATTGACACCAATAAGCCTGATAGTCAGTTCTCTCCTCTGCAGTTCGGACCCTGACTACCACACAACACATACAGTCTTCTCTAGTTGTGTCCATGCTGATGGCAACCACTGAGTAGTATTATGAGCACAAAGCGTATAACCTATCACCTACAACCTCCACAACAATTTCTCCCCAAGTAGCTGGGATACAGCACTGCGCCAATAGTGCCGACTTTATTTAACAAATAAAGAATGGTTTCCTCAAACTACCGATTCATTTTCACAGGAAGTAAGAGAACTTCTCAGGGGTGAGGGCTTTTGCTTTTATACATCTCTATGTCTACTACATAAGTTTAAGAAATGTACTAGACATTACTCTTAATAGTACATTTCTTAAACTTATGTAGTACTTATCAATTTGATAAGAAGACAAGTAAAAATGTCTCCCTTTGAACTAGCCTTGTTTAAAAAGTAAGAAATTCATCTAATGTAATTACAACCTTTAGTCACAAACAATAATTTAAAGTGGTGATAGTAATAAATAAAAGTGGTATACTTTTTGACAGAAATTAGCCTTATATTTATGAATTTCCAGAAAAGTGTTACTTCTGATGAACTAGTAGCGAAGTTCAACCCTAGGTTAAAACCTAGCTTCATAAGTTTATGTTCTCTGTTCGATCCCAATCAGAGTAATAACAAAATTTGAGAGGGACCAGCTGATAACCGACGTCTGTTCATTTGTCATTGGGCTATTATCGGCCTTAGTTTGTAACATGACCACACTCATTCGAAAACCATATTCCCCCATATCTTGACGATCGGTGCCCTAAGGATAAATTTATAGTTGTTGAGGGCTAAATTAGTTTACTAAAAAACCTCCATTATAGTAAATACTTTCCTTATATTAACTATTTGTTTACATGTTTTAACAGGTGTTATAAACTAACAAACAATATTACAGCTGTTTTTATTTAATTAAAAATTTAAAAAAGAGAGAAGATTGTGTTTTGATTTCTGTTTACGAGTTATTGTAAAAAAAATGTAGTGGAAATTAAAAGTTGAGTAGTTACAATATAGTCATAAAAAGGCTTCAGAAAAATGTTTTGGGAGGAAAATAATAAATTGGGGAGCCATAAAAGAGCACTACCAAGAATAGAAATAACTATTTTTCTTTTGCTTGGTGCAGAATTTGTCCGGCCAATTTACAATATTTTCTGTGACAAAGCGTTGTCTAGGGGAGGGTGAGCTCCATGAAGCCAATAAACACGTCTTTATTGTGTCTAGACGTCCTAACCTATGCTACTGCACTACCCCACTCCAATCCAAACAATCTCTAAGATCCATCGTATTTCAATTTAATTTTAATAAAGTAAATGTGCCTATTATTGTTTTGATATTCATACACTTTATAATCACCAAATAAAAAGTGGAACACTTTTGTAAAATGGCTAAAGAATATGGGGTTTGTGTGTAAAAATTAACGTATAACAGAAAAATAGGGAAAAAATTTGACAAATTACAGTATTTTTGTCAAATTTTTATTATTTGTAATGATTTTTTAATGTGATCTGTTTTTCTTATGCTGAACATGAATCTGAAACCCGCTTTTCTCTTCAGTAATTATTTCTCTCAAAAATGCAAGAATTGTTCTCAATCAATAGCGCATGATCCTGCACCACTGCCATATGCACACAATGTGTTTATAGCCAGCTGTACAAATGACCACTAAATACAAATTAGACAAATTAGTATATATTTCTGCCAGAGGCTAGGAACCCAACTTGTAACATGAATCTTGAATTATTATGAAGAATAAAATTGAGTTAAGCAATGTTAAGTTAGGTTTGTGGAATTTTTTTGGGCCAACAGAATAATTTTACTGCAATACCAGTAAGTTTGTGAACAATATAAAAAAAGCAACAATTAAAAAAACTTTAAAACATTCTTTGTAGTAAACAAAATTGAATGTTGAGTTAAAGCCATAGAACTATAAACATGGAACGCTGACAGCACGTAGTGTGGAGCAAGCCGGCCGCCGCTACCTTCCCCAATCCCACTATAGTGGCTCTGGCGGCACAGTAGCATTATCCACAAGGCAGTCTCTTGCTTTACATGCGTTCATTTTATCGATATGCAGTCCTAGTTTGGCTTTTTAAACTGTAGCTTATGATGATAAGGGTATATATTTTGTAAAATGAATAAACATTGAGAGTTTTAAACAATTCATTATAAATATAATATGAGATTCAATTACAGTAGAGCCTCATTATCTGATATGCTGTTATTTGACATTCCACTTAAATCAAAATACTCGTCCTGAAATAGCCACCGTAAAAAACATCTGATTTTCCGAGATAGTCGTGACCGGAACAGACTTTTATACAAAGAAAATCAGTTAATTTGTTACAGAATTTGATTGTGTACTGTAGTACATGTACTGTATTACATGAATTACGTAATACTGCATAACAGCAATAAGTAACTGGTCAGCTTTCTATTTTTGAATGAGCAGATAACTGTAATTTTGTTGCTTACTGTCCGACCTACGTTCAGTTTTAGCACGGGCTGTTCTGTGTAAGCGTACACTATTTCTAAGAAGTGTATTTTTAGACTCGATGCAATTAATTTAATTAATTAATTTATACTCTTGTTAAATTAAATAAATAATACAGAATTTTTTAAACTGTATAAGTTAATTTATAAATGTTTAATTTTATATTTGGTACTGCAATGTTCATTTACCTTTCATTTTAGGTATTGTTAAATAACTCTGTATTTTGCAACTTATACATTATACTGTACTAAAATTTTATTACGTTGTATTTCTTATTGTTATCAGTTTTATTTTGTGTTCTATAACCCAAAGTAGTGATTGTTTAAACAGTACTAAAGTGTTAATTCTTAGTAAAATGCATTAAAGTACTTAGTTATACAAAGATTAGTGTTTTTATTGAAATTCCCTATTATCCAACATTTTCACTTATCCGACGTCATCACGGCCCGTATACGTCGGTTAAGCAAGGTTCTACTGTACATATTTTCAAACAAACCAATTTTTTAGTTTTTGACATTTGCCAAGGATTTCTTTATTTATCAAATCAGTCTTTTCCCTTGAATTAGCAATTTAAAGAACAGAATATTTATTTGTTTTATTAAAATAACTGTAACTCTATGCTCTTCAAATGACTTACTAAAGACAATCAGCGTCTTATGAATAAATAAATAAATGGGTAATTTTAAACAAATTTCCCTTAAAGTGCATACATATTTCTAATATATATTCCTTGTCTTTATTGTATCAAAACAAACTATACAAATACTTAATTAATTTAAAAACATTATCAGATACATTAACAAGATTTCCTCTAGAAACAATTGATGTGAAAGTGCTGTGTGATTGAACACATTCACTTTGTGACTTACGGTGTAATAATTTAGTACTTTCAACACATTCATGTCTACCCACCTTTTTTTCTACAAACCCACTAATATAGTGTAGTATATTGTCTCTGTAATAATTACCGCTGTTTGATAAATCAGGCATGTCTTCCATAATTATTTCAGAGACTTCATCCTCACTATCTAACTCTTAACAATGTTATTGAAAGTTCAACCCTTTCCTTCATCTAGACATTTTTTAAAAAGTTGTTCCAAAAATCCCAGGATCTTTTTATCGATTTTGTTGTTCTATACTAAAAAATTCTATTAATAAAGCAAACTTATTATTTAGAGTTTCCTAAAGATATTATTTGTAATATAAAGTAAAATAAAAAGGACTTAACAAAATGTACAACTTTTTTTGTATTTATTTATATTTACACAAAAATTTTGAAATTGTTTTGTGATTGTTGCGTTATAAATGGCACTAAAAAAATTCATTGAACAGAGCTAATAACACTATTTAAAACACCATTTAGTTATCTTCAAATAAACTCATATTTCACAACTAAAAACGTTATGGCTCTTTTTCAAAAACACTGCATTTCGAATTTATCCTAAACGTAACAACTAAGCCATATATGTGGTTTGATTCATCACTCTCATCATACACGCAATTAACAATTTTACTATCACTTATTGGCAACCTACTACGTTTTATTTTACTTATTTTTACCTCCCATACTACACAAACAATCACATCAGTCAAGAAACAACAATTAACCTCAGCTGATGATCACATCTGATGAAAATCAACACAGCTGTTAATGCAAAACAAAGGCAATAAAATAATACAAGTTGTGGTACTGTAATAAAGCATTCTATCATAACAAATCAGTGTTTTTATAATAAAAATGCTATTCCGAACATTTCTATATTATTAGTATTAATATTTTGAGTTGTTAAATATTTAAAAAAATTTATTTCTGAATGTCCGGAAAACCAGACACTGAGATTTTTGGAAGATTTTTCAAACGTTTGGAAAACCAGACGTTGGGATGGAAAAGGTTAAAACTGAATTTTGGTGATGCTCATCAAAATCAATACAGTTACTTTCTTTCGAAGGCTCAATTTGGTTTCTAAACATTAATTGTCTTAGGGCTGTTCTGAATTGTATTACATTGCGATTATTATTGCGCCCACCCTTGCTCTTATACATGAAAATAACAATTCATAATGATCTTGCGAAAACTTGTAGATTAATATACGGTATACTTAAAATTAAGTTCCTTAAGAAACCTATCACTTAATACCATAATTGTACTTATGCAAAATACATGAATTAATTGACTCTGAATTTCTAAAAAAACTGTGTGTAAAACAATCAACAACTTAATTACTTGATTTGTGCAATATAACAATGTCTGCCGTGAAGAATTATTACTATTCTAACAATTAACAGTATTTAGAGACACATTAACAACTAAACATTAAACAATTTACTTTTAACAAGTGGTATTACAAATTTCATATCAACCAGTATTATATCCCTTCCAATGTATTAATGAAAACAAAAGTGTTAATGTATTAATGAAAACAAACGCATTTATTTTCATTCACACTTAGGTTTGGATTAAATTACTAAAATGACAGGCAAGTGATAATAGGAAATGCTCCTATACTTAATTATGTGAAGATAAACCAGACTTCTTATCGATGTACTTATTGCAATTGTACACAATGCATTATGTTGGCATCTTAACACGTGTAACAGAACAAAACAAACTTACTCGTCACTTTATGTCGTAGTTTAGAATTAAAAAAGGAATACAACAAAAAATAACAGTACAATTATGAAGTACAACTGCAAAACAATGGGAAACAGGCTTACAAGACAGAAAGCTGTTGGCGTTCTGCACTACACTGGGGATGTGGCTGCTGGCTGGAGCCGGCTCGTTTTACTTACCTCGAGCCTCTTGACTCAGCGTTCCATGTTTATAGTTCTATGGTTAAAGCCTGGTTTTCCCTGGCACACAATTATTTCCACAGATGTAACTAATTTTGAACGCCTTAGAGACAACAAATTTTGATTTTCTTGGCAAGTTCAAAAGTTGTATAATTTTTAAGATTTCTGCTTTATTACAAAAACTAGTAACTCTACTTAAAAATATGGAATTAAATTATTTACTGTGAAATACTGTAATTGACAGTATTCCCTATCTAAAAGAATATTATATCAGTTTTAGAAAAATCCTATAAATTATTTACTTACCCCAAAACTAAGTTATGCTGCCGCAAGTTTGGTTCAATATGGATAAGGTATAAGAAAAGGGAAAAATCAACTAATGAGTTCATTGTCCTCACATTATAATTGCTCCTAACTCTTTCACTCTCTATCCATCATGTGTAGTAGCCTGGAGAGACCGACGGAAGGGCTAGGCAGGAGGTGGATCGTAGATCCCGGCAAGTAAGCAGCCTTGGCTTGTGCGAACCGAGCATGGGCGTTCGGCTGGGTGAAGCCGGGACACACGCGTACATTCGATGCCAACTGGTTCTCATTTGCATCAATTTCGACCTTAAACCGACTCACTGGCCGTTTGTCGTTGTATGAATCCGTCGCGCCTCAGACGTTCCGTCAATATACCAGCGTGTGATAATACAGTTCAGACCGTTTTGTCGAATTACTTTAAAGTTGAATATTCCAGTGCACAGTCTAAATCGTACACTTGTTTACCAAAAACTAACCATAAACAATTATATATCACTTCCAATTTTGAATTATCTAAAGATACAACCACACGTGATTATCGAACATTTCAAAAAGTTATGGACGTGTCAGCTATAACTAAAAATACTATCGATAGTGAGGACTTATCAGAAAACGCCCAACCTCTACCAGAAATCAACACCGCAGAAGAAATCGAGTGCTTGCCAGATCCACCTACATCAGAGGAGAGTAACGACGAAGAACCACCTCGGAAGAAACCAAAACGTTTCACAACAATATGGAGTCTACTGACGATTCTAATGAGTCTTCCTCCCATTCGCATAGACCAGTAAGGAGAAATGTATCAAAAATTCAAGAAGAGCCAGAATGCCGGAAAGATGAATCGAGAAACCTTGGAACATCTGTACAAAATCCTGTCAGTGATCGGTCAAATGTCGAAGTCATTGAATGGCGGCAATTTCATACAGAGCTACTCAACTCATCACCTCGTCGAGCCCTTGTCCACGATGTATATCGATGCCCAAATGAAGAAGAAGCTAAGTCAATGGCTGAGCGGATTTTCCACAGCAGGCGAGGTCCCCAAGTACCAACCAACTATAGAAAAACAGGATTTACCATTATTGGCTTCCATGCTGCCCAGTCCGGGGACGAGTCCTTCAACCATGTGCACGTTATCCATGACTGCCGATGGAAGGACTCTACCTGCCGCTGTGGGGCATTCAACAAATTCAACATTGCACCATTCTTCAGAAGACGCACCAGGTATACAGAGTCTTTATCGGCCGAAGACCTCCGGTTTCTATCGGAGTATGTGCTTTCAAAAAGGAAACTACAAATACTCTCTGAGGTCTCCCGCAACAGACGGTGAATACATTTTGAAATTGGAGATTTACAAGACCAAGAACGTGATGGGACAAGCATCGATGGACTGGTGAAGATTTGCCAAGGCACATGCGTTTCTACGAATAAGAAATAACTCCAAAGCAATGGACCTCACAATACAACTACAAACGGAACTACAGAAGATATTGGAGGAACAATCGGACGCCGAGGGCGACTACGTCCAGATGAAATCACTTTCCACTTTTTCCCAATGCATTGCTTCAGCTGCAGTCACTAATACATCTCTAAATGTGGTGGTGTGAGAGATATGGTAGTTGAAAGAGGTTGTCTTGGGAATTTATTATTATTAATTTTGTGCTAATATGTTGCCTAGCAACATTAACAATCTATGCTTTATTTTACATGTGTATGAATACAAATTTAACTATTTGCTTCTTCAGGGTATAGGTAGGGTAAGAGTACCCGCCAAAACATGCTTTGGATGTGTGGGGAGAGGGGACTCAAGCAATGTTGACAAGACAGCAGCACATGGTATGGATTGATGGCTAGGGTGTTTGACGATGATTCATACTCTAACAATGTAAGTGACATTTGCATACAGCAATACAATAAAAGGAAAATAAAACTTCAAGTAAAATAATGCACAGCAGTATAGAACAACAAAAATATAGTGGGCACACTGATTAAGGATATATTTGGGTTCAGCTGTGGATGTGTGAAAGAAGACAAAAGCAATTTTTTCTATTTTTTTTTCTTTATTTTTTCCTTTGGCATACAACAAATGGCAAAAACAAAACATTTCACATTTCTAAACTTCTTTCCTCAAAATGAAGGTCAGCCAAAATATCTCATCCACAAACTACAATCGGCTATGAACATAAACACGCACTCTAGCAATATTTTTGAATATTTGTCCATGGCATATGAAGGGTCAAATAAAACAATTAAATTCAGTATAACTGAATAAACTAAATTTGATTTAATAATACACTAGGAAATGTATATTCAGAATGCGGTTAACCAAAGTACATTGTAATAATTAGTTTTTTATCGTAAACTAATTGTTAAAAAAATTACGATCTATTTGTATTTTGTACGATCTATATTGTAAATACGATTACGGTATTGATCTATTTTTCAAAAAGTTGACCGCTAAACTTGGATGAATCATTTCATTCACTACTAGCGCGTAAATGAATGCTGTCTGAATATAAAATGTTTATCGTAAGTGTATGAATAAAACTGCAATACAACTAGCTCCGTCATTGTGCATGTCCTGTGTCTCCAGAAGCTAGACTGTGTTTTTACTATCAGTAATAGTCCGTAGAGTTTATCCTGAACGCACCTTGGCTTTAACTGAGAATGTAGGCCTACTCTCCATCCTTGTTTTCTTAGCTGTTTTGACTGTTTCATATTTTTTACAGAATTCACTTCTGATTCAATTAACAAAATTTTGAAAAACAATTGTACAATGAAAAAAAACAAACTTTTTTGTTTTAAGCTTAATATTTCAATAAAACATCTGTATATTTTAACAACTAATATTGTGTAACCAGTTCCTTTCCTATTAAACGCAGTTTACCTTAGTTGTGGAATGACCAAAGTATTATGTTACCAAGTTTAGCTTTCGTAAGCAATTGATTACAGTGTCAGTCTATAAATAGTCTCATTCTATTCAGGTATTTATAGTCTATACCCTGACCCCTACTAAGTGACACTAGAATAAGACGTGTGCAGAAGTGAATGATGGTAATTCTTCAGTTTTAAACCTCTAAATCAACCAGAAGCAATCGCAAATTGTATTATCTGAAAATTTGCTCATCCAAAATGGGATTGCTCCCATCATCTTCAGATAATCATGTCCATAGTGTGGTTTGTATTAGTCAATTACTGTATATGTAATTATAGGTTAGGTTAAAGGGCACTAGGCCAGGAATTAGTATATTAAGAGAGATAGGACATCAGCAAACTTACCTTAAAAGACAAGTTCACTAACATCAGAGTAGTAGTCACAAACACAAAATACACAAAAGCTCACAAATTTTCAACACCACTGGCATTTTCTTCAGGTGAGTAGAGGGAGAGAGAGAGAGACACTGAAATGACTTCCACTATTGCTGGGTAGGTGGCTGTGGTGGGGGGGTGTACATCCATAGAGCAACACTCAGGTGTAGATGCAGTATTTCAGTTAGTATATATATATAAAAATATAAATGAAGTTTGCTGATGGGGAAGGGGTTGAAGGGAAGTGGTCTATCTTATGTTCAGATTAGGTGGGTCACGGGATTTTGTTATCCATTGGTGTGCTAATTCCATCCTTCGGAGTTGGGAACTATTGGCATGGGAAGGAAGGGATCTGATTACCTTAGTGGTGTAACACTGATCAAAATTTTGATTATGGAGAAGAGTATGGGCAGAGACAGGTTTTTCAGGATTTTGGACTTTGCAATCATGTCTATGGCCATTCATGCGTTTACGAAGGGTTTCACTGGTAAGGCCAATATATTGGGCAGGACAGTGCTGGCACTGGAGTTGATAAATTAGATTGGTGGAATCACAGGAGTGGTTTCCAGGTATCTTGTAGGTTAAGGAGGTAGTGGAGCTGGTAAAAGATGTGGCTGAGAGATGAATAGGGCAGGTTTTGCAAGATTTCTTGTTACAAGGATTGGAACCGGGTGGTTGCTGGTCTTTAGGACAGGTCAGGATGTTGGGATCAGGTAACTTAGGATGGACCAGGATCTGGCGGAGGTTTTTGTTTTGTCTGAAAGTTACAGTAGGAGGTTTTTCAAGGAGATCTTTGGTGTGGGGGGAAGCTTTTAAGATGTTGAAGCCATCTTTCAGGATTTTGTTGAGTTTTTGTAGGCCATGGTGGTAATTAGTGATAAGGGGTAAGCATTGGGAACTGCTTCTGGTTTGGGGTTGGTTTTGGGACTGGGCTAAACGGATTTGGTTTTTAACAAGGTTGGTAGGGTAACCTCTCTTTTGGAAAGCACTGACAAGTTGGTTGTTGTATTGATTTAGGTTTCTGGGAGAGGAAATGATACGTTTGGCACGGGTGGCTAGGCTATAGGGTAGGGAGCGTTTAGTGTTGTTGGGGTGACAGCTGGTATGGTGAAGGTATTGTTGTTTATTGGTAGGTTTGATGTGAATATCAGTTTGAAGGACACCGTCCTCCAATCCAATTTCAACATCAAGGAAGACTATGCGTTCAGAAGAGGATTGCCAGGTGAAATTCAGTGATGAAAAGTTTTGTAGGCTTTGAAGGAAGGTTTCAAGATTGTTTTCGGAGTCAGTCCAGATCATGAAAATATCATCGATGAAACGGAGCCAGCAGAGGGGTTGGACGGGTTGTTTTTGAAGGAAAGTCTTCTCCAATTTCCCCATGAACAGGTTGGCATAGGAAGGGGCCATGCGGGTATTAGTATATGCGGGGCCATGTATATGTAATTAGAAAAAAGGTAATATATAACTAGATAAGCTGACCAGCCATTTCCTACTTCCATCAACACCAATAGTCAGTATGAGAAAACTGGCCTGACTTTTACGGTTTCTTTTTTTCTAAAAAACTTGGAAATAGTTTGCCAATATCGGTTACCATATTGACAATCATCAGTGACGTCACATCATACTATTACATAATATTGTGATGTATAATCTTTTTATGAATTGCGTATCAACTTTTATCGTTCCCACTCTTAAATTATGTCATAGTATATAGATAAATTGTATGGATTTCACAGACTAGCTACCAAACTAATAAGATTAAAAAAATTACACAGAAAAAAATATCTAAATAAAATAAAATCTACAGGACAAAGTACTTGTGTCTTAGTGTTTAAATATTGATATCCAGTCACAGAGCTAAATTCAGATTTCTTAACCATTCAACACCTGTTTCTGCCAGTGAATGAAGACCAGCTAATTCCCCCTGAAAAGAACGCAATGGGCACTCACTAACTCTGTGATCCATAATTTGAAGTTTGACTCCGAAATCACAACCTACCATTTGCTATTCTCCACTTAACTTTCCAGTAGTTGGATCTCCCTATGCCTGTGTGAAAACGATTCAACATAGTCCATTCCTTACAAGGGAGATTGATTCTACCAATGAGAGTCATAGGGTCCTTATGTGATAATTTTGTTGTTGTTTGTTCCTAAAAATTAAACTTCACTCACCAGTTCACATGGGCCTACAGACCTGTGCGTGAACTTTATTCAACGAATGAAGCACTGACCGTTGGCTCAGTGGGAATTCGAACCTTGGAAATTGCCTTTCGCAGTCCAAAGCCTTAGCCACTGAGCCACCACGCCGACAATGATAGTTGGTTATAAAATAAAACAGCCTACCTTACTGAAGTATCCGACTGTGTGGCATCCATCCGAGTCTGCTATCGTCATCACGTAGAACAGAAACGGTTCCACATCGTAGTAGAGGGTTTTATGGTCCAGAAAGAACTTTGCTAGAAGGCACAGATTTTGGCAATATAACTTGTATCTTTTGCCATCTACTTCCCACACAGACACTTTGTCCTTTCTGAAAATAATCATTAATTCAAATACAAGTTTATTTAATATTTATACATTAAAGTTTACTATTTAACATTGTGTTATTTAATCAAAGTATATTAAAACATTTATTAACACTTTAAATGATCAATTACTAAGTTAAAAAATACAGATGTGTTAGAAGTACTGAAATGATTCTACATTCTGATTGGTTCCTAACACAACTGTGTATACCGAGCGTTAATATATTTCACAATGCCAGAAGTGTACTTTTTTCAGACAAAACTCAATAAAACCAAAGGCAAGAATAAGAATAAATTTATTTTCTTGAAAAGGTTACAAATACATTATAATATTTACAAATTTCTTAACTGCTAATTACAAAACTAAAATATGAACTATTCAAACAAAAACTATAGATTCCCTCAATTATTTTCAAGAAAATAATAGGACCTCTTAAGGCTATGCATGTTTAGAGCTTCCTTCTTTTGAAATTAAAAAAAATAAAATGTGCAAAAGCAATGTAAATTATTTACAATAAAAACATCCCACCTCTTCATAAGATTCATTACTGGTGAAAACAAATATTTTAATTTTGTTTAAACGTACTTTTTTCAACCTTTACAGCATTAATTAAAATAATTGTATTAACAAAAATCTACTTAAATATAAACATAAATTATTGTAATTAACTATTTTATCAATTTAAAATTACACTATTGAAATAAAATAATACAATTAATATAAGAAAAACAAATGTTCACAATACATGCACAATAAAAGCTGTGCATTAAATCTGTATATTTACAAGGTAATCTATATTTTCTTGCCTTATTAACCAATTTTTGACTTTGCTTGTTAAATTCTGCAAATATATTGGCAAGGAATTGAACGTCTTTGGACCAAGAAAGGCTTCTGAATACTCGTTATGGCAAACGTTATTTTGAAATCGTTTTGCATCTTCAGATATAGTCTAGAGATTTCAATAGTCAATACCATTTAGTCTACTGTCTTCTAAGATTTCTACTACTATAATTACTCCCAAGGACTTGGTAATTGCTACATTCTGATTCTTCTACCTTGCTCTTCCAACCTATTGCTCTCAATAATTTCTATTCTCTCAATATTTTTTGAAGTTCAGTACTCTGAGCTGTATGTTAAGATTGGTAAAAAATATGACCTGTAAATCATTACTTCTTCATATACGCTCCAATTCTGTTATATCGATTCTGGCAAAAAAAGTTTACTTTCCTCAAACCAGAGGGATCAACAAAGGAAATCCATCCTTTGCAAATTCCTCTGGTCTGAGGAATGTAAACATGGAATACTGAAATCAATCTGATCACCATACCATTTGAATATTTTGTACTTATATATTATAATAAATTTATATTGTGTGACATTCACCTAATATACTACACGTAATATACTCATTAAGAAACCAAAAAGCAAACACTAATGAGTGTTTAACTGTCACTATAACAATTATTGTGACAGGTGTTAACAGTTAACATTTCGACCAAAACTCACCGATAAACTTCCTCGCCTGGCGGATGCCTCCAGACACACTTGCTCAAGTGCCTGTTAAGGGTCACTCTACTCTTCATGTAGCGGAGGCAGTATTCACACAGGTACAACTTGGGTAGCCTTGCATAGTCGTCAGGGTACGGACTCTGGTACCACACCTCCATCTCGAACCTGCCCATTTCTATGCACTTGGTGCCTCTGACGTTGGGTAAGCCCTTCAAGTCTTCCTCCTAAGTATCAAATCAGTTAACAAGCATCGGTAAATACTAACCACAACTTATTCATTACTTTAACAATTAATAGTTGACAGACCAATATGGCCATATTCTACTGTCAAGCGTGAGTTGCAAAAATGGCAACCATTTTGTATTAACTAAAAAAAAGACAACTTCGCCTTTTTACTATGCAGATAATTTGAACAATGTATCTTTAAATTTAGTTTATAATTAATTATATACACAAGAAGTAATAATGAAGAGATATCTGCAAAACTAACATGATATCACAAATAGAATGCACAAGATTATGTAGCACTGGTTTGATTTAAACTCAGTCAGTAAATTATGTGGACTTAATTTCTGAGTGATTATGCATCTTCAAATTGATTCTCGGAAAAATAGTTGTCACTAATATCTTTGGAACTTTATGTTTCCTTCCCTTCAATCAATAGATAGAAAAAGAAAAGACTGTAAATATATTCTCAGATATGAGATGCCAACTCAATTTTGTGCATATTTTAAGGTGAATGTAAATAATTTATATGAGTGAAGGATTAATGTGGATGATCCGTGTAGTCTGGTTACTAAATCAGTTTGACTTATGATCAAATAGGGCCATTTATAGTATAATAGCCAGGGCAACTAAGGGACCTACAGCTTTACATGAAATCTGAACCAAGTAGTATTGGTCTGATGTTAGACTAATTGACAAATCTGATCCCCTAAACTAAATGCAGACACTGACTACCATCCAACACAGACATCCCAAACTTCTCTAGTGGTGTCCACGTCGATGGCAACCATTGAGCGGACGCCATGCCAGTATTAAGAGGATTGAGCATAGAACCTATCGCCTATAATCTCCACAATACTTTGTTCCCACGTAGATGATTTACAGCACTGTGTCGACAGCAGTATAGTTTTCCAGCAAGAGAGAGCATCACATCACCACAGTCTGATCGTGCTAGAAACTCTCAACAGACAATTCCCTGGCTCTTGGATTGATCACAAAAATTTCACCGCTAATAGTGTTGTTTTTGTGTTTATTTTAAAGTAGACTTATAAACAGGACCAGCTCTATAGAAAAGCAGACTGTGCTACCACACAGAGTCTAACGTTCTAAGGAGGGGGGGAGAAAATTCGGTGATATCAATTTTAGAAAGATCCTGAATGTAAAACTAGACTAATAATAAAATATCACTATATAATATCATATGTTACATTCAAATAAATAATATAGAGGGTGTCTATAAAAGAACTCTGGGGTTTTGAAGTATAATATTTTAATGAAGGAAAAAATGAATATAAATGTTTTATACATTATTAGAAAGGTAGTAATGTCAAGTTTTTTTTACATATTAATACAGTTCAATATGAGCCCCGTTAGTGGCACGGCACACATCATAACGATATTCAATCTCTTCCCATGTCCTGGCCAGCATGTCTGGGGGCACGGTTGCCACGCAATTGATTATTCGTTCCCTGAGATGACCAACATCTCGGATTTTCTCTCCATACACAAGGTTCTTGATATGCCCCCAGAAGAAAAAGTCCAACGGAGTCATGTCAGGGCTCCTTGGAGGCCATGGAATAGGTCCTTCCCTTCCAATCCATCTGTTGCCGAGTCGAGCGTCAAGTGCCTCACGCACACGCATACTGAAGTGTGGCGGTGCCCCATCTTGTTGGAAGTGGACTAAACCCTTCTCCGCCTCAATATCATCTAACTGAGGAAAATCATATTCCCCTAACATGTCACAATAGATATCACCATTGATAGTTCTTTCAACAAAAATGAAAGGACCTATGACTCTATCATGCATAAGACCACACCAAACATTCACTTTAGGCGTGTCACGTTCATACTGAATAAACTCAGGAAACAACTTAACCATTGACGAATTGTTTTGTCCGTAGGCGGATCAACACCGTAATTACGTCGAAAGTTTCTTTGTACCGTAACAACAGAATTAGTTTCTATAAGCCAAATAACCCACTGAGCCTTTTGTTGCGGCGTCGCCATAGCGCGGCAGTCCAGACGGCACTGAGTCACTCTCTGCCGAGACGTTGTTTCAAGGTCAAAGCTACGCAGAGCTGCCAACTGTTGAAGAAAACATTCCCTATTGGTATGAGTAAAACTTGATAAGCTAATCGTTTCGAACAAATTATAAACATTTTTTTATCTTATATAGTTATTAATATATGAATTCTTAAAACCCCGGAGTTCTTTTGTAGACACCCTGTATTAAGTTCAAAAACTCAAATGTTGATATATCACTGACAATATTTTGGGTTCCAGCCTGCCACCCAAATGTGACTTTGACAGCCAACATACAATCTGTGCACAATTATTTTTGAAAATTCTAATAATTAAACAAAAAATTCGTCGAGGGTTTAGAGCATTCTCAAGTATATATAGTAGCATAGACCTTCTATTATAATAATATACAGAATAATTAAATAATTTGTAAATTTAAATTTTAAGCCTATAAAACAAGTCTCTTTTCCTGTTCCAAATTAACTTTTATATGTTATTCTTAGATAATCATAATGAAATCAATATAGAACGAACAAAATTGGTAAATTTAAGATGACAAAGTTGCTGTAAAAAATCACAAATTGAGAAAATTAAACCAAGATAAGTAAAGAGAATTTTATTAATTTTTTTAAATTATGTTACTATAAAAGTGAGATCATTAGTTTTGAGTTGTTTGTAATACTAATGTACTACACAATTTAGTTGGTCTTGTTGTTTGTTTGACCTAATTTATCGTAATGGAGGGGGCAGCATCGGAAATCATTAATGAGCATCAGGTAATGTAAGTACAGCGCTGCTTATAATAAAGGTAAGACTATTTTTTAATGCATTGCCTGAAAATAGTTATTTCTTTATCAAACCTAGGATACTACAGTACATGTATGAGTGGGCTGGTGGATCAATACCACTGTACGTGTATGAGTAGGCAGGTGAGTAAATAACTCTGACATTTTTGTTAACCTACACAATAACTTTATTTTATAAGGTTATATTCTCAGAAAAAAAACAGCCAACAGTAAATTTGTATCAACTAGAAAAGCACTGATGGCATATACTCTGCAGCACAGAGGTAGAATGGAAAAACATTGCCCCGTATGAGAATGGACAGGTGGACTATCGTACCTCCAGTTCACAAATGTTAGAGGTCCTTGTTCACTTGACGGTTTTTGAGTGTGGGTTGTTGCTTGAAGAGCAGGTTTACCTTGGCCTATGTTATATTGTTCTCATTACAATTTATAGCACAAAAATTATTAATTTAAATGATTTAACTAAAGAAAAATACTATACATACAATTTTAAATTAGAGGTTAGTTACAACAAACGTCACCAAAGAAACACTTGACTGAGAATATTATAGTATTTAAATTAAATACAAGATTAATAAACTACCATGGAAAATAAATCAAATCCATTATATATGATTCATCACTCATCAGTAAGACGCCGATCATTAAGATATGGGCGAATATAAGGGGTGAACGAGAGTGATGAGTGTAGTCATTTTTACTAAGGTCGACTGTTCCTCAGAAACGGCTATTTATTAATAGCCCAATAGCCAGGGTAACTAAGGGACCTACAGCTTAACGAGGAATCCGAACTGCAATTATTCAAATTCAAATACTCTTTATTCATTTTTATGTACATATGATACAATGAATAGCGTCAAGGTTCTAAACACTAACTTACTTAACTAAACTAATCAAACAATTTTAAAATTAATAAATATTTACATTGTTTAGTATTAACATTAATACAACAATGTAATGTATTAACTCTTTTTTTTTGGGCGAGCCGGTGGCCGAGTGGTCTAAGGCGTCAGGACTTTGAGCTTGGGTTAGAGATAGCGCTGGTTCGAATCCGGCCTAGACTGAAAGATTTATCAGTAATATTCACCTTGTACTGTACAGGTTCGCCCCCTTACTCTGACTGATTAAGTTCCTCGCACAGATCAGTGGTCTATGGGGAATGGTCAGAGTAAGGTTAAGGAGGAGATCGGCCTCTCCTTTAAAAAAAAAAAAAAAAAAATAACTGACTCTAGTTACAAACTCTGTTCTGGATGTTCAGTTTATATTAGAGTTAGAGAGTGGTAAAGAGTTCCTCAACAGAGTAGAGAGCTTTGTTGAGCAAGTATTCTTTTAACTTGTTTTTGAACTTAAGGCCTTTTTCGATTTTTATGTTTTGCGGTATGTATTTTAAAAATTTGTTT